>CP106721.1:43722121-44322121 GCA_025503065.1 Gossypium bickii
CGACAATACTCTTTGAACATATGTTACAGGGGATTTAGCCTGGACTGGTAATCCCACTGTAAGAAATGAGGTTCGCGGGAGTGTGCTATCTTACAGGGGATTTAGCTTGGACTGGTAATCTCGCTGTAAGGATGAGGTTTGCAGGAGTGTGCTCTCTAGAAAAAGGGGATACCCATATGTGTACGAATGAACGGACCCGGGATTGTACACTATAAGTGTACTATTGGAAATTCATTGAAATTCCGAGAAATTCAACAGGATAAATATTGAAAATGGCAAGTACTTGAAATCATGAAATAAAACTTGAAATACATAGAAATGATAATTATTTGATATATTGAAATGTGAAATGGAAAATACATGTATGTGAAACTTGCCTGATAATTATGCATATTCAAGATTATGATCTGCTACTGGAATAGATATACACTAAACTCATGAAAATAATGGTACATGAAATATTGTCATAATGAATTGAATAATTTATATTTATGAAGAAACAGCAAGAGAATGATATGCATCATGACATGTAAATATGGGACTATCTTTGATACGTTGATACAAGGAAAATTATGTATATTAGAACAAGTAATAAATTCAAGTGAGACATGTTGAGAAAATTAGTTTGTTAACATTAAAGTACGCTAACCAATGTAGGAAAACTTTAGGATTTTGCGAAAATTCCCTATGATCTCTGTTGGTTCCTAATGTATGTTTTGGGCTTCAAGGGCCCAATAGAGGGACGTTATGATTATTTTTAGAATATAAATAATACATGACTCGTAATTATTTGAAAATGTTCAGTAAACTTTGGTAATGCCTCGTACCCTATTTCGACAACGAAAACAGGTATGGGGTGTTACAGTAGTGGTATCAGAGCTAAGGTTTAGTCAGTTCTCGGACTGAATGTAGTATATGTGAAATCTAGAAATACATGTCATTATATAACCTGTGATAGTGTGATATCTCCCAACTCTAATGAGATTTGTTTTAATTATAAAATAAGATGCTTTCCAATCGAGCTAATTCCAATAATGCTGAAAACGATGCTCAAATATATGAGTAAAAAGTTGATTATGATGAATCGGAACTCATAAAGGTATGAATAAATGTTTTATAATACATGTCGATGATGAATGTTATGTTATAGGTGTTATTTAAAAAAAAAATGCTACAAGAAATATTATACTGATGATTAAATTACAAAATATACAAAAGTGATATGTGAAATACATGATAAAGATAATTAGTGAATTACGGATGAATAGTGATTTTTTGAAATATATTACATGTGTTAATGAAAATATAAGTATATGGATTATTGGTACAAGGGTTATATTGTAAAGTATGTAAAACCATTATGTAAAAAGTGTAAAAATAATATGTGTGTATGATATAATTTGCCCAAGTAGACGAGATTAGAACTATTAAGACATTAGTGATACGTCATTAATAGACCTTAACACACTTTCTGATTAATAGCACTCTAGTGCTTTTCAAATATTAGAACATTTATGCTCTCTGTTTAATAGTACATAATAATGCACCCCTATATCAGTTTCGTATATCCTAAGTGTTCTGTTTAGTCTACTGGTCCTCTGCTAAAAATCGTTACAAGGTAAAGGATTATCTCTTATTCATGTTTGAAATATTGAATTAAAAAATAAATAAATAAAAAAATAAATTGTGAAATGAAAGAATAGATAATAGATACAAATGATAAGCTAAGTAAATATATGCAAAAAAGAACTATAGAATTAAAGAAATAATAAGTTCATGATCAAAGGAAAACAAGGAAATTTCGTGTAACACCCCAAACCCGGCCTAGAAGTTAGGCCCGAATCTGGCGTGTTACATTGGGGTGCTTTTCGAGAACTCATGGTTCCATTTGAAAACCTTTCTTGATATTAAAACTAAAGTCCCAGTTTGCGTTTGTTTATTATTAATCGACATTTATTAAAAAGTTATTACCTACAAAAAAATTTTTTGTTGCGGAAGCTTAATTAAAATGACTGACTTGTGAAAACGTAATGTTTACGACCTATTTGCGAAGACGTAGTATTTTGAAAGCAGTTATTGTTTTGGAAAACCGCGATTCAAATTTTAGCAGATTTAAAACATAATAAACTAAAAATCCAAAACTAAAACCGAAATCTAAGAGAGGCCTTATTACAAAATATTAACCCAAGTTAAAAACAAGTAAAATACTAAAGTCCAAAACTGCTCGTAGTGTGGCCACCTCCGAGTCCTCCAGCACGTCGAACCGATTACTGAGGATTACCTGAGAAAAATTAAAAAGAGGGGGTGAGTTAACGAAAACTCAGTGTGTACACCCTCATCAGTAAGAACATGCATCAAAACAATTCGGTCGAAGCCCATTACCGTAACGGTGGCAATTGGGCCTTAGCTCAGAATAGCTTAACCCATATCAAATGTCCCATATCATACTTGTCTAGGCCTGAGCCCATCTCAATATTAAAATCCATATATGCAATGCATTAATGCCAATTTTTTGAACGAACTCTTCAATTCAAGGAAGAAGCGATCCCCTTGGGGAAATGCACCGGGTGCCATAGCTAATCGAGTAGCATTGTACGAGCTTAGAGCCTTGCGTCACTCTGGTATGCTAATCACTTTGTTGTCCGAGGTGTGAAGTGGGAGAGAGGGGATTTCATAATTGGGGTTTTGAATAAGACGACATGTAAGGCCGATTGCTCATGCAATTTGGGATCCTCATTTTGGTCAACCGGCGATGGAAGCTTTTACTAGAGGGGGCGCTCCTGGTCAGAATTTTAGGCGGTTCTCGAAAAAAGATAGCGAAAAAAATTATTACCGTAGTAATATTCTTTGTTTCTCTCTTCATCTTCGGATTCCTATCTAATGATCCGGGACATAATCCTGGGCGCGAAGAATAAAAAAGGGAGAGTTCCTTCGCGCAGCCGCAGCGGGATTTGAAAAAGGAATTGATCGTGATTTTGAGCCTGTTCTTTCCATGACTCCTCTTAACCGCGAGATAAGCGAGACAGAGATCCAATGCTTAAGGTAGGAATCAATTTGATTACACTATATATATTGAAGGAATCAGGTGATATTTAAAAAGTATTCTGTTTTCCTTTCGTTTTAACTCATTTTCTATCTAAAAATCATTAGCAAAACTAATCAAACGATTCTGTTGATCCATTCGAAGAATTAAACGTTTCACAATTAGTGAACTGAATTTATTACCAAGGAAGTTGGTGACCTGATGACAGGGGAGCCGGCGACCGAAGCTCCGGTGAACGGCGGCTCGATATAAAAGACGACCAGCTTTACAACTTTTAGTGCCATATCTTCCAAAACCAAGTTTTGGCTCGGCTGGGTGGAATAGCCGAATCAGAAAAAAATATTTTAGATAGAAAATGAGTTGAAACGAAAGGAAAACAGAATACTTTTTAAATATCACCTGATTCATGTTTTTTTTTACCACCGCACAAAGAAAATATTTTGTTGCGAATGAACAAGAACCATCTGATTTGATTCATTCTCAATAGCCATGAGATGATCATCTTAGGGTGATCCTTTTGTCGACGGATGCTCTTGAAATTCCTCCATTTCAAATTCGATTTGACCCAAAGATGAGGTTTCCTCATTAGTAATATCGGATAATGATAATAATAATTATCCACATAATTTGTTTTTCGACAATTCCTTTTTTGTCACAAAGTCGAAGCCCATTACGAGGGTTTTGACTTTGATTCTGATAAACTAACTAACTACCTTTTCACTGGGGAAGGCGAATGTGGTCGCCGATGCTTTGAGTAGGAAGTCATTGTTTGCCTTGAGGGATTTAAGACTCCCGTAGGTTAGTTTACTGATTTCCCGAATCTGACTCTACAATAAATGAACCTTTTCTTGTAGGATCTTGTAGGAAAGGCTATTCGATATTAAAATGAATGATTTACTGAGTATAAATCGTAAATCAAAAATGGAAAATCATAAAAGATGGAAAAAGCTTTCGGCTCCGCCAAGATCTCTTCGTTAGTTGGGGGAAGAATCCACACGAATCGGATTTTTTGAGGAACATAAGATAAAGTCGTAGGACTATATGATTCATCAGAAAAGGGCATGATAGTGTAGATCCGTATAGGCGATCATATAAAGGGGATGATTTTAGATCGAAGCAATTTGATGGATTTATGTGCATGGAATGTTTTGTTGAATATGGCTTGTAGGTATGACCCTTTTGTGTTGCACTCCGTCTCCTGTCCAACCCTTCACTCTTGTGGGGATTTAATCAACCCACCCATCCCTACACTTCTTATGTAGCACCGGTTGCGGCACTAACTTATCGGTGCAGCATAGCTGCTCGGTGGCTAAAAAGCCTTCGGTGGATCCACAGTCGTCAAGCGACCATGCGACCCTATTTGCACTTCCTCCTTTCAAATAATCCCATCCCCATGCAACATAATAACACATGAATGCAGCATGCAATAATAATCATACGATAACAATCATAAATCGCATACAAGAATACCATATAACATGTAGGGGCATTTCCGTCATTTTGCCCTTCGGGGGCATATCGATCATTTTACCCATCAAGGGTATTTCAGTAATTTTGCAAACCAAGGTATTTCAGTAATTTTGCAAACCGGGGGTATTTTGGAAATTTCACAAATTGGGGGTATTTCGGTAATTTTACAAATCAAGGGTATTATAGTAAATTTACAAATATAAGGGTATTTTAGTAATTTTACAAATATAAGGGTATTTTAGTAATTTTACAAACATAAGGGTATTTTAGTAATTTTGCAAACATAAGGGTATTTGGTCCCTTTCGGGTTTTAGTTATGAACTTTGGCCCATCAACAAGTCCTCGCGGCTAAAGTGAACAGATACTACGCACCAGGTAGGATTCCAGAGAAGAGGAGGTGGGACACTAGGACCGCTTAAGTACCAAGCTCTCCCTAGATCCAATCCTAGACATGCGTATGTCCATTGCCACACCTTAACCCAGCGACTTGTTCACGGACATGTTTAATTAGATTAAATCTTATGGAATTTAAGAGTTGTTCAAACTAGGCCTAAGTTTCATAAACCCTAACATACATGTCTACGTCCCCATAAGCCCATCAAGCCCAAATCACACCTTTAGGGCCCATTAGGCCCAAATCTCATCATATGGCCTATTAGGCCCAAAACAAATCCAATTCATGTATCATGCATGACTAATTCAATTCGTATAACCAACCAAACCATTTCATCAATTCTTAGCCTTAGGGCCCACCGGGCCCATTTAGCCACTTTCGGCTTTTCGACTTTTCGACATTGCCGATATTGTGTATGTAGTGTTTGTACACACCTGCTAACCACGCGCGCTGCAAATCTCTTAGTCACGACCCTACAATCGACATTACTAGCGATTAACCAAGATTTAACGCATACTTATAAAAAATCGAAACCTCACCGTATACCTCACGTTCTAGTAGCCCTTCCTTTGCTACTATTGGTGATTACCCTCTAGATCTGATAGGAATCAGAAGCTGCTAATCCATGCTCCAAGCACTCTTATGCCCAACGCCCACCAAGGTATGTTTTCTCTCCAATCATAGATAGCTCTATATATAGCTAGCTTCTCACCTTTCCTCTTTGTATCTTTCCGATGTGGGATCCCTCCATTAGCAGAGTTTAAATCCAACTCAAACTCTTGCCGTCCAGTCCGCAAAATAAATACTCCTTTGCTTGTCATGAGATTCGAACCCTTGCTCTGTTGCAACATAATCCACGCCGCTAGCCACTAAGTCACAAGCTCCTCTTGTGTCTTAAAACATGCCCAACTAAAGCTAAGTCTATGGCCAATGTCTAAATCCATTTAAAAAATAATAATCTAAAAGAAATGCAAGTGCTACAACTTGAACCTTGGACCTCCTTCCTTCCCTGTGGCGTCACCCCCTTGTCTCTTATGTGGCGTCACTTTGCCACTACACCACACACTCCTTCTGTGTTATTTTTCTCCATATTTTATTCTTAAAGCTTACCTACTAACTCCCAGGGTTTTATTCACCTAAAACCAAAATTTTTCCTAAGCCCAAGTTTGATCCCGGGACTTCATAGAAGCCCACTAATCTTCCAAAATCACTTACCTAATAGGTCCAACTTGCATTTAAGCCAATCTCTTATTCTATAAAAATTTAAAAAGTTCCTACCTCGGCGCCCAAAAGGCCCAATTCTCCTAGGCCAAATTTCGGGATGTTACATTTCGAGGACGGAATTCATTTTAAGGGGAAGAGAAATGTAATACCCCAAAAATTTTTACAGTAAGATATTATCTTTGATATAGTAAAATAAGGAAGTAAAGCGACAAAAAGGAAAATTTTGGAGTTATGATAACATTGAGAAGTATATCATGATATATTAATTCAAGAAAGGACTAAATGGTAAAAGTGAGAAAAGTTTTGCTGCCTAAGAGTAAATATTCAAAACTTGAGGGGTTAAAGTGTAAATATGAAAAAGTTGAAAGACCAATAGTGAATATATTTTAAGGGTAGAATGATCTAGAAACTAAGGAAAATGGATGAATTAGGTCCAAATTGAATAGGTAAAGAATTATGAGGGACTAAATCATAATTTTACCAAATTATGTGATGATTCAAGGATGGAATTTTAAAAGATCACAAAGGGAAAAATGGTCAATTAGAAGAGAGAGAAATCTAGAAAGTAATGATGATGTTGATGATATTTTATAATTATTTAATTAGATAAATATTATTTTATTAATATTTTAATGAGATATTTTATTATTATTTATTTAGTATATAAGGAAGGAAAGATGAAGAATTATCATCTTCTTTCCCATGCACCAATGTGAGAAGAAGAGAGAAAGAAAGAAAGTTTTGCTTTTTTTACAAATTGGTCCTTTCACCAAAAATCCACAATTTTCACTTAGAATTCAAAAGAATTACCATAGCCATCAAGAGAGAAAGATGAGAAGGAGACTGTGGGGAGAAAGAATATCAAGTTTGATTCAAGAAATAGAAGCTGGAGGAGAGAGAAAATCAAGTTGAAGATTGAAATCAATAAGACAAGGTAAGAACATCAAGATTTCAATATATTTTTAAGTTTGATATTGTGGAAAAAGCATGGAAATGATGTTAATGTAGAGTTTTATTATATAAGGTTTTATGTTCTTGATATGTTAGTGAAGGAAAATAAGAGAAAGTGATGGGAAATATTGTAGAGAAAGGAAATAAAGGTGTTATAAACTTGGTAATTAACATTTTACACTAAAATAGTTTTGGATAGCAGCAGTAGTCTAACTTTGAAAAATCACCAAAAAATTTAGAAATTGAATTAGAGTATTACTAAAATGTGGAATTAAATCTTATTGAGTCCAGTTTTTTATAGAAGAAACTGTGTAAGTAATGGCAATGTAAATCATGAGATATAATAGGTTTTGTGAGATAATGTCAGAAAGATTTCGGGTTCCCCTGTCCTGACTTTGGAAAATCATCAAAAATTGGAGAAACCTAATTAGGGGCTTAAATTCATATGTTTAAAATCCTTAATGAGTCTATTATCAAGAGAAATAAATGGAAACATCATCTTAATTTTGTACTAGGAGAAAATAAATTTTTAGTGAAGAAGGGTCGAAATTGTTAGACAGCAGAACAAGGATGACTTTAAAGAATAAAATGTACTTATTGGCTGAACCACAAATTCTGAAAATTTTATGGTAAGAATATATGTGAGTCTAGTTTCTAAAAAAGCAAGCGGAACTTAAATTTGAATGCTTTAGCTCAAGATATAAATAATTTAGTGACTATGATGGAAATAGACAGCTTTGGATAAATTTATGAGTAAATAGTGAAATTATATATAACGTTACTTATAAGCATGTTATATAAATTAAGGATGTGGAATGGAGAGGAGGAGGAGGAAAATATATATGAATATTCGGCTAGCATGGCTAATTTGTTTGTTCTAGGCTCAAGGACTAAATTGAATAAAAGTAAAACTTTATGGGCAATTTTGTAAAAATGTCAGAAATGACCAAATTGCATGAAATGGATTATTTTATATTTAAATTATAAAATTGAATGAAATTATTAATTTTAGATCAAGATCGGGTGAAAACATGTTTTAGGGATTAAATTGAAAAGTGTTGAAATTATGGAAAATTCTAATATTTCATAGAATTCATGGGCTGTTATCAATATATATGAGAATAATTAGGCTTAAAATAAGGATTAAATTACAAAAATTTTATTTTTCTGAACGTAAGAATGAAATCGTCATTAATTAAAAGCTTAGGGGTAAAATGGTAATTTTACCTAGAGCATTAATTGAATGTATCGGAATATGAAATGAAAGAAAATGATTATCAAATTTATTTATAAAGATTAGGATGACTCAAATATGAGACTTGAAAGGGGAAAAGAAAAGACATCGGATTAGTGAAACTATAAACATGAACAAGCAACGAAGTAAGTTCGTGTAACATGAATTATATTCTTAAATGCTTGAAATATATTTTTATTAATGTGAATATGATTTGGATGTTTATTGTATGATAATTGATGAAGTATTGATATTCTTGATGAAAAAGGAAAATAAATCCCGGTTGAATGAAAGGAAAATTCGATGGATCTCTGAAAAGGAATTGACGGTAAAAAGGATCTAGCCCAGACGAGTGATCCTATCCTGATATAGCCCTCCCGAAGAATATGTGGAAAATGGATTTAGCCCAAACGGGTAATCTAAATTAGGGTCTGAATTTAGCCTCGATTGGTAATTTAGATCCAAGCTCAATAGAGTAATTGTCATTGCAGGGGATTTAGCCTGAACTGGTAATCTCGACAATACTCTTTGAGCATATGTTACAGGGGATTTAGCCTGGACTGGTAATCCCGCTGTAAGAAATGAGGTTAGCGGGAGTGTGCTATCTTACAGGGGATTTAGCCTGGACTGATAATCCCGCTATAAGGATGAGGTTCGCAGGAGTGTGCTCTCTGGAAAAAGGGTATACCCATACGTGTACGAATTGACGGACCCGGGATTGTACACTATAAGTGTACTACTGGAAATCCATCGAAATTCCGAGAAATTCAACGGGATAAATATAGAAAATGGCAAGTACTTGAAATCATGAAATTAAACTTGAAATACATAGAAATGATAATTATTTGATATATTGAAATGTGACATGGAAAGTACATGTATGTGAAACTTGCCTGATAATTATGCATATTCAAGATTATGAACTGCTACTGGAGTAAATATACACTAAACTCATGAAAATGATGGTACATGAAATATTGTCATAATGAATTGAATAATTTATATTTATGAAGAAATAGCAGCAGAATGATATGCATCATGACATGTAAATATGAGACTACCTTTGATACGTTGATACAAGGAAAATTATGTATATTAGAACAAGTAATAAATTCAAGTGAGATATGTTGAGAAAATAAGTTTTTCAATATTAAAGTATGCTCACCAATGTAGGAAAATTTTAGGATTTTGCGTAAAATTCCCTATGATCCTGGTTGGTTCCTAATGTATGTTTTGGGCTTCGAGGGCCCAATAGAGGGACGTTATGATTATTTTCAGGATATGAATAAAACATGACTCGTAATTATTTGAAAATGTTCAGTAAACTCTGGTAATGCATCGTACCCTATTCTGGTAATGGATACGGGTAGAGGGTGTTACACATACTGACTTGGGTCACACGGCCAACCACACGCCCATGTGTTTAGCCCTTGTGCCCTTCGAAATGGCCACACACGCCTGTGTGCCAGGCCGTGTGTTAGGCCGTGCCAAACCTGTAGGGTATACTGACTTACGCAACACGGCCAAGTCACAGGCCCGTGTGCTAGGTCGTGCGCCAATTAGGGGCTATACTGACTTCATTTCAATTTCAACACCAGGGGACACATGGCCGTGTAACTTGACCATGTGTCACACACGGCTGAGACACACGCCCATGTCTCTGCCTGTGTGGAAAAAAATAGGCTATTTACCAAACCATTTTGCACATACCTAAACCAACCCAAATGGTACCAGATCTGTAACACCCCATACCCGAGTCTGAGGCCTAGACGGGGTATGAGACATTACTACACTTGAACTTGCTTAATCATGGGATTTCGGGCTATAAAATTTCATCTCGAATTAAAACTTCTCTTTCATATACAACCCGCACATTTCATGGGCCTACGAGGCCTTAAACTCATGTTCGTAAACTTTCGGAACTTGATCGAAAACCTTTCTTAGAGACAGGGGTCACACGCCCGTGTGGTTTGGGACACGCCCGTGTACCCCTTAACACGCCCATGTCTTCCAACCGTGGGAAGCTACTGACTTGATCCACACGGCCTTGACACGCCCGTGTCTTCCAACCGTGGGAAGTTACTGACTTGATCCACACGGCCTGGGCACACGCCCATGCTCAAATCGTGTGTCTTACACGTCTCATGCACACGGCCGTGGGATTCACCCATGGCCTATTTTGTCCAATAATAATAAGGTGCAGGGTACGCATGGCCTGGACACACGCCCGTGTGTCTAATTGTGTGGGCACTTAGAGGCTATCTACCAAGCCTTCTTACCACTCTCATTTTCATACATACATATACTAATTCAATAGAAACTCAAATCATCAACTAAAACATATGAACTTATACATTTGATTCATGAAAATAAGGTTTTCCTCCCATACAATTGCAACAACTTAAGCCATCATCAATGGCCATACACATTTAAACTATGAACCCTCTTAGGCCAACACAATTTGGGACATTAACAACAACTTAACCAACCTTAAATTCTAGCCCTATACATGCCATGGCTCATAAGGACTTGATACCTCATATAAAGTGTCTGCTCGATAGTGTGAAAACATCTTCGGCGGCCTCTAACCCGAGCTAGTAAGTAAATTACCTATAAGAGATGGGAAAGGAAATGGAGTAAGCAATAATGCTTAGTAAGTTCATTTGCATAAACTAATGATTTCTGATATTCATTGAATAAACATAACCACAAAGTCTTATAAAGAGTTTCTATCACAAACCCTTAGTTACTTACTCAACCATTGTTGAGAATTTCTCAGTCAATCTCTTACCATGTCACAAGCCAACTACTCATGGTGAATAGCATTCATTCCTGCACTGATCACTATTTAATCACATGAAACAACATATCAACCACTCTAGATAAATCGCTCATACCAGTAATCTCTCATTGGTTTCGCAC
Source organism: Gossypium bickii (assembly GCA_025503065.1). Taxonomy (NCBI): domain Eukaryota; kingdom Viridiplantae; phylum Streptophyta; class Magnoliopsida; order Malvales; family Malvaceae; genus Gossypium; species Gossypium bickii. The sequence continues at coordinate 43,733,360 of CP106721.1, forward strand.
TTAACTCACAATTGAATCTCTAATAGGGTGGCATCACACACAGTCCACCATTTAGTTATACTTACGGTGTTTTCGCACTCCGCACACTAATCATTTATAAGCGATGGTATCGCACATAGCCCATCTATTATTAGTTAATCAAGTGGTAACCCACACAGCCAACCGATCATTTATAACTATGGTGATATCACACCTATCTCACCATCATTTATCATTCATGGATAACAAACCACAAGTATACCTCTATCTCAAATGTTCATCCGAGAACATTCTCACACACTTCTATTCTTACTTAACATTCTACCACACTCACTAACATTCACACACTACGTCAATAAATCTATCTCATGCAACTAAGGTGCATTAATTATACATATCCCACAAAGGGTTCATCATATATTGAGTTCATCACAATTCAGTACTAACACATACCTGTGCTACTCGTGGTACAACCACATACATTCAACATTCTTGAGTCTCATACATATTGTCACATTGACATCATACCCCAATAGGGTTTACTTACATTAACATGTCTATGCCATGTCCTTGACATGGTCCTATACGAATTCTTACACCGAGGCCATATTCCAATATGGTATTACTCGAGACTTTAACCATTATCATCTCATGCTATATACTTTTACCATTACTCTAAATTCAATTCATTTGACATCTTATCAAACGTATTTCATACATTCATATAGTAAATATGCATTCCATTCAACATTGGAATATTAAATTAACTCATACGTAATTGCGACATTGGCACATGAACTTACCTCGATGTCGAAAGAGCCGAAAAGGACTATTTGCCCACATCTCTCTTTTTATCTGTTCTAGGTTCGAAACTCGTTTTCTTTGATCTAGAACAATGAAATATACCGATTTATTCATTTATAAAACATAATATACCATAATACACCCTTTAGGCAAAAATGACTATTTTGCCCATACACTTTGGCAAAATTACGATTTTGCCCCTAGGCTCGTAAATAAATTTTAATCACATTTTCTTGTTAATCAAGCCTAGCTGAACATTTAATCCTCTTACAACTATCCACAATTCCAACTATTTCATGCCTTAATGAACAATTTACAACTTTTGCATTTTAGTCCTAATTAGGTGTTTTCATGACAACACCTTTCACAAAAGTTGTTTCTCATCATCCTATCAATCATTTTCTTCTATAAAAACTCATCAAACAACATAAACTCTATCATGGTAAGTCCTTAGACTTTCAACCATGTTACAAATTAATCTTCCAATTAGCTAGCTTAAGCTTTGGGGACTCCAAAAATGCAATTTTCATCAAAAATTAAGCATCAAATGGACTTACTTGAAGAGAAAATGAGCTGCTGAAATTTCAAGCTCCCAAAGCTCTCCCATGGCTGATATTTTCTGTTGGAGAAGAAGACAAAATAAAAAGATGATAACTTTTGCTTATATCATCTTATTTTATTTATTTTCTCCAACTAATATCACTAACTTTTAATCACAATAAATGCACTTGTCCCCTTTAGCTTCTTTGATCGGCTAAGCCTGTAACACCCCAAACCCGGCCCAAACGCTACGACCGGATCTGGTATGTCACTAAGAAAATTTTGGAAAAACATGTCGTATTTTAAGAAAATATTTTTCTAATGTTTATCTTCTTATTCGAAAGAAATTTAATAGTTGATAGTTTAAATAAAACATGCCTTTATAAATTAAAAACCCAAATTTAAATACATGCATTAGTTCAATAAGAATTTAAATAACTAAAAGTAATTAAAGCCCAAAATAAAACAAAACATAAACTAGTGGCCCATGGCCTTATTACAACGAGATTTAAAATCCATTAGTTAAAAATATAAAGTATTAACTTGAGTCTTTTTGCTGGATCCAGATGTTCTTTTGCATGGCCACCTTGCGTTCCTCTCCAGCCCGGTCCGAAGCACTAGGTATCACCTGAAAGATTAATTAATAGGGTGAGTCACGAGACTCAGTGTGCAACCCTCATGCACCACTAGTTTTTGGCCTTAGGCCCATAAAACAGATTAATAATTTCATTTATAAAAAAAATAACAAATAATATGCAAGGCCCAACCCGTTTGCCTAGATTTCCATCCGCTACACGCCCCCGTACCAGCCATTCACACCATTGGGGATTTCTACAATCGACCCACACCGCTACACGCCAAGATGGCAGTCATGCTGCTCATCAACATATTATGGCCGAAGCCCTTATAACAGATCACGGCATTAGTTGCTACAACATATAACAGATCATGGTATAAACCACTACACATATAACGTATAACCTCCTCCTTTCATCAACCCAACCCATGCAATCATAAAATCAATATACTTTTACCATATAAAGTCAAAACATTCACTGACCTGGTGATTTGCTTCACCCTTTTCGGGTTTCCAACATTAAACCGAGATATCGGCATTTATCACAAGATATAAACTTATGAACATACATTAATTATCAGATCTAGATGGTGGGGAAGTATTACACACCTGATATCGCGAAATCTCCTATCCTTAGTTGATATCCAAATCTACTACCCTCAGTGTGAAGCCTTGCTTAAAAAGCCGGAAAATCACACAAAGATTTAGCCCTTCAATATTCGGCCATGGTTAATAAATCTCAACCTTCACATTAAAACTAATAGATCTCTTACCTAATTTGTTGAATCCCGAAAGTCCTTAAGAAACCGTCGCCTTCCCACCTTCGACTTTTCCACCAAATCGGCACAGGAAACTTTAATGAGACAGATTCGGCTACTAGAAGCAGAGAGGAAAATCGACAGGCCTTAGAACAGGTGTTTCGGGTTAGATCTTAATGAAAAGAAAGAGTGAAATCGCATAGAACAAAATCTCTAAACTCACCAGATTACTAAGGTATATGCGGCTTATGGTGCACCTTCGGGAAACAGAAACCTCCCTTGTATATTCGGCTATGGAAGAGGAATATGAGCAAGAAGATTTCGGCTTTCAGAAAGATGTTAGAGAAGAGAAGAAGGCTAGGGAATTTCGGCTAGAAGAGAGAAAAATATGAGAAGAGAACAAAGAGGAATTTCAGCCAGGGAGAAAAGATGAGGAAGAAAAGAATGAGAGAAAAACCCAAATGCCGAAATTGAAGAGATATTCCCCCTATTTATAGAAATTTCAGCACTTACCTAACCTTGCAGATAAATCCTATCTTTTCTCCTTTATCTTAATCTACTAGCTCATCTAAAAGAGACTTAATTATCTCTAACTCCTTCCTCCTTTATCAGCATATTATCCACATATTTTAATCATTAAAATCCCTAAATTTTAACCTTTATCTGCTTATTATCCACATAAAATAAATTCCTAAATAATAGCCTTTATCTGCTTATTATTCACATATTTTAAACATTAAAACCCCTAAATTTTAGCCTTGTTGCCATCCACTCCACCTAATCCTAATGCCCAAAATTTAGCTAACTTAAATTAAAAGAATTGGGCTCCATGAAACTTAAATTTGGGCCCCTTACTCCCTTGTATGGAGTCACCTCTTAAGATTGGGCCACAAGCCCACTTTGGTATTTTAAACATAGATACTACCTTTTAAATCCTATAATGCCCAAACAGATAATTTTAATCAAGGCCTTTGCCTAATTCTGAACCCAATTTGGACCCCTATTACTTAAATTAACATATTAAACATATTCACCCATTAAACGCATAGGCCCAAAAATTCAGGATGTTACAAAGCCATTTAATAAGGCTAAATTACACAGTTGGGACCTCCAATTTATAAACCATGGCTATAGGCACCTTAAGCAACTAGAATAGAACTTTCGCATTTAATGCGATTTAGTCCTTTTTCATAATTTAGCTAGAAATCGCTAAAATTAAGGCATCAAAATTTTCATGCACCCTTATAAACATGTTATAACACATAATATAACATGAAAATAATTTTCTCTAACCTCGATTTAGTGATTTCGAGATCATTGTTCCGGCTAGCCCCTAAATCGGGCTTTTACAAAATCATAGCATAATTACACATCCATTTTAGCCACATTCAAGACAATTTCATACCATTTCCAATACTAATAACCAATATGCTTATACCTCAAATTTTACTCAACTAAAAGATACCAAAATACATATACCAATCATCTAGTTAAACCTGTACTAATCATGCATCATTTTGTACCATTTCACTAGCATGTTACCAATTCCACAAATCATCAATTTACTATTCATAGTACCTATTACCATCAATCATCACAACCAACTCAATATACACAAGACATAAGCATATATATATGTATATATATATATGCACATGATTCAAACATACCAGATAAACCATAATGATCCATCGCACATGGCTATATATATACATACCAAACACAAACATTTACAAGCCAATTCATTTGGCCAAAGTCTTTACCTAATATAACCAAAATGACTCAAAGTCCCTATACATGTCATATACTCAAATTACCAAAGTTCATAGATACCAAGATATAGGTGGATAGTGTGAAGTGATCTCCGACGATCCCTGAATCCGAGCTAGCTTCGATATCACTATAAAACACATGAAAATAACAAAGTAAGCTATAAAGCTTAGTAAGCTCGTATGAGATAAACTTAATGCAATCCCTTAATCATGATTCAGTAATTCCAATATGTCAATACGCAACTTTCCTTAACTATCAAACCTTTCAAGTGTTCATTCACAAAACCATATATATTCATCATCATTTCTCCCATTCAAAGCTAAAATGGTTTATTCACATACCTGTACCATCTCGTACCAATCTCATATACATTCTTCTCTTTCATTTACCCGTTGAACCATTCGGAATAGAAGTTGGATACTCAAGGATCTCACACGATACGTACCTATACCATGGCCCAAGTCAAATCAAGGTAACTTATTCGAAATTTTGATATCATGGCCCGAAGTCAAATCAGTCGATATGCATGGCCTAAAGCCAAATCGGTGTATCTCGCACACATAGTGCTAAATCATGGCCTGAAGCCAACTCACTATATCACCTAATGACATGTCACTAGCATCCTAAACTATTCCTAAGGTTCACCCAGGATTTCAAATGTCGAATCATCATTGAATCACTATCGTTCATATCTACAGTATCGTATTTGCAATTCATACAATATCAAAGCATATAAAATACATTTATATTGAAGTTTATCATCTACGAACTTACCTTGAAGGTGGAAACAACAAAATAAGTCGATTAGTCGATAACTTTCATTTTTCCCTAAATATATTCAAAATTGACTTATTCAATCATTTATTCATTCAATTTAGTCCAAAACATACTTTAAAATACATTTACACTTTTGCCCCACATATTTCATATTTTCACAATTTAGTTCTTATTTCATAAAATCACAAATTAACGAAATTCCCAATAGACCTATGCTATCCGAATTACCATAATGCCCCTAGAAGCCCATAATTTTCATTTATTTCACATTTTAACCACTAACTTTACACTTTTCTTAATTTAATCCCTATTTTGCATTTTTACCAAAAATCACTTTATAAACTTGTATAATTCACAACAAACTTTCATAATCTATCATCAAACATCAAAACACATATGTATTCATCAATGGAATCATTCAAAATCTTTAGCAGTTTTGCAAATTAGTCTCTAGGCTAGCTAGTACTAGCTGCAACGATATTAAAAACATAGATTAAAAACGAGACAAAATACACTCACCAATTGAGCTTTCAAAGTAGTCGAACCCTAGCTCATTCTCATGGCTTTATTTTCTTTCTCCACTCGGTTGAAGATGCTGAAAAGATCTAAATTGATTTTGTTTTATTTAATATGCCTTAATAACTAAATTACAAAATTAACTTTGTTATTAAACCATTAAAACACCTTAATAAATGTCCATATATGTCCACTCACATTCCAAATGGTTTAATTACCATTTGAGGACCCCCACTTTAAAAATCATAGGTAATAAACACTTTTAGCTTCTAGAACTGTACTTTTACACTTTACGCGATTTAGTCCTTTTTTATCAAATTAACTATTCAAACGATAAAATTTCTTCACGAAACTTTCACACATACATGCTATCATGCTGTAAACATTAAAATAATAATGAAATAAATATTTTGACTTCGAATTTGTGGTCCCGAAACCACTGTTCTGATTTGATCCAAAAACGAGCTATTACACCATTTACATAACAAAGGACACTATATACATGCCACAATGATAGGTACCAAAATGAACATACTTTCCTGATTTGATGATAGTGGGATAGCCGCACTGATCCGACTTTGAGAGTTCTGCAATCTAGGGATCTACACGTAAGGAAAAAAAAACGATAGATAAACATTTATTGGTTAGTAAATTCAAATGAAACTTACAACACTTACCTTTATCATAAGTGATCATGTTAACTACAAAAATATTAGGCATATATCTAATTAGAACATGGCACATATTATCGCAATAAAGTGAGCATATGAAACATAAGTATCCATATATGTCATGTTTTGGGGGCCATTGATTTGTGCTTTTGATTGTTGTGTATGATGAGTTTTCTCTATTTTGCTTGAACCTTTCAACCCTAGTGAATGATATCAATGCCTACCTATCGCATAAGTCACTTCCATAATATATGTATCCTTTCTTTCAAAAATAAATTGATTTAATATAATGGGTATATATATTTTCATGTAACTATGAAAAAAAAAGTTAAGAAACAAAAGTTTTTAAAATTGATTTAAAATATAAAAATCTTATACTAATCCGTAAAAGTTTATATATATAAATATACTGAAAATTTGAGTGGAATTAAACTCAAATGATTTGTTACTAGTCTGAAACCGAAATGGTATGAAATCTATTGGTACAACAGTTATTGCTATGGTACCCATTATCATTTTTCATAACATATTTTTGATTATTTTATATCAAATTCATATCGTCTGATCGTATAATATCCTGGTACTCACCCGGATAATGATGGGTTTTTGCAGTTAGAGGTAGCCGTTACAAGGAGCTTTTGAACGGTTCTTTACAAAGACTGATGATTTTTAAAAAGTAAAAAACTGCCTCTGCCACTGTTACTGCCGGCATCAGATGCCTCTCTGTCACAGATTTTGTACCCAATTTTAAGATGATCCCTTTTTTTTAGTACCCAAATATTAGTTGTTTACCCTTTGTCTTGTACTTAAACATAAAACAGTGCCTTTTAGCTTTAAAAATTATTCCTTCCTTTTTATATTTTTACCATTTTTTTTTCTAGAATCTTGTGATTGGTTTATTTATAGTGAGACAGTCAATGATTTTCAGTAATTTCTTGGTTGTTTTTCAGTGGTTACAAAGACAATGAGAGGTTTTGATAGAGCAGTGGAATGGCTTAGACCATTTGTTGATAGTAAAGGTTGGGATTTTTGTGTCGTTTGGAAATTGGGTGATGATCCATCGAGGTACTTCTCAAGCTACTTGTTTCATCACCATTGATCACCATAACCAGTATTATCTTCATTCTTTGTTCTTTTTGAGGGAGTCATTTGACTCAAATGAAGCTTTTTTTCCCCCTTTTTCTTGAAGGTTTATTGAATGGAAAGATTGTTGTTGTAGTGCTTGTTTTAATGTCAAAGTGGAAAAAGATGAGTCGCAGAAGCCATTTTGCAGGGATGTTCATTTCCAACATTCCATAAGATCAAAGGCTTGTGAAGCTCTTTCACATTTTCCTTTCGCCATTTCTCTCTATGCTGGGTACAGTGTTCTCAACTTACAAAATTGTTTGGTTCAGTTCGGGAAATTCAAGATATAGAGACAAATATTCTGATTTTGTGACACTGAAAAAAACCCCAGGATTCATGGAGAGGTAGCTATGTCAAATCAGCCAAGTTGGGTTAACCATGGCAATCCCTCTGGTTCACAGTCTTCAAATGTGGTAGTTGTCACTCTTTTCACCTTCTTTTGGCCAGTTTCCATTGCAAAACAGATAGAAATGAGAAAATATGGTAGTTGGATTCAAGTGAAAGTAAAAAACATGTGAAAATATACCCAAAATATACAAGTTTAGTTTCTTTAAGTTTTCCATATATATGGAGGATGATATCTCTATATCCATTCCTATATATGTGTTAGATTCGAGTATTTATTTCAAGAAAAATGAAGAGTCAAATTAAGCAGTTTTAGCTTTCTAAAGATGCAAATGTGGGCTGTCATGCCTGGTTTAAGAATGTTTAAAAACCACTTACATGCATTGACTACTTGAATTGTAGTTTTTACCTTATATATGACAATAATTTGTCTGAAGATGTTGCTTCTACGGTGTCCATATTTTGATATGATCAATGAGTTTTCTGCAGGAAATGACAGGAACCCGAGTTCTGATCCCAGTTTTCAGTGGTCTTATCGAGCTCTTCGCTTCGAAACATGCAAGATTCTTTGGCCTGCTTCACTTACCATTACTTCGCAATGAAATTGAGATATTCATATGAAACCCATTAGTCTTCTCCTACTGATAAACATGTAATTTGTCCTTTTGATTCAGATGCCGAAAGATCAGAACCTCATAGAGTTGGTAACATCTCAATGCAATGCAGTTTTAAAACAAGAAATCGCAACTGCAGAAAACTATACAAAAACAAATCTTGACAAATGGTATAACTTGCCATTTTCCATCAGCTTGTCGACTTTTGTTCCGAGAATCGAATTGATTCCACCAATATCAGATTCAAACTCCCATCATAGCTTGGATGGATCACACAGTGGTTCCAGTCCTTCAATTGAACATCCACCATTTGCTTCAGATTCTGCCTATATTTCTCAAGATGAGCAGTTCAATCAGCTAATTGGCACATATTATGGAACGAAAAGATTAAGATGCAGCAAAAATGTGCCCGAGCAACAAGCAAGGTTTGCTCCAGATGGTAACGAGTCCATAAAAGACAAAACGAGAACTACCAAGCAGCCTGCAAAAGAGAAATTTCATTCTAAGAATCTTGTCATGGAGAGGAATCGAAGGAAGAAGATAAACGACCAGCTCTTCAAGCTACGAGCTTTAGTCCCTAAGATATCCAAGGTTGGCCTGAACTACCAAAGCATATATAAATATGATGGTCACATTTACTCTTTTGCATCCTTATCTGATATCTCTAATGGTTTTGTTGTGTAGATGGATAGAACTGCCATTCTTACGGATGCCATTGAATATATCGGAGATTTGCTGGAGGAGAAGAAGAAACTTGAAAATGAGCTCATGAAAATCGATGAAGAAAACTGTGAAAAGAGCAACTTAGAACTGAAGTCTACATTGTTAGACAAGTCACCTAAGGACAACATGTCTGCCGTTAAGCCAAACCAAGTTTCGTCCAGCCTTGCCGAAATGGCAAAAATGGAGGTAACTGAAATTATTGAAATTAAACACTGGTTTGTTGTTACCTCTGTCACGGTTTCTATCAATGAAACTTTCAACTAAACTTAATGTTCTTGAATCTTTTCTCAGGTACATGTAGAAGTGAACCAGTTAACTAAACGGGAGTTCTTGATCAAGCTCTATTATGAGCACAAGAGAGGAAGCTTTGCAAAGTTGATGGAGGGCATAGATTCTTTGGGACTTCAAGTGATTGATGCTAATGTCACAACATTTAATGGAAAGGTTCTCAGCATGTTCAAAGTTGAGGTAAGAGTCACTGGATGGTAGATACTTAGCAGTGAGTATCTGGACACGGGAATGATAATTTTTTTTCCATGTATTTGGAGGGTTCTTAGAGAACCATATCCCCATACGTCTAAAACTGTGTCAGGCATGGGTGTTAGGCACAAATACTTCAAAAAGAAAGAAAATTGAAGAGTCAAAACAACATAGTTTCTTAAGAACAATATTGATTCAGTTAGTACTTTCAGCTTTGCAAAGCACTAAGGGCAAAGTCTAACAGTGTTATCATAAACACTACAACTGCAAAGATTGCAAATACAGAAATCATTACAATTCTTGTTTACTTACTGAAATTCTGTCTTAGAAACAAACTTATATTTTTCTGCTAACACTGTATTTTCAACTTATGCAAGGCAAACAGGGATTTTCAATCCAGGAAACTGAGGGACTTGTTGACAAACCTAACAAAGTAGATAAATCATATTCATGGTTTCAATATACCATACAGAAAATGTAGATTCAGACTTGAGAATGAAGCAATGTATAGTAAAAATGAACAGTTTTCAGCCGAGAGATAAAGAAACTATTCCCTTGATGGAACTTTACTTCAAGTAGCTCCAACAATCATGATTAGAAACTTTTGACTGTAAAATTTTTGTGGGTTTTCCTCTCCTTGTTCTTACACATGTAGTTTTTACTAAATTCTACATACAAATTGCTAATTCTGTGAAGATAGTTGAGGTTTTTGTTTCATTTCGGCTTCTTTTTCTTACATATCAACTTCTTTACTTTCTAGTTTATATCTGATATTTGTTCTTCACATCCATAAATAGCATAATCAATCAGCAGCATGTCAGAATCATTCAACAATATCATGTGATGCAAAACAGCTAGGTATTATCCCGGATGCATGTTGCTGACAGATTGCTAGAGATTACATGTTCAAGGGACCTTAGGCACGCAATGTCCTCAAGTGGGTTAACTAGATAGGGATTTGGATTAAAAAGTTGGATTAGGGTACGTTACTTGGATTTGGGTGTTAATGTTAGGCATGGTTGTGTGTCCAACAATATCGACACCAGTATGCTCATTTTTTCTCAATGTTTTATGTACTTGAAGTTCCTTGAAGGATCATACTATTCCTGTGTTTGGATATGCCTTTAGACACAAAGGTTGAATACAGCAAATAGTAAGAATTTTGATTAATATCTGGATTTTAAAATGTACTGAGAACTTTCACGAGATTGTTCACCTGATACACCTTAGTTACCTATGTTAGAACTTACCCTTTTTACAAGCTTTCTCGAGCTGGTGGTTGGAACCAAAGGGAGTGTGAACAGCTCAGGCAATAGACATTTATCTGAAGCGACCACTGCCATAGTTCCTTGAGCCATCACTATAGCTGCCACTTGATGATGGTTTAGATGCTTGAGCTTGGGATTCACCGGAACCATACCAGGACTTCCAGGAACTCGGCTGTGCACCTGATGATTCCCCAGAAATGTGATCATCACCATACATATCATAATCCGAACTGTTGTCACTGCCGAATTCCATCCTCCTGAACTTGGTAATTTCTTCACTGTACTGGCTGGAATCATATGCAGTGCTCTGTCCGAATTTTATGCCATTAGAGAGATCGGGATCTCCCTCGAAATCCAATGCTCTTGCCACCTATAATATGTTCAACAACTATATTCATTGCCGACATTCACCAAGATTGATTAATAAACACAATAGAATGAAAAAAAAAAAAAGCATGGAAGTGTGGAAAACCAAAAACAACAGTGGGAGAAGGGAAATAGGTGGAGAATGAGAAATTTACGAGCGCCATGCGGGGCCGCTTTGCAGCAGAACGCCGAACGCATGCAGCAGCTGCCTCAATCATCCTGAACAATTCGATCTCTCCGTAACGCTTTTCAAGTCGTGGATCAATTAATTCACCAAAATTGCCTGTTTCAAGGGCTTGAATCAGGAGTGGTCGTGCCTGCCAATATCATAGGGACACCTCAATTTATAATTATAAATACATCAACTTTTTAAATAAAAAGTTAATTGAATGATCCATACCCATTCGACCAAGCTCTCATCCCCCAAAGGCCGAGTTGGGTCAACGGGTTTACGCCCAGTTATAAGTTCTAAAAGCACAACCCCAAATGAGTAAACGTCTGATCTATCCGTCAACTTTCCACTCGACGCATACTCTGGTGCCAGGTATCTGATGAAATGCCCAAATGAAGAATCACCGATAAAAAGCATAAAACCTTAAACTCGATTATCAGCATATAACAGGTTCTAAAGTCAACGGGTTACAGAGACAACAGAAAAAGTTGTGAGAGAATCCGAACCCCAACAAAGAGCCCATCAACTGTTGAAACCATGACCTACCCGAATGTCCCCATAACTCGAGTTGAAACATGGGTTTGACTTGTGTCGATAAGTCTCGCAAGTCCAAAATCTGCAACCTGCACTCAACAAGTTAGTGCGTACATTCTAATGCTACCCTTCACGAACTGAGAGATAACAAAAGAAAAATATAAATAACTAGATTATATTATACACAGGGTGAAGAAAATTATATTAAAAAAAAATGTTCAATAAATGAATTTTTGAATTTATTTTGACAACTTTGAACCCAATTAGGTAAATCTTTATTTTAAGTTTAAATTGCTTCTTTTTAAAGATAGAAAGACAACAACATTCTCAAGATAAAAGTTCTTTTTAATTATTTTACAATTAAGTTGGTTTGTTAATGTTTTTAGGTATAAATATCAAAATTATAAATAAATTTTGATATAATTTGTAATGTTATACATTAATTTTAATTTGGTCTATTTGTATACATTAAATTTTGATTTTGATCTAATTTTCACATTTTATTAACCCTATTACTTATGTGACCCTTTTTTTATTAAGTCATGTGAATAGATAAATTTAAATTATTTCCACTTTGATTTAAAAAAAATCTTGGGAATGTAAGAATTATTTTTTCCAAGTGTGTTTATTTTTTAATCTATGTGAAAATATTTTAAATTTGTTTGTTTGTTTTTAACCTAATAAAATGCGAGATCAACAATTTAAATACGAGTTAATGAAAAATTGTGCCATATAGATTATAAGGTTAGTGAAATGTGAAAATTGAACTAAAATTAAAAGTTTGAAATATACATTCGTACCCAATTAAAATTGATGTATAATATTACAAATTGTATCAAAATTCATATATAATTTTAATATATTTTTTTATTTTACTGTAGTTTTTAAAGAGTAAAAAGAAGAATAGTGAGCTAATAAGGAAGGTAGTTTATCCTTTTTGAAAAAATGTTTAATTATTAAACCAACTTTATAAACATATTGTAGTGAATTTATAATATGATTTTTAACTAATATTTTAATCAAATAGTGTTATTGAATTAAGGGATGGTGATGGTTGCCATTGTATAAGGTCTCCTCTTTCTGCTTATATTTTTATATACTTTCTTTAATTAATTAATTAATAATGTTTCATAACAATCGAGAGAACCTTATTAAAAAAATAAACAAGAGAACATGTAACAATTAACAACGTAAGAACTCAACAAACATAAATTGAAAAAAATCTACAACAATCAACAAGCATGAATCCTACTATAGATATTGAAAACAAATGGAATTTCTTTTTAAAAATCTCTCAATGCAATAAACTACAAAAGTGATATGAAGGTACAACTAGAAATTGAAAATATTAAACTTTACCTAATGGGAGATGAGGGTGAATGTAACACCTCATACCCGAGACCGAGGCTAAGATCGGATACGAGACATTACTATCTTGAACTTTCTTAAACATGTACTTACGGGCTATAAAATTTCGTTCCAAATTAAAAACTTCTCTTTCTCAATCAAATCATACATTTCATAGGCCTACGAGGCTCAGACTTTCGTCACGAAACTTTCGAAACTCATCTGGAAACTTTCTCTCGAAACAGGGGTCACACGCCCGTGTAACTTGGGACACGCCCGTGTATCCCTAAGACATGCTCGTGTCTCCCACCCGTGGTGGATACTGACAAATTGCACACGGCCTTGACACGCCCGTGGCCCTAGCCCGTGTGTCATACTTTGATATACTGACTTATTCACACGGTCTGAAGCACACGCCCATGTGCTAACCGTGTGTCTCACACGGCCTGAACAAACGGCCGTGTTGTTAGCCCGTGGTCTATTCTGACTTAAGATACTAAGGTGGACACACGCCCGTGTGTCTGTCCGTGTGGGTACTTAGAGGCTATCTACCAAGCCTTTTACCACTCTCATTTACATACATTCATATATCATCACATAATTTCACATAGCTCCAATGTAACTCTTGAATTAAAGACATTTAATCATAAGAGAAATAAAGCCTTCATCCCATACACTAGGGAGAACTATATTCAATACAATTACAAACAACTTAAGCCATCATGTATGGCTATACACAACCAAATTATAAATTCTCTTAAGCCAACACAATTTGGCTACATCAATTAGAACTTTATCAACCTTAAAAGAATCCCTATACATGCCATGACTCAAAAGAACTTGAAACACTATACCAGGTGTGTACTCGATAGTGTGAAAACATCTCTGGCGGCCTCCAACCCGAGCTAGTTAAAAACTTATAATGGATGGGAAAGAGAAAAGGAGTAAGCAAATATGCTTAGTAAGTTCATTTGTATATAACTGACAATTTCTAATATTCATTGAATATCCATGACTACAAAGTATTATAATAAATTTTCTCATAAACTCATGGTTACTTACTCAACCACTTTTGAAGCTTACTCATTCTATCTCTTACCACATTCTTACCATGCCACAAGTTAATTGCTCGTTTAATTAGCATACATTCCTGCACTGATCACCACATGATCATATAAAACAACATATCAAGCATTTTTAATGAGTCACTCATACTACTAATCTCTCGGTGGTTTCGCACTTAGCCCACCATTGAATCTCTAATAGGGTGGTATCGCACATAGCCCACCAATCATTCACACTTATGGTGATTTTGCACTTAGCTCACCAATCATTTATACTTATGGTGATTTCGCACTTAGCTCACCAATCATTTATACTTAATTAACTTTCTACGATTCTCGTTCGCATTCACACAATGCATTAATAAATCTATTCCATATAGCTAATGTGTATCGATTACACATAACTCGCTAAAGGTTCATCATATACTGAATTCATCTCAAATTGTTAGATAACACTCTTGAGTCTCATACACATAGTGTCACATTGACATCATACTATAATAGGGTCTTACTTATATTGACATATCGATGCCTTGTCCCTGAAATGGTCTTATACGAATTCTTACACCGAGGCCATATTCCAATATGGTCTTACACGAGACTATAACTATCATCATATCATGCTATATACATTTCCCATTACTCCCAAATTCAATTCTCTTGACATCTCATTAAAAGATATTTCATACATTCATAGGGTAAATATACATCCCATACAACATTGGAATACTAAATTAACTCATACGTAATTGCCACATTCACACATGAACTTACCTCGATGTCGAAAGAGCCGAAAGGGACTTTTTGCCCATATTTCTCTTTTCATCCATTCTAGGTCCAAAACTTGTTTTCTTTGATCTAGAACAATGGAATTTACTGATTTAATCACTCATAAATCATAATACACTATAATCTACACTTTAGGCAAAAATGACTATTTTGCCCCTACACTTTGATAAAGTTACGATTTTGCCCCTAGGCTCGTAAATAAATTTTCATCAGATTTTCTTATTAAAAAAGCCTAGCTGAACATTTAATCCTCTTATAACTATCCACAATGCCAACTATTTCATGCCTTAATAAACAATTTACAACTTTTGCATTTTAGCCCCAATTAGGTGTTTTCATAACAACACCTTTCACAACAGTTGTTTATCATCATCCTATCATTCATTTTCTTCCATAAAACTCACCAAAAAACATAAGCTCTATCATGGTAAGTCCCTATACTTTCAACCATATTGCAAACTAGTCCTCTCATTAGCTAGGTTAAGCTTTGAGGGCTCCAAAAATAAAAAAATCATCAAAAACAACTATCAATTTGACTTACTTGAAGAGAAAATGAGCTGCTGAAATTTCAAGCTTCCAAATCCCTCCCATGGCTGATGTTTTTGGTTGGAGAAGAAGACCAAAAAAAAAAGATGATAACTTTGCTTATATCATCTTATTTTTTCATTTTCTCCAACTAATATCACCAGCTTTTGACTACAATAAATGCACTTGTCCCCTATGCACCCTATGGCCGGCCAACTCAATTAACAAGGCAAAATTGCATATTTGGGACCTCCAATTTATAATCCATAGCTATATGACACCTCTAGCAAACAAAATAGAACTTTCGCACTCTATGCGATTTAGTCCTTTTTTTCACGATTAAGCAAGAAATCGCTAAAATTAAAGCACCAAAATTTTCATGCATCCTAATGAACATGTTATAACACATAAAATAACATGAAAATAATTTTCTCTAACCTCGAATTAGTGATTCCGAGATCGCTGTTCTGACTAACCCCTAAATCTGGCTGTTACAATTCTCCCCCTTAGGGATTTTCGTCCCCGAAAATCTTATCAGGAGGAGTTGCTACCAACATTCTTAAAATGCTTCCATCTACTCTTCAAAATCGCGAATCCACTTATCCTCAAGTTTCTCCAATAACTCTTAAGCTGTGATACATAAGGTCGAAACGTAACTTGAGACCTAGGTTATTCTTCTTCTGGGGCATATACTATATCCAGTTATCCACTAATTTGGAACTTTGCACATGTCCAAATGATTGTTTGGATCTTTACTGGTTGATTCACTGCAATTCGAATGACATCCCCCTCCTTGGGAATTTTGCCAAACCAAATTTGAAATCTATAAGGTTTTATCTCACTTTCTCATTAAAGCATTACTGACTGTAGTAGTCTTGACTTGTGTGCTTTGGAAACTCAGCTTTTAGTGGTCAACTACTTCTGGCCATAAACTCAGTCATATTGTGAAATGTACTCTATTGTCAAAACATTTATGCACATAATTGCATTTCCTTATTCTTGCATTAGTAGATATGCTACTACTAAATCTCATACCAAAACTTTTGTATAAGTTTTGGATTCATCATCATTCACTTTCTATCTCGAGGAAGCATTAACAACGGAAATCATATCCAATATGGATAGCTTATTTAAAATACCATTTACTATAACACTTCTGAACTCTTCTGTTCTGAAAGGAAGACTCACTATAGTCATTAACCTCGCTGAAACTAGGATATTACCAACTAGAGTCAACCGAGTAACTAACCCGCAATACTTAACATGGATCTTTCATTTAGACATCTGTACTATGTCTACTATCTAAGTGGTATTACAAAAACTATACACACTATTTTAATAGTTCAAGTCGTCTCCTCTATTTCATTTTCAAAATCTTTTATAGTATAAGATGCTCTAACTCATCAAAATTCAGTAAATATACATCGATTTTCCCATGGGTTGACAAAGCATCTAACTCTCAACACAGATACAAAAGTGATCGTCTCTGGATCACCAACCTATTAATTCTTTTTTTTTTTGATTCAGACTGAACTCAATACTAGAACTTTCAATTAATAATTCTTTTTATAGTTTTCAACTCAACTATCACGGTTTGCACATTTCGATGAGGATACTCTTGTATCATGCTCCCTACTCACGTACACACAGAATTTTATTCTCTTTATTGATTTATGCGTGAATATGCACAGAACTTGAATCATATCTCAATACATTAATCTACTCTTTTCTCCACACAGAGAACATATTTCTAGCACACTTTCATCTAAGTTTCTCTTGTTGTGCTAATCTAAAACCTTTACTAACATCATATCTCACGATAGTAGGGACATCTCGATCGAATTCATTAACTCTATTTAGTTTACTCGAAAACTCATCATACAACGTGAAACTTGTGATTTCACTTCTTATACTAGAATCATCACCAACTTCCTCCTCAAAGTACCCGAATAGGATTTTTAGGAGATAAAGGAATGCCGATTTCAAATAAATAAATCGACAACCATTTTATCTGATTTTTACTATCACCTAACATTCTCACACAGTCATAGTTTATGAAAAGAATAACCACATCAGCACTGAAAGGCAACAGATATTTGTACATAATACTCAAGGGGATTATTATAATCCATCCATGGCATCAACTAACCATGCACAAACTACAAGCTTCGAGCCAACTTACTCATACTTCCATTTGTTTAGCATATATCGTGCCACACATCGTACTTGTTTCTTCGTGATTCATTCACGAATATCTGCATTCACTCCTTTACATGACTTTAGTACTAATCTCATTTCTACTTCTAGACTCATCTATTTGTCCCATTAATCACTAGGGATAATCAAATACGCATATTCATCGTCATTCATGTATGTACGAAACCAATGCCACATCCCCGAGGTGGTCTTATATGGAGTCACCTCTAAAAGCCAATGCCATATCCTGGATAAGGTCTTATATGGACTTCCACATCAAATATCGATGCCATATTGTGAATATGGTCTTACACAATTCTCATATTCATTACCAAAGCCATATCCCAGATATGGTCTTATACGGGATCTCAACTAGGTGCCGATGCCATGTCCCGGTCATGGTCTTATACGGGACCTTATCTATTTCATATCTCAATGATAACCTTTTCATTTTAGTCCTCTAGGACTTCAACCTCATGTTCAACAACAATTACTCTATTTAGTAGAGTATTATGTATCGATGTGATATAAGGCATTCTTAATTATGCTAACATAATTATTGCATTAATCAGATGCAAACTTACTCAACTTAACTTTCATAACATCTCATCATAATTCAACAGCGATAAAGAGGGTGAGGTCGTAGACTTAACTCTCGTGACTACATACATATGATTTACTATTCATCATCAATGAAATATCATCCTAGTCACACAACTCGCCCCAAGTGAGTTTTCACGTTTATCACGCTACAATTGTTTCTATCACTTGTACTTTCAAACTGTAACTTCACTTACTCAAGTTTCACATTAATATCCACTCGAGTACTCAGCATTTAACTGTAGTTTCTCTTACTAATGCTTATTAATCTAGAGAATGTCTTACGGGTTTTGAGTACGTCGTTTACTTGATCGCCATAGTCCAACTATGGTCTTACTCTTATCACACATCATAGCCTAACTATTTTTTTACATGTCATTACGATGCCATAGTCTCTCTCTTTATAGTCTTACACAGAATCTCATATAAATACCAATGCCATATCCCAGATACGGTCTTACATGGAAACTCATATTGATGCCGATACCATATCCTAGATATGGTCTTGTACGGGATCTTATATCAATATCGACGCTATATCCCAGATATGGTCTTATACAATTTCATGCCGAAGCCAGGTCTCAGACGTGGTCTTACACGGAATCACTATTCGATGCTGATGCCATATCCCAGATATGGTCTTACACGGGATTGCGTATCGTCACCAATGCCATGTCCCAGACATGGTCTTATATGGAATCACATGTACCGCCATGGTCCTACCATGGTCTTATTTTTCATTTTATCATTGAACGACCGTACTCATCTCCTGCATTCTACTTAGTTAAACTTCCCAATTTAACTCTCACACTATAATACGTGTGGTTTTATAACAGGGTCATAAAACGAAACATTATACCCTTTCTACTTTAACAGTCACACGTGGGACTTAACCATGTGGACATATTTATTATAAAGAATGGCATTACAAATCTCAAATGCTTACTTACTCTTACTGATTCTTTCATACATCATGGAACTTACTAGTCTCATGCTTATAAGGTAAACAAGATAACTGTAACATTTGATCATATAGATAAGTATAAATTGCTACTGTAAGCATAATCTTAACATCATCATTCATAACATGAATAATACTTCTTAGTCAGCTTTATCTAGCATGACATGATATCAACTTTACTAAATTAACTTTTTTTTATCTCATTTAAGCTTTACTCATCTGCCCGATGAATTTCTATGAATAACCGAGGATACTGAATCTCATCCCACATATAACTCGATGCCAAATCCATATCCTAGATATAGTCTTACATGGGATCTCTCATCTTGGTATCGATGCCATGTCTTGACATGGACTTACTCAAAGTCTTCCCTGTATGTTCCCTTGGGAACTTACCATTGCCATGTCTTGACATGGTCTTATTTGGTATCTTTACTCATGAACTGGTCAATGCCAAGCCTTGGCTTGGACTTACATGAAATCTTCTTTGTTTCTCACCAATGCCATGCCTTGGCTTGGTCTTATACGGACTTTCTTATCTCATGTGGTAGCCCAGTATCCTAAGTAATTCAACTTCAATCAGGACTTTCTCATGCTTAATCTCATTAATTTCTTTGTTTAACAACATAACAAGCAATTCAATGAAAATATTCATGAAGCTTGGAAATCATACAAACTTACTGAAATTATCTCGGTTGGGAATCATCTCTGTCTTAACAAAACAATTTCGTTAGAGCCGAGAGACATCACACTATCACGGTCCACATATGGCATGTATAGCTAGACTCTTACTCATGCTGGGTTAGTCCTAGAACCGACTAAACTATAGCTCTGATACCACTAAATGTAACACCCCATACCCAAGACCGAGGCTAAGACCGGATACGAGACATTACTATGCTTGAACTTTCTTAAACATGTACTTATGGGCTATAAAATTTCGTTCCGAATTAAAAACTTCTCTTTCTTAGTCAAATCATACATTTCATGAGCCTATAAGGCCTCAGACTTTCGTCACGAAACTTTCGAAACTCATCTAGAAACTTTCTCTCGAAATAGGGGTCACACGCCTGTGTAACTTGGGACACGCCCGTGTATCCCTAAGACATGCCCGTGTCTCCCACCGTGGTGGATACTGACAAATTACACACGGCCTTGACACGCCCGTGGCCTTAGCCCGTGTGTCATGCTTTGATATACTGACTTATTCACACGGTCTGAAGCACATGCCCATGTGCTAACCGTGTGTCTCACACGGCCTGAACAAACGACCGTGTTGTTAGCCCGTGGTCTATTCTGACTTAAGACACTAAGGTGCAGGGGGCACACGGCCTAGACACATGCCCGTGTGTCTGTCCGTGTGGGTATTTAGAGGCTATCTACCAAGCCTTTTACCACTCTCATTTGCATACATTCATATATCATAACATAATTTCACATAGCTTCAATGTAACTCTTGAATTAAAGACATTTAATCATAGGAGAAATAAAGCCTTCATCCCATACACTAGGGAGAACTATATTCAATACAATTACAAACAACTTAAGCCATCATGTATGGCTATACACAACCAAATTATAAATTCTCTTAAGCCAACACAACTTGGCTACATCAATTAGAACTTTATCAACCTTAAAAGAATCCCTATACATGCCATGACTCAAAAGAACTTGAAACACCATACCAGGAGTGTACTCGATAGTGTGAAAACATCTTTGGCGGCCTCCAACCTGAGCTAGTTAAAAACCTATAATGGATGGGAAAGAGAAAATGAGTAAGCAAATATGCTTAGTAAGTTTATCTGTATAGAACTGACAATTTCTAATATTCATTGAATATCAATGACTACAAGGTATTATAATAAATTTTCTCATAAACTCATGGTTACTTACTCAACCACTTTTGAAGCTTACTCATTCTATATCTTACCACATTCTTACCATGCCACAAGTTAATTGCTCGTTTAATTAGCATACATTCCTGCACTGATCACTACATGATCATATAAAACAACATATCAAGCATTTTCAATGAGTCACTCATACTACTAATCTCTCGGTGGTTTCACACTTAGCCCACCATTGAATCTCTAATAGGGTGGTATCGCACACAGCCCACCAATCATTCACACTTATGGTGATTTTGCACTTAGCTCACCAATCATTTATACTTAATTAACTTTCTACGATTCTTTCGTATTCACATAATGCATTAATAAATCTATTTCATATAGCTAATGTGTATCGATTACACATAACTCGCTAGAGGTTCATCATATACTGAATTCATCTCAAATTGTTAGATAACACTATTGAGTCTCATACACATAGTGTCCCATTGACATCATACTCTAATAGGGTCTTACTTAAATTAACATATCAATGCCTTGTCCCTGGCATGGTCTTATACGAATTCTTACACCGAGGCCATATTCCAATATGGTCTTACACGAGACTATAACTATCATCATATCATGCTATATACATTTCCCATTACTCTCAAATTCAATTCTCTTGACATCTCATTAAAAGATATTTCATACATTCATAGAGTAAATATACATTCCATACAACATTGGAATACTAAATTAACTCGTACGTAATTGCCACATTCACACATGAACTTACCTCGATGTCGAAAGGGCCGGAAGGGACTTTTTGCCCACATTTCTCTTTTCACCCATTCTAGGTCCGAAACTTGTTTTCTTTGATCTAGAAAAATGGAATTTACTGATTTAATCACTCATAAATCATAATACACTATAATCTACACTTTAGGCAAAAATGACTATTTTGCCCCTATATTTTGGTTAAATTACGATTTTGCCCCTAGGCTTGTAAATAAATTTTCATCAGATTTTCTTATTAAAAAAGCCTAGCTGAACATTTAATCCTCTTATAACAATCCACAATGCCAACTATTTCATGCCTTAATGAACAATTTACAACTTTTGCATTTTAGCCCCAATTAGGTGTTTTCATAACAACACCTTTCACAACAGTTGTTTATCATCATCCTATCATTCATTTTCTTCCATAAAACTCACCAAACAACATAAAGTCTATCATGGTAAGTCCCTAGACTTTCAACCATATTGCAAACTAGTCCTCTCATTAGCTAGCTTAAGCTTTGAGGACTCCAAAAATTAAAAAAAAATCATCAAAAACAACTATCAATTTGACTTACTTGAAGAGAAAATAAGCTGCTAAAATTTCAAGCTTCCAAATCCCTCTCATGGCTGATATTTTTGGTTAGAGAAGAAGACCAAAAAAAAAAATGATAACTTTTGCTTATATCATCTTATTTTATTCATTTTATCCAACTAATATCACCAACTTTTGACTACAATAAATGCACTTGTCCCCTATGCACCCTATGGCCGGCCAACTTAATTAACAAGGCCAAATTGCACATTTGAGACCTCCAATTTATAATCCATAGCTATATGACACCTCTAGCAAACAAAATAGAACTTTCGCACTCTATGCGATTTAGTCCTTTTTTTCGCGATTAAGCAAGAAATCGCTTAATTAAAGCACCAAAATTTTCATGCATCCTAATGAACATGTTATAACACATAAAATAACATGAAAATAATTTTCTCTAACCTCGAATTAGTGATTCTGAGATCGTTGTTCTGACTAACCCCTAAATTGGGCTATTACAGTGAATATCTAAGAGAGTGTGGAGTTAAAATTGGATGGAGAAGGTTAGGGATTTTGGTTTTGAAACTTATGAGAGGAAAAAAAACAAAGAAGAAAAAAAATTGTTTTTGTCTTAAAATGTAATAAAAAGGATTATATTGATAAATATAATAAAAATAGAAGTTAATTTTGTTTTAAAATTTAGATTATGCCCATAATATTAAATTATCTAAAAAAGAGGTCGTAATGAGATTACACACTATATTATGAGATTGACTGTAAGGTGAGATTACGAATGGTTGGAATACTGAAATCTAAATATATCATAATCTCATTCCAAAATATAAGATTACAGGCCGTAATGTTATATTCGACGAACGTCCCTAAGTGATGCAAAACTTAATCAAAGGTATTATTATATTATTTTACACTCAAATATATTTATAAACAATTTAAGAAAAAAAAACTATTGACATTGTGGTAAGAAATAGTAAAGTTAGGCTTTGGAACCTTGTTATCTTGTGTTTAAATTTCAGCATGGTTATTTTTTAGATTTATTTTGGGTTTAGAAATTTTTTTATATAATTTTTATATTAAAAGATGAAAATATCATCATAATAATATTTATTTTTTTGGTATATTATAATAATATTTTCTATTTAAAAAAAAAAATTATTTTTATGTCTTTTTAACTAAATTAATGCTTGAATAATTTATAACATCAACTCAATTAAAAATTTAATAATATATATATATATATATATATATATATATATATATATATATATATATATATATATATATATATATATCCATTTTAAGCTGTTAAGTGTACGCATAAGTAAATGAAAGGAACTTGACATATGAAATCAGATTTAACTTGCCTGTGCTTCAAAATATTCATCCAACAAAATGTTTGCCGACTTAATGTCTCTGTGAATAATTTTTGGATGACCTGAAAAATATACCACATATTTGGTAAGAAATTAACACTAAAATGAGTTAATTAATTTAATTTATATATTTATTCTTTTATCAACAAAACATGTCATCTATCACTTTATTATATATATATATTATATATATATATATTGTTATTTTATAGAAGATACAAGCTTCATGCACTTGCCATGAAATCCAACAATAATTATTGAAAATATCTGTCATCACCTAACTCTGGTTTAAAGAAAAAAAATATATATAATGAAACTATTGGTTCTTGCTTTGCTATAAATAATCTGATTTATTTTAAATTTATCCTCGATAATCTACATGTTATATTTCTAATTATTATGATAGGGTTTTATGGCAGCTGTGTAAGATTCGCATCATTCGATATCATAATTTTTTTATTTTTATTTATTTTTAATCAAGTTAACCTATTCTTATTTATTTTTTGTATATTTTTATTTTTGTGTCAATTGCATTATTTGATTTTGGATTAAAATATTTGATCTCACTAGTGAACCTTGTGCTTCAAAACTTAGGAAAAGTTAGTTATAATGACAAAGATATGAACATGGTTATAAGTTGTTGGAGATTATTATAGTATAAGTCACGTGTGTAAATATTCTGTTAGCAGTCTGTTATCAGCTAACAAATTGTTGTTAGGCATGCTTTCTATATAATCTCTGTATCAAGGCATGATAAGAGATAGATTCATTTTACAAACAATAATATTCATTCTAAATTCAAGAAATGTAGAATAGCTTATTTCTCCTTAAACCTGATTCTCTCTTCTAGCAGAGATAAGTGAGTTGATGAATTGGATTATGGAACCAAGGCGGTCATCATGTTGTAGATTTAAGGATGAAGATTGTGATAAACATTTTATTCACAAACTTGGCCACTTGCTTCAACGGACAAGTTTTAGTGGCTCCAATAGAAGAATATTGGATTAGATTCTTCTTAAGGTATGCTCTATTAAACCAGTTTTTCCATTCCAATAGAATCCTTGTAGTTAAATGCACGTGCTCCACCAGTAAGTTATCTGCTTTGACGCAGTCGTCATTTTAAATCACTAGTGGAGTGATTTTTAAATTAAGCTTGTAATTGGGCTTAATTTTTATTAAGTTAAGCTTGTAAGATCGTAGGAAAAACCCTAACTTTAAAAGAAAGAAATGTAGCCTCCTTTTGTAATATGAATCAACCCTTATTAGATGAACTTCGACAGCGAAACCTTCTGAATTCCAATATCTTAATAACTTTGGTTCTTGATTCAAGTTAATATCCTTTTCAATTGATATTATTGATTCTTGCAAGTCAATAATCCGATGAATGATCTAAAGTTGTATTTCCAATCATTGTTATTAGATTTGAGGAGAAATGTATAAAGTTGGCATGTAGTGATAATATTTTAAACCTTGTTTCAACACTTTTATTCTACTATATGTCACTCTCTAAACAAAAATAAAATGGATATGAATGTCTAAAGATTCTTGATGATTCCCCTTCGATTTCACTGTAGGTAGTCAAAAACTAAAATTGAATAATATGCTCATCTCAAATAGAAATGTCATAAGAATGAAAGAAGAGATACATACAATCTTCATGTAAATATGCCAAACCCTTGGCAGCTCCAATAGCAATCTTGACTCTTTTGGCCCATTCAAGCACCGACAGTCCCGCATCTGATGGACAATAAATTTGAATTAATATTTTTAGTATTAATTAATATAGAAGACATGATTAGGGTTGAGAGCTAATAATTTTGGATTCGCCCCAAAAACTGAACTTAACATGCAAATGACGTTCAAGGTTGCTGTTTGAAACAAATTCATAGATTAGCAATCTATGATTGTTAGCAATACAATATCCAACCAAAGAGACCAAATGCCGATGATGAACGCGACTAATAATCTCAACTTCAGCTCGGAACTCTCGCTCCCCTTGTCCACTACCGATCTTCAACTGCTTAACCGCCACGATTTTGCCGCCTGGCAGCTGGCCTTTATAAACACAACCAAACCCACATTCGCCGATCACATTTTGTTGAGCAAATCCATTGGTCATTTCCATCATCTCTTCATAGCTTAAAGATGTCTTAGAAGGAGATATAATACCCGAATCTGGAGAAGTAAGATTTTGTCTTTTCGACTATCCCAACTGTGCTGAGAATCACTAAGGGCATAATCGTTTTGGGTTGGATGTCCTTTAGTCACATCTGCATATCTAACATAAATTGTTAAAAATAAACAAACAAACAAAAAAAAAAAGTTTAAAGCTTTTTGGATGATATTTTTCCTTCAAACAACCAAAAACTCGATTTTTACCTAATGTCACCGAAATGTTACTGATGGTGCCACGAAATTAGTAGAGTGACTTTTTTGTTTCTTCTTTCTTCTGTATCGATTAAATGAAAAGGCAATGAGTGCAATGACAACAATAGCCGCTATTGCCACACCAATCACAATTCCATAACTAGGATGTCTTAAATCAATGGTGCGTTGTCTATTATTAGAGCTTTCTGAATTGTTATTGGAAGATCCTCCAACTGAGTTAGAAGGACTAATGGGTGAGCTCGGTGAAGGCGGAACTACTGCCGTTTTAGGAGAAAAACCAGGCATTGATTCCTCAGATCCATTTACTGATGTTGATGTGGAGTTTGTTGACGGTGGTGATTGTGAGGTTTCAGGAGAAGGCGGTGCTAGTGACGGCTTGTTATCTGAAGAACTTTCAGTGGGTTGAGATACAGGAGGAGAATTTTTAGGTGAAGATTGTGATGGTTCATGAGTAGGGCTACTGGGAGATGGCGGAGATATTTGCTTAGGAGGGTTAGGGGATGGCGGTAATTGTTGGGTAGGAGGGGTATGAGACGGTGGTGGTTTTTGCGTTGGAGGTGGTTGTGGTGGCGATTGCGGTGTAGTACTTGGAGGTGATTCTTGCTTGGGAGGAGTAGGAGGTGAGCCAGATGATGATGGCGGAGATGGCGAGGGTGAACTTTTTGGTGATTGTTTCGGTGGTGAATTTGTTCTTTCTGCTGGTGGTGCCGGTGGTGAATGTTTTTCTTCTTGTGGTGGCGATGGTGACGTTTTAGGTGGCTCTACTTTTGGTGATTGTTTGTTTGATGGCGGTGAATCATCATTGGGCTTTGACAATTTATTGCTTTAAATTTTGTAGGCATCACTAGAGCTTGCATTGTTTTTAGACGACGGAGAATAAATTGTGAACGAAGTATCATTCGTCCCTGTCGTCTCCTTGGTGTCCGACATTCTCCAATTCCCTTGTAATCCCTAACTTTTATGGTTTAAATCTTCTTATGTTTGTTCCTACAAGATTTTCCCAGATATAGAGCCATACAGAAACATGAAAATCCTTGTCTGGTGATCCAAACTCAAAAAATTCCAAGCTTTTGTTTCCTAAATCCTTGATCCAAATTCCAATATAAGAAAACCTTTTTTTCAACACATTGGAGTAATAAAAAATAAGAAAAGGTAGTGAAAAAGAAGGTTTTCAAAGGTGCAAGAAGGAAAATAGAATGAAAATGGCGGGGAGAATCCATGAAAGAAAAACCACTAGAAATTCTCCACTATTATTATTAACAGTTTTCAGACACAATGGTTTTCTTTTATCCTAACCATTCTCTTCCTTGAGTCTTGGATAACCGCACAACTCCACGTTAATGTAATAATAATAATAATAATTGTAGAAATCTAATTTTGTCCCTTGACTTGGGCTTTAAAATTATCAAAGGTCTCCTCATCATTGTTTCCATTTTTGTTATAACTTTATTTTAAATTTGATATTAAAATAGAGACTAGATTGAATTCTTATGTCTTCAATTTAAAGATTTAAAATTGAATTAAGTTGCTTGAAATTAATTTTAAATTATTTCTAATTTAATTTATTTTTTGAAATTTTAGCATGAGAGATATCCACTTATGTTTATTTTTAAAAATAATAGTAAAATCAAATTTTTGTTTTAAATAAAACTAAAATTAATTTTTAGAAAATCAGTTTTAAATAAAAACAAGGCTTTTTTTTTTTATCTAAATAATACAAGAAACAAAATTATCTATGAAAATGGTATCCTACTACCATTATTTATGAAAATGGTATGGTGAGGACGGTGAATAGGCGACACCACCCTTGTCTCTGACACCAATTATATAATCGTTATTAACTTTAAAAAATATATTTTTAATGGTGGAGGGTAGTATTAGGGTGGAACTAGTGTTGAAATTATATGGGTTAAATATGGGTTATATACGAGTTTAGGGGTTATTAATTTTTTAACTGGGTGGAGGATGGTTTGTAGGCAGCACCAATAGGGATGGTGCCTTTTCGTTAGGCGGCACTTGTGGAGGGGCTACGGCAGGTGGCACTCTTGGCGGAAGTGATCGGACGGTCATAAGAAAAAAATTTCTTAATTGGTGGTAAGGTAATCAGTCCAATTTTTGGGCCTCCTTTTGAGGCTTAAAAATTGCCCCATGTAAGGGCATGTCTGTTGAAAGAAAAAAAGAAATAAAGTAGAAGAGAAGAAAAGAGAAAAGGGTTTGAAGAAAGATTTGGGGTGTTTGAAAGAGGAGGCAACAACAACAAAAGGGTTAGAAAGATTTTTTTTTATCATTTATTTGTTTGGGTTTAAGTTTATTTTGTGTCAAAATTAAAACTAACATAAATGTTTACATTTTGTGTTTTAAGGTATATAGGAGGCAACAACCTTTTTAGTTTTAAAGGTATAATTTTAATCAATTTGTTTGTGTTATAAGATAGAAAGTAAATAACAAAGAAAATATGAGAGCAAAAAAGAGAGCGTATTTTATTAATTAATCGGAATCTTTATAATGTTTCTCCAAAGTCTATATTTATAGACATGGGAAGTATAAATGAAATAGAACTCTACTTATTATGATTTTGATGGATATCCACTTAATAAGAAAATATTCATAACAGTTTGCACATATTATTTCTTTTTTTGTTTTTTTTTATTCTAAAAATTTGTTTTATTTTGTGATTTTGGAAGGAAAGAGCTAAGATTTAAAGGTACATCACATTTATAATTTTTTTGTAATTATGTTATTATTTATTTGTATTGTAATCCTTATTGTCTGAATGGATTTATTAGTTGTGTTATGTGTTGTTACATTAGTGTACATTTCATTTTTTGTATTTGTTCAACATTACTACTTTATAATTATTATTTATTTCTTTGTTTGCATTAGAAGAGAAGAAATTGTGTGTGGTACAAATTTTTTACCTTAATAATCTAAAAAAAAATTAAATATAAGAATGGGCCAGCTTACAAATTAATTACATGAATACGTTGTTTGCTACAATATTAAATTTCGAAATGGGTTGTTTGCTACAAATTGGTAGGGTGTTCCATTTTGGTAATTTATTATGTTTTTTGGATTATTGGAGTAAAAAGGTCAAGAAACGGTGTATGGTACAACATTTTTACCTAGGTAATATAAATTTCGAAATGGGTTGTTTGCTACAAATTGGTAGGGTGTTCCATTTTGGTAATTTATTATGTTTTTTGAATTACTGGGGTAAAAAGGTCAAGAAACGGTGTATGGTAAAACATTTTTACCTAGGTAATATAAAAAAATAATTAAATACCAAAATGGGCAACCTTATAAATTAATTACCGAAATCAGGCTTTTGTTACAAATTGGTAGGGTGATCCATTTTGGTATTTTATTATGTTTTTTGGATTATTAGGGTAAAAATGTCAAGACAGTATGGTACAACAAATTTACCTAAATAATATATGTAACACCCTATAGCCGGCCTGGTCGCCAAGCCTAGATATCAAGATGCCACACCACCTTCTCATGTCATACTCACAGTAAATTGTCACATTATTAAGAAGCATCCTTTTTATTAGTGATCTTATAAATTTTTAGTCAAACATTTATCAATCATTATTAGAACATGCAAAACATACTTTAAAAAAACTTATAGTAATAATTGAACATACATTAGGATCACTTAGCAAAATTTCAAGACAATCATGTAGGAATCGATGTAGAAGGCCCATTTCGCCCAGGGCCCAATTAACCAATAAAACATAAAATAAAACACCAAAAATTCAAAGTTCATTAAAATACATCAGCCCAATTTCAATAAAATAAATCATAACTCACTTTAAACCTAATACCTAACTAAGCCCGATTCCAGCAGCCCCAGACCCAAAAGGCCCAAAAAGTTTCAACCTATCCAGAAACCCTAGGGGTTTCTAGAGTTTCATAGCGTCGCAGCCCCTGCTGGACGATTGGGCTACCTCGCCCCTCACACGCGCCCCATATGTGCGTCGCCACGTCCGCGCGTTCAAGCCTCCTTACACTGCCACAGCTGGAGCGCCGTACCTGCGAAAAGGACAAGGAAAGCAACAGCAAATACAAAGAAATAGAAAAATAGCATTGTATTTTTATGTTTTTTTTCTTTTTCTTTTTCAGCTATATAAACAAAAAGCCACCGAATGTAAGCTTCTTCACGATTTTTAATACGCACATACCAATACAGAGAAATAGAAATCAGAAACAGAATTTCAAAGGTGTTTTTTCGATTTCAATCTCCTTCAACTTTTGAATTCATTTCTGTTAATCATCGATTCTTTTTTTTTTCCTTCTTTCCATGTGAGAAATAAAAAGAGAAAGGAGTAAGAAAGTACCTGTTTTGGGCAGCGTCGTCGGAGCTTTGGCTCCTTCGTCGGAATCGCGCCCAAGGGGGAAATCGAAGCCTCCTCTTCCGGTTTTGATTTTGAGGCAGCCGAACAAAGGGGAGGATTAGGAATATTAGGTTTTTTTGTTTTAAGGGGCTAGGGTATTCTGACTTCAAGGGAGAAAAGGGGCGCCGAATTTTTGATCGGTTTTTAGGTTTTATTAACCTATTTAAGCTATGCGAAACGGCGCCGTATAGGCCTGACCGATTCGAACCGACCCAACACCTTGAGGATCCGCGTGTTTAAGTGTTGAAAGGGTAATTGCGCATTTGGTCCCCTCGTTTTGCGTTGACATCTGATTGAATTCTTTTTTTTATTTATTTCGTTCTTTTAATTTTACCTCGAGGATTTGCATGCTTTTTCGATTTAGTACAGCTTGAACGCCGCGTTTTGGCTAACTGGGAATATAGCGTTTTTAATCCTTGATCATTTGTGCGCATCTTAACTTGGTCCTTGATTTTGTTTAAATAGTTTTATTTATTTATAAATTAGCCTGTTAATCTAATTTTTATTTCGATTTAGTATTTTTTAGTTTTCATGCACAATCTGTGCAATTTCCTTTTATAAAAATAGATCTATATATTATACAAGTTGTTTTAATAAATTATTTTGAGTTATTTTATCGATTTTACAATGTTTTAATTTATTTTATCTTCCATTTGTATGTGTTTTTAATCTATTATATATTTTAAAGATTTATATAATATTTAATTTAAGTACTTTTATCTATCATTAACTTATACATGCATTTATAATTAGTATTAGAATTATTTTATTCTCTTTATATTGTTGATTTTGTAATATTTTTATGTATGTATTTTCTTTTTAATCTATCTATGTATATATTTGATTTTAACATATGTATGTATACAATTGTTCTTTTAAAAGATCTTATTTTAAACTATACTCTATCTATTTCAAACATTTTTTATTATATTTTTTATATATATACATTATTTATTAAATTTCTTTATAATGAGTATGTTCGGTTTTAGATTATTTTAAACATCATACATTTCAAATTCCTTCTAACATAATAATTGTTTCATAAATTCATTTGTAAATTATTACACTGATTTTTTTAAATTGTTTCAAAAATTGTTGATTCCAAATATTTTTAGGTTATTTTAAATTTATTTGCTATTATTTAAAGTTTGTTTTATACTAATTTGTCTTGTAAATTACGTAGGATTACTATTTCTTCTAGTTTATTGATCTTTGATTGTTAAAATAGGTCTGTTGAAATGAAGTATGTCGTAAGATAATTGCTATTATGAATTTATATGTTTAAATTGTTTGTGTCATTACCATTCATTTGTATAAGGATGAGTTCATATATCACTTCATGTTTGATGCTATGCTTGTATTTCTCGATATTGTTTTGTGATTCAAATTCCAATATTTTTTTAACATTTACTAGATGCTTCATTTTTTTTTATCCCGAGCAAATCGAATAAATACTGTATAAGTCGATCTTAAAATCGCTCATTTGAAAATTCTTCAAAATAAGGCAATATTTGTGTGTTTGGAAATTCGAGAAATCGTGCCCTATCGTGCTGAGTTTCGGTTTTCTGTTTGACCAAATATCCTTTTAATCGTATATTTTGAAAATAAGGATGATCTCGGTATCGGGGTATAAACGTGTCATATCCTAACGTGCTGGATGTGATGTTTTTATTCCTTTGAAACGAGTGAATCTTGAGATTCATTTCAAAATTGATTAACATTCTTTAAAAAGTATCACACCTTAATCATTTTCAAGTTTTCAACACAAGGACACTAGCGAATCAATTTGGTACCAATCTTGGGCGTTGCGAGGGTGCTAATCTTTCCTTGCACGTAACCGACTCTCGAACCTGTTTTCTTATATTTCGTAGACCAAAAATTATTGTTTTAATAAATCCAAATGCTTTATTAAAATAATCCGTCTTAAGGTGATCCGATCACACGTTGAATAAAAGATCGATGGCGAATCCATTTTCTTTTTAAAGTCGATCCCCTTGTTTTTCCAAACACGAAAAATGGTTTCGACAGCTTGGCGACTCCATTGGGGAATGGTTGAGAGTCAAGCCATAGATTGATTAACTCTTGTCCTTTTGATTGAAAATTTAGAAAATTGTTTTGAAAAATCATGTTTACTTTGATGCATTTGATGTTTTTAGTAAAATTACTTGCATTGGCATTGCATAACCGTTGTGGTTACATCTTTAAGTGGGAGTGAGAAACTATGCCTTCGTGAGGTTTTCACCTCTGCATGGGCTAGTGGACTACTTCCGGGGTACATCTGTACCTATGTGCTTCGTGAGATTTTCATCTCCGCATGGCCATAGGGAAATGTATTCCCCTGAACCGAACTCGATCCATATGAGCCTATAATAGGTGAAGATTGAGGAATCTACTGGTTCAGGTACCCTCAACTTTAGAACCAAACCACATATAGTGAACCCTAAGAGCTAACCCTAGGTATAGCTACGCCAAACCCCAGTGGTCACACGATTAGGTACTTTATTCTATTTATTTCTCTTGTGCTAACGTGTTTCTCTTGTTTTCATTGCATTGCACTTGCATCATCTTAGAAAGGAGGTATTGATTCATATTCGATTGCTAAATAGAAGAGTTTGTAATATCCTAAAAATATTAGAGTATCATCTTGTTATTTATGTTAGTTTGGATATGATTGTTATGGTGTACTTAGTATATTTGTGTGAAAATTTGAAATTATTAGCTAAGCTAGAATAATTTTTAGTATGGTTTATTTAATGAAGGGGATTAGGTGAACTTGACACTTCAGTTAATTTAAGTGTAAATTTCTAACATAAGGGAGTTAGTGGCATGGTGGTTAAGATGCATGAAATGTGGCATAAGGGAAATGGTTCGAGTAGCATGGAAGGCATTTTGAGGATTGTATTTTTGTACATCCTAGCATTAATGGACGGTCAAGTTTTGCATATGGAAGGTTGGACTTTCAAATTTTTGGTAAGTTGAATTTTGGTTTAGGAAAGTTTATACTTTGGGAAAGGAATCTTAAGATTATGGAAGAATGGGGGGACATAAGGCTTGGCTTAAGGAAGATGTTTTGGAAACTATTCCAAGGCCTTTAGTGCATGTATGTGGACGGCATGTATGGCTAGGGGGTGGCCGAATATTGATAGGAGGTTTGGAGAGGATAGTTGGCCAACTTTAGCATTTGTGCACATTTTGGCATATTTTTCTCTTCCCTTCCAAACAAATCCCTCTTTGGCCGAATGCACCATAAGCATTTTGTGCAATTTTACTTTTGGTTTTAGCTCTCATTTTGTTTGAACCAAATACTATTTTTTTTCAGTCATTTTTCCTTTTGAAACCGAAAACTCAATTTTTACATTTTGTGCACTTTTCTTTTCGGCAAACTAGGTGCTTGGCCGAACCTTTTTCTCCCATCTCTCTCTTTTCTTCTTTTGATATTTGCTCAACCACATTTCCTTTTCCTTTCATTTGGCCGAACCTCTTTCTTCCCCAAACTCACTTTTCTTTTCTTCCATTGTTGCTAAAACCGAATCCTTTCTCTCTCATTTTTTTTTATTCTCTTTTCTACTCACATACTTCTTTACTTTTTATACACATATCTTTCTTCTTTCATAACCATATTGCCGAAACTTCCCACTCCCTTTTAGTATTGTTTTGGCCGAATATCATCAAGGGTAGGCATTCATTTTGGTTCTCTTCAATCGGTTTTGGAAGAGGGTAAGTGTTCATGGCCGTTTTTCCTTTGTTTCTTTCTCCTTTCTAAGTCGTTTTCTTGTGGACAAAGGTCGAATCTTTGGGCATTTGTTTGCAAAGTTCTAACCATTTTTAGGAACCGATTATTCTTTTAGGCTCTTTGGGACTTCGGAAGCAATTGATTTAAGCCTTTCCTTTAGCAATCGAAGTTGGTAAGTCAAGTGGTAAGGATTCAATATTCTTTAAGTTGATTGAGAAAGCCTAAGGCTTTTGGGATTTAGATATGATGTTGACCGAATGATGTTGCTTAAAGTTCTGTGATTTGGTCGAATGTAGGACAAGGTGATCTAGTACGGTAGATCGGATCTTTGTATCTTAATACTATCGTTGGTGTAAGGTGTGTACCTTACACACTTTATAACTCGGTTGTGTATATGTATTTATAATATTAATTTACTAATCATATTATCAAAGTGGGAAAACGATGAGATTTTGATATGATGCCATGATGGTATGAAAGAGGATTCGGGTAAGTCCGTTTCTATATGTTGCTAATACATGTGGATTGAAATCATGATCTACGATTTATTATATATTTGTTATGTGATTCATAATAAAGTATGTTGACATGATTTGTTTATCTATTGCATTGGTATGGGCAATATGAGAGGAGGGGGAGATTGATATTCGTGTCTTCAGACACTAGAGGTTTGACACCTCCAGTGATTTGGTATCACATTTGTGTCTTTGGGACACCAGAGGTTTGGCATCTCATAGCGACTCGTCCCTGTGGTTCAATACCACCGTGGGTTGGCCCCACTTTTGAGATATGGGATTGTCGCCAGTGATTTGGTATCACAAGTGGGTTGGCCCCACAATTGGATTATTCGTGACTTTGGTCACCAAAGTGATTTAGTATCACATTTGTGTTTTTGGGACACGGAGGTTTGGCACCTCATAGCGACTCGTCCCAGTGGTTTCACACCACCGTGGGTTGGCCCCACATTTGATGTATTGGGGTCGTCGCCAGTGATTTGGTATCACAAGTGGGTTGGCCCCACAACTTGATTATTTGTGACTTTGGGTCACCAGTGATTTGGTATCACAATATTGAATATCGTGACTTTGGTCACCAGTGGTTTGGTACCACACGGGGTAGAAAAAGGAGTTACGGGTGGCTAGGTTGGGTGCATCATATATATATATTGCTTGGTTATAATTTGTGTAAGTACGTGGCAATTACCCGGGAGAGGGATTATGCACTAAGTCTTGGTGACTCACCTTCTCCCTTACCTTTTCAGGTGATTCGTAAATTCACGAATAAGGAGCCGAATAAACTCGAGAAGGCCATGCAATAAAAGTTGGTTTTATATGAACTTCCATTTGGGTATTTTATTTTAATTTGGTTTTCATATTTTATGGATTTGTAATAAGGCCTCTTTAATTATGTTTTTGGATTATTCATATGTTTTGGATTTGTTTTAAATATGGTTGATATAATAATTTGAGCACCAAGTTTTCTAAACTACAAAACGTGATGGTTTTTTTTAACGTTACCATCGGGTAATATAAATCAATTGATAGTATTTAACAACTTAAGTATTTTTGATAACTCATACTATTTTTCCAAAACTCAAGTTTCCAAATTTCTATTAGTTACGATTTTCAAAATAATTGCTTGGGTTTCTTTTAAAGTTTTCTAATGTAAGGAATTGTAACTAAGTTTTAAAGTTTTATTTTCGTGATTTCAAAGTAAATTATCAAATTTTAATTTATTATACACTCGATTTTCTACGAACTTAGAACAACAAAAAGTTTTTTTCGCTAAAATTTAATCGTTAACTCTATTTTCTTTGAAACGTTTTCCTTCGTGGCATGTCAGATTCGGTCATGGCGTATTGACCAGGTTTGGGGTGTTACAAATTGGTATCGGAGCTAAGTTCAAAAGCTCGGCTGTGGGCCCGAGGCCCAAAATGTTTTAAAGTATGGTTTTAAAATGTTTTTGTTGAAAATTTTATGGTTGGAAAGGCATGGCCCCGAGTCTCCGGCATCAATCCGCCCTGGTAAGTACATCAAACTGTTGATTTTGATGATATGATATGATGATGTTGACATGACTGAATAGTAGTATGAACTACTCTAGAGACCCAAAACTATAGGTTTGATGTACTCGCGAAGCAATCTCTTATTATAATTATTCATAAAACTTTGTTTTAAAGAAAGTGGAATAATGACTAATGCATAAAACTTCTAAATCAGATAAGTCAAGACTTTAGACATGAGTACTCGAGGTCGAGACCGTACTACGCGTGGACGCGGTAGGGGTAGGATGGCTCTGTCTGAGCCAGTGAGGTCTGGTCAAGGATCCAAAAAATGAGGTACCACCACATCACCAGCGGTTGGAGTTGAACATCATGATCAAACGGGGGATGATGCAGTGTCTCAGGCGGTGCTGTGAGTCCTTGAAAGGGTAGCTGGATTAGATGGAGGCGCGGAAGCTCAGAAATCTGTACCTGAATGACTCCGATCCAATGGAGCGGAGGTATTTCGAGGTGTTTCAGGTGTAGCTCCTAGTGCGGCTGAATATTGGCTAGAGGCGACGGAGCGAATCATGGATGACTTGGATCTGAATGCTGTGGACAAACTAAAAGGGATTGTGTCGCTTCTTCGGGATGAGTCATATCAGTGGTGGCTCACAGTACGGAATAGTGCTGCAGCGAATGATCTCACTTGGGATTATTTCAAGGCAGCGTATCAGCGGAAATATGTGGGGTCTAATTACATTGATGTGCAGCGTAAGGCATTTCTGAGTTTGGTCTAAGGTAATAAGTCCGTATCAGAATATGCGGCTGAATTTTTAAGATTGAGTCGGTATGCTAGAGGTATCGTGGCTTCGGAGCACGAGCGATGTGTTCGGTTCGAGGATGGTTTAAGGGATGAGCTGAGATTGCTGATTGCTCCACATTAGGAGCGAGAGTTTGCTACTTTAGTTGAAAAGGCTAAGATAGCCGAAGGAATAAAGGAATCTGGAAGACAGAGTTACGACCGGAATAAGCATAAGAGAGGCTATGGATCATCCAGGTCAGCCGGTAATTCTCAGAAGAGGGCTAGGCAGAGTGGGTCGAATCAGTCCGGGAGGCCTGTTACTACTAATCAGGGACCAGCACAGTGTAACCGATGTGGGAAACTTCATTGGGGCGAATCTTTGGGTGAAGGAAAGGATGTTTCGAGTGTGGCTCATTTGGATCATCGTGTGAGAGCGCCCCAAAGCTAGCCGGGAATCGATCCCGAGGTCAAGGTCGTGCTCGATTCGGAAGGAAGGACCGCCACCGCAGAGAGAGGTCGTGGTAATGGTAGAGAAGTAATGGTTCAGTCGAGGCCGAGGAGCATCCGCAGAGAGTCTTGGCAACACCGAGGCAAGACGACTGGTTTGGTGTCTGTGTGAGGCGTCGAGAGGAGGAGATGCACCGGGCGTCATAGCCGTGACGTTCTTAATCTTTGGTGTGCCATACGCTTTGATAGATGTGGGTTCGGACGCGATTCGTATGTTGCTAGTAGCATAGTAAAGACCATGAGCTTAGATTTCGAGACTACTTCTAGGAAGATGACCGTGCATTTAGCCCTCAGGTCACTCTGTAGAAGTAAATAAATCGTATAGAGATGTACCCACAGAACTCGAAGGGGTAGTGTTAAAGTTGATCCGATGGAACTACCATTTGGGGAGTTTGATCGATTCTTGGGATGGATTTGGTTGGTCAAGTACCAAGCAAGTTTGGATAAGTACCGCTAAGCGCATAGTTTTGAAGACGGTGATGGCGAAGAAGTGGTCATGATAGGTAATAGAAGAGATTATCTATCCAACGTGGTACTGCGTTGAAAGTTGTAAAGTTGGTCGGGAAGAAAGTGTGAGGCATTTGTGGTCCATGTGCGTGCGTTGGAGGCTAAGGAGCCTACTGTAGGGAATGTTCAAACGGTAAAGGAATATGCTGACGTATTTCCAGAAGAACTTCCAGGACTGCCTCTGGATCGTGAAGTTGAATTTGGTATAGATCTGTTACCCGGAACTGCGCCAGTTTCTATTGCTCCGTATAGGATGGCTCCGAAGGAATTAGTGGAATTGAAGGCTCAGATTCAAGAGTTGTTGGGTCGAGGTTTTATCCGACCAAGTGTTTCGCCATGGGGAGCGCCAGTACTTTTTGTCAAGAAGAAGGATGGTACGATGCGGATGTGTATAGACAACTGCCAGTTGAATAAGCTGACGATAAAAAACAAGTATCCTTTGCCGAGGATAGATGACTTGTTTGATCAGCTTAAGGGGGCAGCGGTTTTCTCAAAGATTGATTTAAGGTCTGGATATCATCAGCTAAAGGTGAAAGAGACTGATATCTATAAGACGGCATTTCGCACTCGGTATGGGCACTACAAATTTTTGGTAATGTCATTTGGGTTGACTAACGCGCCGGCAGCATTCATGGACATGATGAATCGGGTATTCCAGCAGCTTTTGGATCAGTTTGTTGTGGTATTCATAGACGATATTTTGGTATATTCAAAGTCAGAGGAGGAGCATGATGCATATTTGCGAGTATTGTTACGGATTCTGAGGGAAAAGCAGTTTTATGCCAAATTTAGTAAATGCGTGTTCTGGCTTAGGGAGGTGGCTTTCTTAGGTCACGTAGTATCAGTTGAGGGGATTAGAGTGGATCCTCGAAAAATTGAGGCAGTGTTGGATTGGAAGCCGCCTAAGTCAGTGGCTGAGATTCAGAGTTTTCTAGGTTTGGCGGGGTATTACCGAAGATTTGTGGAAGGATTTTCTTTGATCGCCGCACCTATGGCCAAGTTATTGAGGAAAGGAGTTCCATTTGTGTGGACCGAGAAGCAGCAAAGAAGTTTCGACAAGTTGAAGAAGATTCTGACTGAAGCTCCGATTTTGATTCAACCCGAGGCAGGCAAGGAATTCACGGTTTACTGTGATGCATCACATACTGGTTTGGGATGTGTGCTGATGCAAGAAGAGAAGGTAGTGGCTTATGCATCTCGACAGTTGAGACCATATGAAGTTAATTATCCGACGCATGACTTGGAATTAGCTGCTGTGGTTTTTGCTTTGAAGATATGGAGACACTATTTGTACGGAGAGAAGTCGATAGTTTACACGAATCACAAAAGTCTTAAGTATCTTTTGACTCAGAAGGATTTGAACTTGAGGCAGCGTAGATGGATTGAGTTGTTGAAGGACTACGACTGTTCGATTGAGTATCATCCGGGTAAGGCTAACGTGGTGGCAGACGCGTTGAGCCGTAAAGTTGTATCTGATTTAAGATCGATGTTTGCTCGTCTTAGCTTATATGATGATGAGAGTCTTTTGGTTGAATTGCAAGTCAAGCCGACTTGGTTAGAGCAGATCAAGGAGAAGCAGTTAAAAGATGATGGTTTGAATGATCAGAGGTTGCGGGTTCAGAATGGAGGTTTAGAGGATTATAGTT
The DNA here is from genome assembly GCA_025503065.1 of Gossypium bickii. Lineage (NCBI taxonomy): Eukaryota > Viridiplantae > Streptophyta > Magnoliopsida > Malvales > Malvaceae > Gossypium > Gossypium bickii. The sequence continues at coordinate 43,773,363 of CP106721.1, forward strand.
TGACCAGTGATGAAGTTTTGTGTTTTAAAGGGAGAGCTTGTATGCCGAAGGATGTTGAGTTGAGGCAAAGGATTCTTCGGGATACACATAGTAGCCCATATGCTATGCATCCTGGAGGTAGCAAGATGTCTCGGGATTTAAGAGAGCAGTTTTGGTGGCCAGGTCTGAAGCGGGAGATAACTGAGTTTGTGGGTAAATGTCTGACGTGTCAGCAAGTCAATCTTGAACATCGCCATCGTGCAGGTTACTTCAATGGTGAAGATTCCACATGGAAGTGGGAAAGGATCACTATGGACTTTGTCAGTAGATTACCTCTTACGCCTAGTAAGAAGAATTCAGTTTGGGTGATTGTGGATCGTCTGACTAAGTCAGTTCATTTCATTCCGGTAAGGGTGGATTACTCGCTTCAGAGGTTAGCTAAGTTGTATGTAGCGGAGATAGTGAGGTTACACGGTGTGCCAGTGTCGATCATCTCGGATAGGGATCCAAGATTTACGTCGAGGTTTTGGAGAGCGTTACATCGGGCTTTGGAGTGCAGCGGTTGGATTTGATCGCATTTCATCCATAGTCGACAGGCGCATCGGAAAAGGTTATACAAATTTTAGAGGATATGTTAAGAGGTTGTGTTTTGGACTTCAGAGGTAGCTGGGAAGAGTTTTTGCCGTTAGCTGAGTTCGCATACAACGATAGTTATCAGGCAAGCATTAAGATGGCACCATATGAGGCGTTGTATGGTAGGAGGTGTCGCACACCTACTTGCTGGATCGAGTTGGGTGGCGTCGGATGTTAGGACCGAGTTGGTTGCGAGGCGAGGATAAGGTTAAGATGATTGAGGCTCGGCTGAAGGAAGCTTTGGATAGGCAAAAGTCGTATGCCGATCTCAAGCGGAGGGATATAGAGTTTTCCGTGGGTGACATAGTTTTTCTACAAGTCCCGCCATGAAGAAAGTGTTAAGATTTGGGAGAAAAGGCAAGTTAAGTCCAAGGTTTATTGGGCCGTATAAGGTGTTGAGACGAGTGGGACCAGTAGCTTATCAGCTCGAGTTGCCAGCAGAACTGAGTCAGATTCACGATATGTTCCATGTCTCCATGCTTAGACACTATCGTTCTGATCCATCGCATGTCGTGTAGTAGAGGAAATAGAGGTGAGTCCAGATTTGACGGTGGAAGAGAACCTGTGCAGATTCTAGATCGAGACGTGAAAGTTTTGCGCAAGAAGTCAGTTCCTTTAGTGAAGGTTTTATGGCGGAATCATGGCGTGGAAGTAGCTCCGTGGGAACCGGAGGATATGATGAGGCAGCAGTATCCTCAACTCTTTTGATCAGGTAATTTCGAGGACAAAATTTTCTTAAAGGGGTAGAATTGTAATATCCTAAAAATATTAGAGTATCATCTTGTTATTTATGTTAGCTTGGATATGATTGTTATTGTGTACTTAGTATATTTGTGTGAAAATTTGGAATTATTAGCTAAGCTAGAATAATTTTTAGTACGGTTTATTTAATGAAGGGGATTAGGTGAACTTGACACTTCAGTTAATTTAAGTGTAAATTTCTAACATAAGGGAGTTAGTGGCGTGGTGGTTAAGATGTATGAAAGGTGGCATGAGGGAAATGGTTCGAGTAGCATGGAAGGCATTTTGAGGATTGTATTTTTGTACATTCTAGCATTAATGGACGGTCAAGTTTTGCATATGGAAGGTTGGACTTTCAAATTTTTGGTAAGTTGAATTTTGGTTTAGGGAAGTTTATACTCTGGGAAAGGAATCTTAAGGTTATGGAAGGATGGGGGGACATAAGGCTTGGCTTAAGGTAGATGTTTTGGAAACTATTCCAAGGCCTTTAGTGCATGTATGTGGACGGCATGTATGGCTAGGAGGTTTGGGGAGGATAGTTGGCCAACTTTAGCATTTGTGCACCTTTTGGCATATTTTTCTCTTCCTCTCCAAACAAATCCCTCTTTGGCCGAATGCACCATAAGCATTTTGTGCAATTTTACTTTTGGTTTTAGCTCTCATTTTGTTTGAACCAAATACTATTTTTTTTAACTCATTTTTCCTTTTGAAACCGAAAACTCAATTTTTACATTTTGTGCACTTTTCTTTTCGGCAAACTAGGTGCTTGGCCGAACTTTTTTCTCCCATCTCTCTCTTTTCTTCTTTTGATATTTGCTCAACCACATTTCCTTTTCCTTTCATTTGGCCGAACCTCTTTCTTCCCCAAACTCACTTTTCTTTTCTTCCATTGTTGCTAAAACCGAATCCTTTCTCTCTCATTTTTTTTATTCTCTTTTCTACTCACATACTTTTTTACTTTTTATACACATATCTTTCTTCTTTCATAACCATATTGCCGAAACTTCCCACTCCCTTTTAGTATTGTTTTGGTCGAATATCATCAAGGGTAGGCATTCATTTTGGTTCTTTTCAATCGGTTTTGGAAGAGGGTAAGTGTTCATGGTCGTTTTTCCTTTGTTTCTTTCTCCTTTCTAAGTCGTTTTCTTGTGGACAAAGGTCAAATCTTTGGGCATTTGTTTGCATAGTTCTAACCATTTTTAGGAACCGATTATTCTTTTAGGCTCTTTGGGACTTCGGAAGCAATTGATTTAAGCCTTTCCTTTAGCAATCGATGTTGGTAAGTCAAGTGGTAAGGATTCAATATTCTTTAAGTTGATTGAGAAAGCCTAAGGCTTTTGGGATTTAGATATGATGTTGACCGAATGATGTTGGTTAAAGTTCTGTGATTTGGCCGAATGTAGGATCAGGTGATCTAGTATGGTAGAACGGATCTTTGGATCTTAATACTTTCGTTGGTGTAAGGTGTGTACCTTGCACACTTTATAACTCGGTTATGTATATGTATTTCTAATATTAATTTACTAATCATATTATGAAAGTGGGAAAATGATGAGATTTTGATATGATACCATGATGGTATGAAAGAGGATTCGGGTAAGCCCGTTTCTATATGTTGCTAATACATGTGGATTGAAATCATGATCTACGATTTATTATATATTTGTTATGTGATTCATAATAAAGTATGTTGACATGATTTGTTTATCTATTGCATTGGTATGGGAAATATGAGAGGAGGGGGAGATTGATATTCGTGTCTTCAGACACTAGAGGTTTGACACCTCCAGTGATTTGGTATCACATTTGTGTCTTTGGGACACCAGAGGTTTGGCACCTCATAGCGACTCGTCCCTGTGGTTCAATACCACCGTGGGTTGGCCCCACTTTTGAGATATGGGATTGTCGCCAGTGATTTGGTATCACAAGTGGGTTGGCCCCCACAATTGGATTATTCGTGACTTTGGTCACCAGTGATTTGGTATCACATTTGTGTCTTTGGGACACCAGAGGTTTGGCACCTCATAGCGACTCGTCCCACACCACCGTGGGTTGGCCCCACATTTGATGTATTGGGATCGTCGCCAGTGATTTGGTATCACAAGTGGGTTGGCCCCACAACTTGATTATTTGTGACTTTGGGTCACCAGTGATTTGGTATCACAATATTGAATATCGTGACTTTGGTCACCAGTGGTTTGGCACCACCAGTGGTTTGGTACCACACGGGGTAGAAAAAGGAGTTACGGGTGGCTAGGTTGGGTGCATCATATATATATTGCTTGGTTATAATTTGTGTAAGTACGTGGCAATTACCCGGGAGAGGGATTATGCACTAAGTCTTGGTGACTCACCTTCTCCCTTACCTTTTCAGGTGATTCGTAAATTCACGAATAAGGAGCCGAATAAACTCGAGAAGGCCATGCAATAAAAGTTGGTTTTATATGAACTTCCATTTGGGTATTTTATTTTAATTTGGTTTTCATATTTTATGGATTTGTAATAAGGCCTCTTTAATTATGTTTTTGGATTATTCATATGTTTTGGATTTGTTTTAAATATGGTTGATATAATAATTTGAGCACCAAGTTTTCTAAACTACAAAACGCGATGGTTTTTTTTAACGTTACCATCGGGTAATATAAATCAATTGATAGTATTTAACAACTTAAGTATTTTTGATAACTCATACTATTTTTCCAAAACTCAAGTTTCCAAATTTCTATTAGTTACGATTTTCAAAATAATTGCTTGGGTTTCTTTTAAAGTTTTCTAATGTAAGGAATTGTAACTAAGTTTTAAAGTTTTATTTTCGTGATTTCAAAGTAAATTATCAAATTTTAATTTATTATACACTCGATTTTCTACGAACTTAGAACAACAAAAAGTTTTTTTCGCTAAAATTTAATCGTTAACTCTATTTTCTTTGAAACGTTTTCCTTCGTGGCATGTCGATTTGGTCATGGCGTATTTGACGAGTTTGGGGTGTTACAAATTGGTATCGGAGCTAAGTTCAAAAGTTTCATTTGTGGGCAGAGGCCCAAAATGTTTTAAAGTATGGTTTTAAAATGTTTTTGTTGAAAATTTTATGGTTGGAAAGGCATGGCCCCAGTCTCTCGGCATCAAATCCGCAGTAAGTACATCAAACTGTTGATTTTGATGATATGATATGATGATGTTGGCATGGTGAATAGTAGTATGAACTACTCCTAGAGACCCAAAACTATAGGTTTGATGTACTCGCGAAACAATCTCTTATTATAATTATTCATAAAACTTTGTTTTAAAGAAAGTGGAATAATGACTAATGCATAAAACTTCTAAATCAGATAAGTCGAGACTTTAGACCTGAGTACTCGAGGTCGAGGCCGCATTTACGCGCGTGGGCGCGGTAGGGTAGGATGGGCGTGTGCGAGCGGTGAGGTCTGGTCAAGGATCCAAAAAATGAGGTACCACCACACCACCAGCGGTTGGAGTTGAACATCATGATCAAACGGGGGATGATGCAGTGTCTCAGGCGGTGCTGCGAGTCCTTGAAAGGGTAGCTGGATTAGATGGAGGCGCGGGAGCTCGGAAATCTGTACCCGAACGACTCCGATCCAATGGAGCGGAGGTATTTCGAGGTGTTTCGTGTGTAGCTCCTAGTGTGCGGTGAATATTGGCTAGAAGCGACGAGCGAATCATGGATGACTTGGATCCGAATCGTGGACAAACTGAAAGGGATTGTGTCGCTTCTTCGGGATGAGTCATATCAGTGGTGGCTCACAGTACGGAATAGTGCTGCAGCGAATGATCTCACTTGGTATTATTTCAAGGCAGCGTATCAGCGGAAATACGTGGGGTCTAATTACATTGATGTGCAGCGTAAGGCATTTCTGAGTTTGGTCCAGGGTAATAAGTCCGTATCAGAATATGAGGCAGGATTTTTAAGATTGAGTCGGTATGCTTTGGAGGTATCGTGGCTTCCGAACCACGAAAGCGATGTGTTCGGTTCGAGGATGGTTTAAGGGACGAGCTGAGATTGCTGATTGCTCTACATCAGGAGCGAGAGTTTGCTACTTTAGTTGAAAAGGCTAAGATAGCCGAAGGAATAAAGGAATCTGGAGGACAGAGTTACGATCGGAATAAGCATAAGAGAGGTTATGGATCATCCGGGTCAGCCGGTAATTCTCAGAAGAGGGCTAGGCAGAGTGGGCCGAATCAATTCGGAAGGCCTGTTATTGCTAATCAGGGACCAGCACAGTGTAATCGATGTGGGATATTGCATTGGGGCAAATGCTGGACCGGAGGGAAAGGATGTTTCGAGTGTGGCTCGCTGGATCATCGTGTGAGAGACTGTCAACGAAAGCTAGCCAGGAATCAATCTGAGGGTCAAGGTTATGCTCAGTTCAGAAGGGAAGGACCGCCACCGCAGAGAGGTCGTGGTAATGGTAGAGGTAGTAATGGTTCTGGTCGAGGCCGAGGAGCATCTGGCAGAGGTGTTGGCAACACTGAGGCAAGACAGCCTGGTTTGGTGTACGCAGCGAGACGTCGAGAGGAGGGAGACGCACCGGACATCATAACCGATACATTCCTAATCTTTAGTGTGCCATATACTGCTTTGATAGATGTGGGTTCGACGCATTCGTATGTTGCTAGTAGCATAGTAAAGACCATTAGCTTAGACTCTGAGACTACTTCTAGGAAGATGACCGTACTTAGTCCTCTAGGTCACTCTGTAGAAGTAAATAAGCTGTATAGAGATGTACCCCTAGAACTCCAAGGGGTAGTGTTCGTAGCTGATCTGATGGAACTGCCATTTGGGGAGTTTGATCTGATTCTTGGGATGGACTGGTTGGTCAAGTACCAAGCAAGTTTGGATTGAGCTGCTAAGCGCATGGTTTTGAAGACAGCTGATGGCGAAGAAGTGGTCATGATAGGTAATAGAAGAGATTATCTATCCAACGTGGTATCTGCATTGAAAGCTGTGAAGTTGGTCAGGAAGGGCTGTGAGGCATTTGTGGTCCATGTGCGTGCATTGGAGGCTAAGGAGTCTACTGTAGGGAATGTTCGAACGGTAAAGGAATTTCTTCGACGTATTTCGTAAGAACTTCCGGAGGGTGCTCCGAATCGTGAAGTTAAATTTGGTATAGATCTGTTACCCGAAACTACGCCAGTTTCTATTGCTTCGTATAGGATGGCTTCGAAGGAATTAGTGGAATTGAAGGCTCAGATTCAGGAGTTGTTGGGTCGAGGTTTTATCCGACCAAGTGTTTCGCCATGGGGAGCGCTGGTACTTTTTGTCAAGAAGAAGGATGGTACGATACGGATGTGTATAGACTACCGCTAGTTGAATAAGCTGACAATCAAAAACAAGTATCCTTTGCCGAGGATAGATGACTTGTTTGATCAGCTCAAGGGGGCAGCGGTTTTCTCCAAGATTGATTTAAGGTCTAAATATCATCAGCTAAAGGTGAAAGAGACTGATATCCATAAGACGACATTTCTCACTCAGTATGGGCACTACGAATTTTTGGTAATGCCGTTTGGGTTGACTAACGCGCCGGCAGCATTCATGGACATGATGAATCGGGTATTCCAGCAGTTTTTAGATCAGTTTGTTGTGGTATTCATAGACGATATTATGGTATATTCAAAGTCATAGGAGGAGCATGATGCGCATTTGCGAGTAGTGTTACTGATTTTGAGGGAAAAACAGCTTTATGCCAAATTTAGTAAATGCGAGTTCTTGCTTAGGGAGGTGGCTTTCTTGGGTCACGTAGTATCAGCTAAGGGGGATTAGAGTGGATCCTCGGAAAATTGAGGCAGTGTTGGATTGGAAGCCGCCTAAGTCAGTGGCTGAGATTCGGAGTTTTCTAGGTTTGGCGGGGTATTACCGAAGATTTGTGGAAAGATTTTCTTTGATCGCCGTACCTATGACCAAGTTATTGAGGAAAGGAGTTCCATTTGTGTGGATCGAGAAGCAGCAAAGAAGTTTCGACAAGTTGAAGAAGATTCGACCAAAGCTCGGTTTTGATTCAACCCGAGGCGGTGCAAAGAATTCACGGTTTCTTGTGATGCATCACATCTTTGGTTTGGGATGTGTCTTTGATGCAAGAAGGAAGGTAGTGGCTTATGCATCTCGACAGTTGAGACCACATGAAGTTAATTATCCGACGCATGACTTGGAATTAGCTGCTGTGGTTTTTGCTTTGAAGATATGGAGACACTATTTGTACGGAGAGAAGTCGATAGTTTACACGGATCACAAAAGTCTTAAGTATCTTTTGACTCAGAAGGATTTGAACTTGAGGCAGCGTAGATGGATTGAGTCATTGAAGGGCTACGACTGTTCGATTGAGTATCATCCGGGCAAGGCTAACGTGGTGGCAGACGCGTTGAGCCGTAAAGTTGTATCTGATTTAAGATCGATGTTTGCTCGTCTTAGCTTATATGACGATGGGAGTCTTTTGGCTGAATTGGAAGTCAAGCCAACTTGGTTAGAGCAGATCAAGGAGAAATAGTTAAAAGATGATGGTTTGAATGATCGGAGGTTGCGGGTTCAGAATGGAGGTTTAGAGGATTATAGTTTGACCAGTGATGGAGTTTTGTGTTTTAAAGGGAGAGCTTGTATGCCGAAGGATGTTGAGTTGAGGCAAAGGATTCTTCGGGATGCACATAGTAGCCCATATGCTATGCATCCTGGAGGTAGCAAGATGTATCGGGACGGCGGAGGAAGCGATTTTGGTGGCAGTGCAGGCGCGGAGATAAGCGAGTTTGTGGGTAAATGTCCGACGTGTCGATAAGTCAAGGCTAAACATCGATTCATCGTCTTCAGTTACTTCAGCCGGTGAAGATTCCACAGTGGAAGTGGGAAAGGATCACTATGGACTTTGTCAGTGGATTACCTCTTACGCCTAGTAAGAAGGATTCAGTTTGGGTGATTGTGGATCGTCTGACTAAGTCAGCTCATTTCATTCCGGTAAAGGTGGATTACCCGCCTGGAGGTTAGCTAAGTTGTATGTAGCGGAGATAGTGAGGTTGCGGTGTGCCAAAGGTGTCGAATTTACGTCGAGGTTTTGAGAGCGTTACATCGGGCTTTGGGTACGCGGTTGGATATCAGTACCGCATTTCATCCACGATCGGACGGCGATCGGAAAGGGTTATACAAATTTTAGAGGATATGTTAAGAGGTTGTGTTTTGGACTTCAGAGGCAGCTAGGAAGAGTTTTTGCCGTTAGCTGAGTTCGCATACAACAATAGTTATCGAGCAAGCATTAAGATGGCACCATATGAGGCGTTGTATGGTAGGAGGTGTCGCACACCTACTACTTTGGATCGAGTTGGGTGGCGTCGGATGTTAGGACCCGAGTTGTTGGTTGCGAGGCGAGGATAAGGTTAAGATGATTGAGCTCGTCGTCGAAGGAAGCTTCGGATAGGCAAAAGTCGTATGCCGATCTCAAGCGGAGGGATATAGAGTTTTTTGTGGGTGACATAGTTTTTCTGAAAGTCTCGCCATGGAAGAAAGTGTTAGATTTGGGAGAAAAGGCAAGTTAAGTCCAAAGCTTATTGGGCCGTATAAGGTGTTGAGACGAGTGGGACCAGTAGATTATCAGCTCGAGTTGCCAACAGAACTGAGTCAGATTCACGATGTGTTCCATGTCTCCATGCTTAGACGCTATCGTTTTGATTCATCGCATGTCGTGGCAGTAGAGGAAATAGAGGTGAGTCCAGATTTGACAGTGGAAGAGGAACCTATGCAGATTCTAGATCGTGACGTGAAAGTTTTGCGCAAGAAGTCAGTTCCTTTAGAGAAGGTTTTATGGCGGAATCATGGCGTGGAAGAAGCTACGTGGGAACCGGAGGATATGATGAGGCAGCGGTATCCTCAACTCTTTTGATCAGGTAATTTCGAGGACGAAATTTTCTTTAGGGGGTAGAATTGTAATATCCTAAAAATATTAGAGTATCATCTTGTTATTTATGTTAGCTTGGATATGATTGTTATTGTGTACTTAGTATATTTGTGTGAAAATTTGGAATTATTAGCTAAGTTAGAATAACTTTTAGTATGGTTTATTTAATGAAGGGGATTAGGTGAACTTGACACTTAAGTTAATTTAAGTGTAAATTTCTAACATAAGGGAGTTAGTGGCATGGTGGTTAAGATGCATGAAAGGTGGCATGAGGGAAATGGTTCGAGTAACATGGAAGGCATTTTGAGGATTGTATTTTTGTACATCCTAGCATTAATGGACGGTCAAGTTTTGTATATGGAAGGTTGGACTTTCAAATTTTTGGTAAGTTGAATTTTGGTTTAGGAAAGTTTATACTTTGGTAAAGGAATCTTAAGGTTATGGAAGGATGGGGGGACATAAGGCTTGGCTTAAGGAAGATGTTTTGGGAACTATTCCAAGGCCTTTAGTGCATGTATGTGGACAGCATGTATGGCTAGGGGGGTGGCCGAATATTGATAGGAGGCTTGGGGAGGATAGTTGGCCAACTTTAGCATTTATGCACCTTTTGGCATATTTTTCTCTTCCTCTCCAAACAAATCCCTCTTTGGCTGAATGCACCATAAGCATTTTGTGCAATTTTACTTTTGGTTTTAGCTCTCATTTTGTTTGAACCAAATACTATTTTTTTTTCACTCATTTTTCCTTTTGAAACCGAAAACTCAATTTTTACATTTTGTGCACTTTTCTTTTTGGCAAACTAGGTTCTTGGCCGAACCTTTTTCTCCCATCTCTCTCTTTTCTTCTTTTGATATTTGCTCAACCACATTTCCTTTTCCTTTAATTTGGCTGAACCTCTTTCTTCCCCAAACTCACTTTTCTTTTCTTCCATTGTTGCTAAAACCGAATCCTTTCTCTCTTATTTTTTTATTCTCTTTTCTACTCACATACTTCTTTACTTTTTATACACATATCTTTCTTCTTTCATAACCATATTGCCGAAACTTCCCACTCCCTTTTAGTATTGTTTTGGCCGAATATCATCAAGGATAGGCATTCATTTTGGTTCTCTTCAATCGGTTTTGGAAGAGGGTAAGTGTTCATGGCCGTTTTTCCTTTGTTTCTTTCTCCTTTCTAAGTCGTTTTCTTGTGGACAAAGGTCGAATCTTTGGGCATTTGTTTGCAAAGTTCTAACCATTTTTAGGAACCGATTATTCTTTTAAGCTCTTTGGGACTTCGAAAGCAATTGATTTAAGCCTTTCCTTTAGCAATCGAAGTTGGTAAGTCAAGTGGTAAAGATTCAATATTCTTTAAGTTGATTGAGAAAGCCTAAGGCTTTTGGAATTTAGATATGATGTTGACTGAATGATGTTGCTTAAAGTTTTGTGATTTGGCTGAATGTAGGAGAAGGTGATCTAGTAGGGTAGATCAGATCTTTGGATCTTAATACTTTTGTTGGTGTAAGGTATATGTATTTATAATATTAATTTACTAATCATATTGTCAAAGTGGGAAAACGATGAGATTTTGATATGATACCATGATGGTATGAAAGAGGATTCGGGTAAGTCCGTTTCTATATGTTGCTAATACATGTGGATTGAAATCATGATCTACGATTTATTATATATTTGTTATGTGATTCATAATAAAGTATGTTGACATGATTTGTTTATCTATTGCATTGGTATGGGAAATATGAGAGGAGGGGGAGATTGATATTCGTGTCTTCGGACACCAGAGGTTTGGCACCTCCAGTGATTTGGTATCACATTTGTGTCTTTGGGACACCAGAGGTTTGGCACCTCATAGCGACTCGTCCCTGTGGTTTAATACCACTGTGGGTTGGCCCCACTTTTGAGACATGGGATTGTCGCCAGTGATTTGGTATCACAAGTGGGTTGGCCCCACAATTGGATTATTCGTGACTTTGGTCACCAGTGATTTGGTATCACATTTGTGTCTTTGGGACACCAGAGGTTTGGCACCTCATAGCGACTCGTCCCAGTGGTTTCACACCACCGTAGGTTGGCCCCACATTTGATGTATTGGGATCGTCGCCAGTTATTTGGTATCACAAGTGGGCTGGCCCCACAACTTGATTATTTGTGACTTTGGGTCACCAGTGATTTGGTATCACAATATTGAATATCGTGACTTTGGTCACCCGGGAGAGGGATTATGCACTGAGTCTTGGTGACTCACCTTCTCCCTTACCTTTTCAAGTGATTCGTAAATTCGCGGATACGGAGCCGGATGAACTCGAGAAGGCCATGCAATAAAAGTTGGTTTTATATGAACTTCCATTTGGGTATTTTATTTTAATTTGGTTTTCATATTTTATGAATTTGTAATAAGGCCTCTTTAATTATGTTTTTGGATTATTCATATGTTTTGGATTTGTTTTAAATATGGTTGATATAATAATTTGAGCACCAAGTTTTCTAAACTACAAAACGCGATGGTTTTTTTTTAACGTTACCATCGGGTAACATAAATCAATTGATAGTATTTAACAACTTAAGTATTTTTGATAACTCATACTATTTTTCCAAAACTCAAGTTTCCAAATTTCTATTAGATACGGTTTTCAAAATAATTGCTTGGGTTTTTTTTTAAAGTTTTCTAATATAAGGAATTGTAACTAAGTTTTAAAGTTTTATTTTCGTGATTTCAAAGTAAATTATCAAATTTTAATTTATTATACACTCGATTTTCTACGAACTTAGAATAACAAAAAGTTTTTTTCGCTAAAATTTAATCGTTAACTCTATTTTCTTTGAAACGTTTTCCTTCGTGGCATGCCAGATTCGGTCATGGCGTATTGACCGGGTTTGGGGTGTTACAAGTTTGTCATAAGGAAATGGGTTACTTGATAAAATGGATTATAATACTGTCGTTCAAACATAGTCCAGTTAAACAACGAGAGAAGGTTGATAGTCTGCAGAAGAATACAGGACTTTGCCAGAGGATTCAAGCCGACAAGGATTATTCGAGAGTCATCATGAACATCGCGGAGAATAAGTGAGTGAATTGGTACTGCTTAGACCAAGCAACAAGGAGCTAGAAGAGGCATTTATTGAGAAAGTTCACAGGACATGACCATAACATCCGGATACAAAGAAAAGGATTGGTGTTTTCACCTGGACTATGAGGACAAAGCCGCATATGCAATCCGTTTTATGTAAAGAAATTTATTTTCTAGAAAAGTTCTTCCAATGGAATTGAATTCATAATCAACGCCTCTCTTTCTTTTTGCATTCATTCCATGCATTTGAATTGCATTTCATGCATTTGCATTACATCATATCACATCCATTACAATTGGTAGAAAGTTTCTAATTCAATAAAAATTATTTTAGCAACCTGGAAACCGACAAAACCTTACCAAATACGCATCCCTATGACACAAGAAAGAAAACTAAAGTAATGGATAAAAGAATAGAAAGGTTGGAACAAATGCAGAAGGACATGCAAGAACAGATGCAAGAGCAGCTGGTTAAGATCCAGCAAGATATGATGGACAAAATGATGGAATCACAGAGGAATATGATGACCCAAATGACTCAGATGACGCAGCTGTTAAACGGGCTTATGGATAAAGGAAAGAGCCCCATGGTTAATGTCGAGGAGAATATTGAGTATCCTCAACATCCCCTTGGTTTTACTCCACCACATGTGCAAACTCGACCTGAAAGGCCATCTGTCATGATCAGGCCTCAACAACTCTAAGCAGGTGCTCCAGTGAACCTCCAAACGGGCTCAGGCTCAGGAGATAATTCGATCATTACTAACGTCCCTAATTTGGATGAGATAGCTGAAGGAGAGAAGACAAAAGTAGAATTACCAAAGCAGCTAGAAGATAGATGTAAATGGTTTGAGGAGAAGTTTAAAGCGATCGAAAGTGCTGATAACTGTTATGGAGTGATGCCAAAGATTTAACCTTGGTCCCAGACTTGGTGCTCCCATACAAATTCAAAATGCCTGAATTTGAGAAGTATAATGAGACAAGTTGCCCCGAGGCTCATATTACTATGTTTTATAGAAAAATGACGGGGTACATTAATAATGACAAACTATTGATCCATTGCTTCCAGGATAACCTGGTGGGGGCAACATCCAAATGGTATAATCAGTTGAGTCGTGCCAGAATTGGTTCATGAAGAGATTTGGCTCAAACATTCATAAAATAATACAACCACGTGACAGACATACCACCCAACAGGATTACACTCCAGAACATGGAGTAGAAGACAAATAAGAGCTTCAGGCAGTATGCCTAGCGATGGAGGGAAGTGGCGACGCAAGTCCAACCACCACTCTTAGAGAAGGGGACGACCATGCTCTTCATCAGTACTTTGAAGGCTCCCTTGCCCTTATTTCCTATTTTAAACTTTTTCTTTTAGGGCCTCCTTGCCCTTATTTCCTATTTTAAACTTTAAAATTTGACATTTCTGCATCATTTCTAAGTTTCCTAAAATTTTCGATCGGCTCTATTTACTTGCCATTTTCTTACATTTCCAAGTTTCCTAAAATGTATACTTTCCATTTTTGGATCATTTCCATTTTCATTTCTTAGTTTCCAAAAATGTGTACTTTCCATTTTTGAACCATTTTCTTACATTTCTGGGTTTCCTAAAATGTTCATGTCCTAATGCATTTCCAGGTTTCCAAAAATGTTCAGGGTTCCAAAAATGTTCATTTCCATTTCCATGCATTTTTATACATTTCTGAGTTTCCAAAAATATCAAAAATTTATTCATAATGCTTAAGACTTGTCATTTCATACAATTAAACCGAAAATGCATAGGCCCTTTCCAGGATGTTACACTCCTAATTAATTTCCTTCTTGTCCACTGTTATGATCTCTTTCAAGCATTTTGCATTGAAATAACGACTAGTGGGCTAATAATATTTTCATGAAAGGAGTTTCGCATATTACTCTGGAAGCTTCTGAATAATACAAGAACTTGAAATAGGACTATTGTTTAAAACCCACCAAGTTTAAAGAAGAGTCTAAACTAAGACTATCTCTTCGGATTTTTGTCAAAAATAGTGTAACATCCCGGTTTAGACCCTAGTTGGAACAGTGGTTCGAGACCACAAATCCGAGGTTGTAAAAATATTTTAATGATATTTTCTGTGTGAATGATATGTGATATAGTCTGTGTGAAAATTCTATAAGCTAATCTGTTCGTCTGTGTGACTAATTTGACAAAAGGATTAAAATGCATTGAATGTGAAATTTGCTTGCTAATTGCTAAAGTACTAAACTTTTGTGGCTTTTTAAAGTTATGGCCTTATGTGGTAATTGAACCACTAATTAGTTAGTGGATGATCAAAGGACAAAAATGCCTATATTGTATAATAGTTTTTAATTATATGAATAAAGGCTATTTTGGTAAATGAAACATTAACATTAGATTAATGAAACCAAAAAGATGAGTGTTCCACTACAGCAAAACAGACTTTTAGCGGTGTTTTTAGTGGCGTTTTAGAGAAAAACGCCGCTAATATTATACATTAGCGGCGTTTGAAGGAAAACGCCACCAAAAAATGAGCAATAGCGGCGTTTATTTACAAAACGCCGCTAAAAAGGATATATAGCAGCATTTTTTCGTAAAACGCTGCTAAAAGTCTGAGCACTAGTGGCGCTTTGGAAAAACGCCGCTAAAAGTCTTAGCATTAGCGGCGCTTTTGGGAAAACGCCGCTAAAAGTCTGAGCATTCACGGCGCTTATGGAAAAATGCCGCTAAAAGTCTGAGCATTAGCGGCGCTTTTGGAAAAACGCCGCTAAAAGTCTGAGCATTCGCGACGCTTTTGGAAAAACACTGCTAAAAGTCTGAGCATTCGCGGCGTTTATGGAAAAACGCCGCTACAAGTCTGAGCATTAGCGGCGCTTATGGAAAAACACCGCTATAAGTCTGAGCATTAGCGGCGCTTTTGGAAAAACGCCGCTAAAAGTCTGAGAATTAGCGGCCCTTTTTGAAAAACGCCGCAAATAATTTTAATGATTTTTTGGATATATATGACTGATTATTTTTAAATTTATAAATGAAATAATTTCTTATATAATTGTAAAAGAGATAACATTAATTTATACATTAAAATTATGGTTCTAGTTTAAATTATTTAAGAGAAAAATATTTGTTAAAAATTAAAAAGAATATTAAATTATGTCTTATATAATCGTAAAAGAGATAGTATTAATTTTAAAATATTGAATTAATTTTGATGATTGTTCAGGGTTTATGGTTTGGCATATATAGTTTAGCGTGTAAGGTTTAGGAGCTACTATTTTAATGTTTAGGGATTATGGTTTATGATTTAAGGTTTAAGGTTTAAGGGGGATGTGTTAGGGTTTCATGGGTTAAAAGTTAGGGTTAATGGGTTTAAAAGTAAATGGTTAAGGGTTTGGGGTTAATATGTTAAGGGTTAGGGGTTAGGGGTTATGGCTTTATTGTTTATAATTTAGGTTTTACGGGATAGATGACATGGGTTATGGGTTTAGGTTAAATTGGTGTCTTTTAATTTATATATTAAATAATTTCTTATATAATTGTAAGAGAGATAACATTAATTTTAATACATTAAAATTATGATCCTAGTCTAAATTATTTAAGAGAAAAATATTTGTTAAAAAAAGAAAACAAAATATTAAATAATTTCTTATATAATCGTAAAAGAGATAGTATTAATTTTAAAATATTGAATTAATTCTCATGATAATTTGGGGTTTATGGTTTAATTTAGGGTATATAGTTTATTGATTAATGTTTATAGTTTAGGGTTTATAGTTTATGTTTTAAGGTTTAAGGTTTAGGATTTAAGATTAAGGGTTAGGTTAAGGTTTAGGCTGGGTTATTATAGTTTAGTTTTTATTATTTTAGAGTTATAGGGTTTTGGGTTTAGTGCTTAAATTAGGATTTAGGGTTTAGGGTTTAAGATTTAAGAGTAACGTCGGTTAGTTTAGGGTTTAGGCCGGGTTTATAGTTTAATTTTTAGTATTTTAGATTTATGTGGTTTAGGGTTTACTGTTTAAACCATATCGAATAATAAAGTTAGAGTCTTAGTGTTTACGGATTTAAGTATTAGGGACTTTAATAAAATAGATAAAATCATATTATTTTAGGGTTTAGGGTTTAGGGATTAGATTATTATTTCTTTAATTACTTCTGCAACTTGTAATATATATATGAGTTGCGGTTAATTTAGGGTTTTCTGGTATGTGTTCATATATAATTCTGAGATGTATCGCTATCCAAATTTATGTGTATACATATAATTAAATGCCATTTATATAAAAATTTAAACGACGACTAATACGGACTATACTTTAAACGAATAATGTTGATGAAAAAAGAAAGAAAAAAGAAACCCTTTCAAAAATATACTAGACCATGCCATACCCATATATTAATTTAATTCATAAAAGAATTGATCATGGTAATTAAATTATGACTTTCAATATTTATACTTTTTTTATCAATTTGAATATTCTTATTTTAAAAACCAAAACCTTCCACTTTTTAAAAAATTTTAAATCGCATTTTTAATAGGAATATAATTGTAAAATTAATTTTTTTAATGATATTGACGTGAAAATGTACAAGGTAATTCACATGACATGATACTATTTTTTTTAAATATTTAATTTAAAAAATATAAAGATCTTCAAAATAATTTAAATCTTAAAAATAAAAAACTTAAAAATTTAAATAATAATATTTTAATACATATTTGAGTTAAAAAGTTTAATATTCAAAAATAAAAAATTTTAAAAAATTAACGGATATGAGCACAAAAATTTTGAAAGAAAAAATAGAAAAAAAATGTAAAAATGGAAAAACTAAAATTGACCAATAGTGGCGTTTTTACCAAAAAGTGCCGCAAATATATATCGGTTTAGTGGCGTTTTTACCCAAAAACGCCGCAAATATGTTACAAAACACTGTCGTTTTATCTTATCGCAGTTTTAGTGGCGTTTTTCTAAAAACGCCGCAAATAATTTTCTATCGGTTTAGTGGCGTTTTTCCCAAAAATGCCGCAAATATGTTACAAAACATTGTCATTTTATCTTATCACAATTTTAGTGGCGTTTTTAAAAAAATGCCGCAAATAATTTTATATCGATTTAGTGGCGTTTGTACCAAAAAACGCCACAAATATGTTACAAAACACTGCCGTTTTATCTTATCGCAGTTTTAGTGGCTTTTTTTTAAAAACGCCGCAAATATGTTACATGAGTTTGTAAAAAGCTGCAATTTTTATTAGTGGCGCTTTAATAAACGCCACAAAATTTAAATAGCCTAAACGTCACCGTTTGAATTAGCCACTACCTTTCTTTTCTTTCCCTCTTGATCGATTCCCAAATTCTAATCCCTAACACCAATTCTTTTCTCCCTTCTCCACTCCAACACCCACCGGCCAAAGACCGTATCTTTTACCCGTCTGCACTAATCCATCTGGCATTAGTTGCGGATTTGTGAAAACCGACAAGGAATTTCTCAATAGAGGCGTGGAATTTATTTTCCAATTGTTTTATTCTCTAATTGTTTTTATTTTGATCACCCAAATACTTACAGCTCCACATTCTTCTTCCTTTGCTCCCTAGTTCCAGTGCAGTCTCTTTCCCATAATAATGGGTTTCGCCTAGTTTCTCGAAGACAATCAATCATTTATCAGTCATTGTACCAAGTACTATCAAATATTTCATTTTCTAAATTGTTGCTTTCTTTTTTTTCATTTTTTTTCATTGTTCATGTAATGTTTGCTTTGTTTTCTCTACTTGTCTGAGAATATCGAGAAGGATTACATGAGAAGCCTCATTAACTCTATGATTTTGTTTACAAAACTAAATGCACTGTTTTTAAATGATTAGAAGTTAAAATTTCATCTTTTGTGGAAAACAAGCAGTTTGGTTTTAGGATTTTATATTATGTTGAATTGTTTTAGGTTTGAACTGTGTTAGAATTTTATATTTTGTGAATTTTTTTTGCTTTTGCTTCTAGTTGTGCTATGTTTGGATGCCTATAAAATGAGGGAAAGGAGGTAGATTAGGAGATGTTGAAATGCGGAAACCCTTCTATGGTTCATATATTTCGTGAGGTAGAAAATTTCTGGAAATTTCTCATGCCTCGTTCAAAGTTTTGTTTTTTAAGTGAGATCATTCAAGGGGAGCAGAGAAGAGAAGGCTCTTTGAGCTGTAGTCGAGAGTAATATCCGGTTTATCTCTCGCTTTAATGTAATGATTGGGAAGTTTTAGTAATGGGCAAAGGAACCACTTCATTTTCATGTATTTCCAAGCTCCAATTGTATTAATGTTTGCTTCAAGGTTAATTCAGATAATGCTTTGTTATAGTTCTTTGAATTAAATTATAGTATGAAAAATCAAGAATTTTGAACTTAAAATGTCTATTAATGTTTTAGATGAGAGAAATTTAGCTAAATGGAGGCCATGTCTTTGTCAAGTTCTGTTAATTCCTTTAACTCTAAACTGATTGGATGAGAAATGACTTAATATTGTTTTCCACTAAATAATCAGTCATTAATGGGGATTCATTTTCTTCAACTTCAGCAGAAAATTGGTTTTTAGAGATCTATTATGGAGGGTAAGAAATGGCTTATGGTCATTTGTCTAAGAAAAAAAACGCAGAACACTGACATTTGTAGTAGTAAGAATTTGTTTTCATGCACTTTCTTTGCTAACTAGTAGGGTCCATTGCTTGTTTCATTTATCATTATTATTGTTATTACCCTGTTTACAGAATGGCTTTGTAATGCATTGATGATTAGGAGCTAACAAATACGTGTATAAATGGGCTAACCCGCAGGGTCGTTGTCTACTTGTCTGTAGTGGGACTAATTAGGAGCGGACCAATCAAATTACGATAACAATTGTTGAAGGAAACGAAACTGCACGGAAACTTCTTCGCCTGTGGATTTATACGGCTGGGTAGCGGCTTTATCTTTTCATCTGAGGTCAGTTGATTGAGTTGAAATTATTTCAATTGATTTTAGTTTCTAAACTGATTTTTCTACATGCTGGACCCTTGTTATAGATACGTACTTCTGGTATGTCAATTTTTGTGGCATTGGTTTGAACTTAAGTTGTATGTTTTTGGAGTAGGAATGGTGCATTTTTTTGCCTAAAATTTTGGATATCTGGAATGAGGTATTATATTGGATCTCATAGTAAGTATCAGTACTCTTACTCCTAAGTACTGCTAGTTGTGAAGTTGGTAGCCAAAATTTTGAAGTAGGAGTGACTCGTATTGGTACATGGCTTACAAAATATCAATATATATATTTATAAGTATATGTACATCGTTGATTTATCTCAAAACAAGAAAATATTGAAGAAAACATTTAATATATATATAATGGACCGCAAGTTCTAAAAGAATTATGACATTTTTAAAAGAATTATATTTTAAATTAATAATCCAATAATTAATTAATTAAAAATATATTATAATTTATTTCAAAATTAAAATTATTTCAAAATAATTGTATTTATTTTTAATAAATGTTTTATAACATAAAAAAACAATTTTTTTTAAAGAATATTTACATTTATATGGCTTTTTGGTTTATTACTCATTACTAATTTTTTATATTAATAATGTTTGATTTTAATATTTCATAATTTCAATGTTTTCCAAAATGGTTTTATTATAAAAATAAATTATTTTTTTCAATATTTTCAATATTTTCAGCCAACCTCAAACGAAAAATTAAAACCAATTAATATTAAAAAAAAACCTCAACTGATTCTCGATTTGAAATTTTAATTTAACTTACATAATTCATAATACATAACTTACATAAAATTATTCAACTTACATAATTCATAATACATAACTTACATAAAATTATTTAACTTACATAATACATAACTTACATAGCTTTCATCAAATTATTTACCTTACATAACTTACTTAATTTTAAGATCAAATTTCATAACTTACATAATTTTAAGGTCAAACTTCATAACTTACATAATTTTAAGATCGAACTTCATAACTTACATAATTTACATAACTTACATAGTAATCAATTATATATATGATCATATTATTACTTACATAAATTATAAATTAACAATTTAGCCCTGTAATTTATTGTCAACTTTAGACTTTAACAACTACGAAATGGATAGGAGTTGGATGAAATTGTCAAGGGTAAGCAACGACTATCGAAATGGAGTAGAAACTTTTCTGAATTTTGCATTTCAAAATGCAAGCCAAGAGAATATGATTCTTTGCCCGTGTAAGAAGTGTTGCAATATCAATTGGCATTATCGTGAAGTTGTCTACGAACATCTTGTTGTTGATGGCTTTGTCCGGGGGTACAAAAAATGGTTTTTTCATAGAGAGTGTACATCTAGTGAAGCATCTTCATCGATGAATCTAGGTTATCCTCATAGTGCTTACAATTAGAATGTTAGAGATGATAACATGGAAGACATGTTGCGAGATGCTTTTTATATGCGCAGTGATGGTTTCGGGTCATTTCCACCTGAATTGGGTGCAACCGATGATTATAATTTTGGTGGAAATACTTTCACTGAAGGGGGAAGAAGTGTACCTGATGAACAGCCAAATGAAGAAGCGGCGAGGTTTTACACGTTACTCGGTGAAATGAATGAAGAACTGTATGAGGGATCAAAATTTTCCAAACTGTATTTCTGTATTCGTCTTTTTCACTTGAAATGTTTGGGAGGATGGACCGGAAACTCGTTGACAATGCTGTTAGAGTTTCTGCAAGAAATGTTCCCGTTTGCGAAAATTCCTCAATCTTCCAAAGACATGAAAAAACTGATAAAGGATTTGGGCCTTGGCTACAACAAAATTCATAGTTGCCCAAATGACTGCATGTTGTATTGGGGCGACCGGATAAACCAACAGTGCTGTCATATGTGCGATCAATCCCGTTGGATTAATAGAAATACAGAGGATGGTAACGAGGAAGATCACGATACACAGTCAAGGAAGCAGCCAGTTAAGATTTTGTGGTATTTTTCGCTAATACCAAGGCTTCAACGACTTTTCATGTCGTCAAAGACAGCCGAGTCAATGACATGGCACCGTGATGGACGAACCGATGATGGATTGTTAAGGCATCCAGCAGATTCTTTAGCTTGGAAATCTTTTGACTCCAAATTTCCAAGCTTTGCAAGCGATCCTCGGAGTGTGAGGCTTGGGCTAGCATCCGATGGATTTAACCCTTACAAACTCATGAGCACAGCGTATAGTACTTGGCCTGTGGTGCTTGTTCCCTACAATTTGCCTCCATGGGTTTGCATGAAACAATCATTCTTTATCTTGTCTATGATTATACCTGGAGAGAAAGGGCCCGAGAATGATATTGGCGTCTATTTGCAGCCACTTGTTGAAGAGTTAAAACAACTATGGGCTGGTGTTGAGACATACAATGCAATGAGAAAAGAGAACTTTAATTTTCATGCAGCTTTAATATGGACTATTAATGACTTCCCGGCTTATGCTAATTTATCTAGTTGGAGTACCAGGGGACGTTATGCTTGTCCGTGTTGTGCTGCGCAGACATGTTCACAATGGTTATATAATGGGAAGAAGTTTTCTTACATGGGGCATCGTCGGTGGTTACCGAAAAATCATAGATTTAGATTTCAGAGAGTGCTTTCGGATTTGTGATCATCAAGAGTTCAGAGAAGCTCCTTCGTAGACCGGTGGATCCGAAATATTGTTAATGTTGAAAGATATGACTTTCATTTATGGGAAGATGAATCAGCCGGCAAACCCGCAAAGAAATAGAAGATTTAAGGATGAATCTGATGAAGAGGACGATCCTAATAAGGCGGACTTGTGGAAAAAAAAAGTATTTTTTTTGAGTTGCCTTATTGGGAGCATCAGATTTTACGCCATAATCTTGATGTCATGCACATTGAGAAAAATGTCTACGAGAACATCATTGGGACTATTTTGAATGTCAATGGAAAATCGAAAGACAATCTTCTGAGTCGACTTGATTTAGTCCACATGGGAATTCAGTGTGAGCTTCATCCCTAAGCACTTCTGAATATGAAATATCGGTTGCCGCCTACTATTTTTTCAATGTCGAAGACGGAGAATGAAGTGTTCTGTATGGTGTTGAAGGATATAAAGGTCCCGGATGCGTATGCATCAAATATATCTCGATGTGTGAGTCTTAAGGATCGAAGACTATATGGCTTAAAATCGCATGACTATCACATCTTGATGCAAGACTTACTGCCAGTTGCTATGCGGTGTTGTATGTCGAAAAAGGTGACGTCTTCTGTAATTGAATTGTCAAATATAATGAAAGGCATTTGTGGTAAAGTTTTGAATGTTCAAGAACTTGAGACACTACAAGATCGAGCCGCATTGACTTTACGCAATCTGGAGAAGATTTTCCCTCCTTCCTTCTTCACTATTATGGTGCACTTGTTAATTCATCTCCCACGTGAAGCAATACTTGGTGGACCCGTTTTCTATCGATGGACATATCCCATTGAAAGGTCTTACTTTATTTGCAAATTATTCCTTTATTCACCTCAATGCCTTTAGTTGCAACTTTTGAAAATGTTGTATATCGTGTTTAGGTTCTTATCCAAATTGAAGTCCTACTGTCGCAATAAGCGTTATCCGGAAGGATCAATTACTGAGGGCTACTTGGCAGAGGAATGTATGACTTTCTGTTCGAGGTATTTGGAAGATGTTGAAACAAGAATGAAGCAGACCAAGTAGAAATCTTTGGGCTCATGAGATCATAACTTGGCCGAAACTTATTTATTTCAAAGTTTCGGAGAACCGATCGGCAAAGTGGAAATCGCAGAATTAGACGATAGATCGTGGGTCCAAGCACATCGATACGTTCTTTTTCATCACAATTCAATGGAACCATTACGGAAGTATGTTCTAGAATTTGATAAATACTCATCAATTATAATTTGTTTGTCTTCTAACAAAGTAAACCTTTTTTAAACGTAGTGAGTACAAACAAATATTGAGAGCTCGTTCACAATCCCGAAGATTAAATCGGCGAGAAATTAATAAGTTGTTCACAGAATCATTCCATGAATGGTTAAGTCAAATGGTATGCAATTTAAGTTTTCGTTGACAAGTAATAATGTTTTCTCATAACATTTATAATTACTCGATTTACTTTCGATTCAATAGGTTTGGAGTCGAAATGAAGTTAATGACGATGTTAAATGGCTTTCACAAGGTCCAAACAGAATAGTGAAAAGATATATTGCCTTCCTCATCAACGGATACTGATTTCATACAAGGTATCGTGAGAGATTGAGGAAAACCCAAAATTGTGGAATCGTTGTTAATTCTTCAATTACAAGTTATGCTAATGCTAGGGACAATAATCCTGTCGAGGGGAATCTGGAGTATTACGGACTTATTACTGACATCATTGAGTTGGATTATTACGGAAAATGCAAAGTTGTCTTATTTCGAGGTGATTGGGCTGATGTGAATACGGCTTGCGGAATTAAAAACGATCAATATGGCTTTACAATGGTAAATTTCTCTCGATTGATTCACACCGGAGAACAACTGATAGACGAGCCGTATGTGTTTTCTTCTCAAGTTAAACAAGTTTTTTACTCGGAAGATCCAAGTGATGAGGGTTGGTACGTTGTACTTCGAAACACCCCTAGAGACTTCTTCGACATTGGCAGTGGAAGTAGAGATGACATAGTCAAAAGATCAGAAACATTGCCTTTTCCAGAACAAAACTGAAATGAAAATATCCCTAGTACTAGTCAACAATTTCAATGGGTTCGTTAGGATGTGGACGAAGATATTTACCAAATATGATTTAGTAAGATTTTATGATTTATTATTTATATGTAATATTATAATTTTAATGTTGGGCATGTTATATAATTTAACTATTTTAAATGTCCTATTATTGTTGTTATTTGTTACTAAAATTTTGAACTATTTTATGTGTATTGTAGGAAAAATGCCTAGAAGACGATTACGAGATTTAAATATTGTCCATGATACTCCAAATCCAGAAGAAGCAAATAGTGAACATCAAACAGTTGTTGGATCTTCTAGTCTGCCGGACATAGATGACGAGCTTGGAGAATTTGGAAGTAATGTTAAGTTTATTTTACATGCATGTTGAATTTTATTATTGATTCATTTTTCAATTTTAATATAATAATATATCATTTTTCAGTTGAAGGCGGTGGGACGCGCAGAGGTCAGGGACGTACATTACTTAAAGATTTATACGACTTAGAGCCTACCGATTGTGTTAAAGTAAGGAGAAACAATCATGGCTAGCCTATTGGAGCTGAAGCTCGACTGTTAGCAGGCTATTTGGGCATTATAGCACGAAATGCCAATATGTTGCCCATTAACTACGAATCATGGCATCACATGCCTGATGCCAACAAAAATCAAGCTCTCGATAATATTAAGGTAACAAAATGTGAATGTAATTTATAATACTTTAATTTAATTTTCATTTATATTAACTTTTTAAACTTTTTTTCTTCAGGCTAGATTTACTTTGGAGGTCTCTGATGACTATGTTAAGAAGACATTGGGTAAAAAATGGAGAGACAATAAAAGCACGCTCAAAAAACAATATTTTAAGAAAGACATAAGCCTCGACGAAAAATTAAGAAATGTTCTACCGGGAATGTTGAGGTACCAATGGGAAGATCAAGTTAGATTCTGGAATTCAAAAAAAGGAGAGGTATTACGTACATCTAAAGTCTTATAAATTATTTGGTTTATAGTATTTACTATATATATAATTTAAATTCCATTATGTAGGACCGTGAGCGAGTTGGAACAAGCAGCAGACAGAAACAGGAATTCATGCGCACGGCAGGTTCTAGAAGTATTGCTTGTGTAGCTGAGGCCGAGATATTATAATTTATTAATTCTGTCAAATATTAATTACTTTATACTATTAAATTATATTTTTTTTGCTAAAATGTAGGAAGCTTCAACTGGTCAAAAAGTTGGACGCGTTCAGCTTTTTGACATTACGCATAGAAAGAAAGATGGATCTCCGATGGCATCCAAAGCTGCAGAAATTTTGGTATATTTACTTAATAAAATTTTATTTATTATAAATATTTCTAATGTTTAATTATAATAGTTTAATTCATCGTTTATAGTTTTAAATTTATAATGTTAAGTTATGTTGTATTCTTTCTTTTTTATATATTTCGTTTCTAACTCTTTCATTGATTTATTAGGATAAACTAAAGGAGAAAAAAGCGGAGTATGAAGCGGCTGGTTCGACTGATAGTTCTGTTAATCTTGAGGAGATTGATAATGGAATTATTACCGATGTTTTGGGTCCTGAAAGGTATGACTACTTCGTCTGATGTTCTGTTAATCTTTAGTATATTTTTAATAGAATTATCACTGATGTTTGTGGTCTTGAAAGGTATGGTCGGGTTCGATTTAAAGGATCTGGTGTTACCCTGACCCAATATTTTGGATCCGGCTCCCAACAATACATGCCTTCCGGAGGTCAATCTCGTGCTGAAGTTCAGAGGCTACAAGACCAGATAGCTCAGATGCAAGAGAGCATGGTTGAGCAGAGGCAGCAAATTACTGATGTTCAAAGAAAATATAAAGAACTTCAGCAACAGCTTAGAGCGGAAGCGGAAGCAGCAGCAGCGAGAGAGGCAGTGGTAGCTGTGAGGGAGGCAGAGGCAGCATCGATGCTAGCAGAGTAGAACAGAAAGTATGAAGAGCTCCAGCAACAGCTTTAGCATATGATGCTGATGTTTCAGCAGTCGCAGAAACCGCCATCTTAGACATTTAGTTTCTCGTTGTAAGAATGTTTTGACACTATTACATTTAACATTATTGTTACAATATTTTCAGTTATCATTCATTTAATTTATTAAATTTCAAGTATCATTTAGAATTAATGTATTTGGTGTGATTTTTATGCTAAATTTACTGTTTTGGGTTGGAATTATATGCTATATTTACTGTTATTGGTTGGTTTTAGTGCAGGAGGGGTATAATATTGAAAAAAATGTACATTGGAAATCTGTACAAATTAGTGGCGTTTGTAAAAAAGCGCCGCTAAAGGTCAAGACTTTTAGCGGCGTTTTTGGGCAAAAGCGCCGCTAAAGGCCATGACTTTTAGTGGCGTTTTTCTCGCAAACGCCGCTAAAAGTCATGATCTTTAGCGGCGTTTTTTCTGATAAACGCCACAAAAATTTGCGGCCGTTGTTTAGCGGCGTTTTTTGCGGCGCTTAACACTTTTAGTGGCGCTTATAAATGCTGCTAAAGGCCAAAAAAAATGCCGCTAAAAGTCTATTTTGCTGTAGTGTTCATCTTTTATTTCTATGCTTTTGGCCGAATATCAAAGAGAAAAAAAGAAGGAAACTTTGGCTAGGTATTCGGCAATTGCAAGCTTAAATTCAAGGTATGATTTCAATCGATTTTTGATAATTTCTACGTTTTTGTAATCGTTGCTTCGTCTACTATCAAACCCATGTTTCAATTTTGTGTATTGGTGATGTTTGTAAGTTATGCCATTGATGATATGTTGAGCTTTGTGATGCTTTAAGGTGTTAAATGATAGGTTGGTGGTAGATGAACATATTTTGTTCTTGAAGTTTTGATGAAATTAGCTAATTAGGGCTAAATTGTGAAAATAGCAAATTGAAGGGTTGAAATGTGAAATAAATGAAAAGTATGGGTTTGTATAGACACTAGTAAAATTCGGCTAAGCTTGTGCTAGGTGGAACTTTGTGAATTTGATGATTTTGTGATTTAGGGACTAAAGTGTTGAAATGTGAAAATAAGAGGGTTAATTTGCAAAATGCCCTAAATTTGTGTATGTGGATTGAATTGAATGAAATGGTGATTGAATGGATTGATTTTAAATGTGTATAGACTAAGAGAGAAGAGGTTCGGATCGAGATCGAAGCAAAGATAAAGTACTCGATTAGTCGACTGTATCTATAGTCGACGTCCGAGGTAAGTTTGGGCATAATACCTACATTTAGCTATGTTTAATGTTATGGAATAAATGGTATGATAATATTACTATGTGAATGTTATGTGACAGATTGAGTTGAATGGCACTAAGTATGCGTATTCAAAAACGTGATCGGGATATACAGCATTGTGTGTGCGGAGTAAAATAAGCTTCGGCTTTGTGGTTGGCACTGTGTGTGCAATGCCGATTTAAGATCGGTTTGGGATGGATGAACTAAGTGTACGATGCTAATTAAGTGGCTAGTTATTTATGCACTAAGTGTGCGAATGAATCGAGGAAGAAACGAGAGTGGATCGAAATGAACCGTGATTATTGATTAGCAAAAGTATTTGAAAACTAAGTGTTGGTTAAGGTACGCTCAGAATCTATGTGGTTGGTGAAACTATGAATGTGGGTGTGGATGAGTTAATTGAACATGTTGGTTGTGGATGGTATTATATTTGTGGTAGTAAACATTAATCTATGTGATGACATGTTGATATTATGTATTATGTTATGAACTTATTAAGGTTTATAAGCTTACTGTGTGATTTGTTTCTCTGCTTTGCAGTGTCAGTAAAGCTAGCTTAGATCAGGGGATCGTCAGCTTCTCAGTCACACTATCGGCAATCTATTTTAGGGTATTTTAGAAAGATGTATATAGTTAAGATATGGCATGTATAGGCTGGTTATTTGAATTATGTTTGATAGTTTGTAAGTAGCCATGAGATGTGGCTAGTTATGTGTTAGTTTTAGCATGAATGAACTTGGTATATGTGATGCATCTTTTGGCATGGTTTGTGGTTTGAGAAGTTGACTTATGAATGGTAACTTGGTGTTGATAAAATGCTAATATGAATTAGTGAATTGAGAAGAAATGATGTTTGGTATTGGGTGTATTATGCTTGTGATGAGATAAGTTTTGGTATTGAATTTGTTATGGTTGGAACGGGAATTGGATGCATAGATTAAATTGTCATTTGGTAAGTTTTTGGTTGCCTTATGTGCATGATATTTTCTGGGATGTGTTACTTGTAGGTTTGACCCCAAGTGGGTAGCATTTTGGCCTTGTAAATGGCCTATAATGTCTGGATGAATTGTAGGATGCAGTTTAGCATCACACGGCCTCGACACAGGTGTATCATCTGGCCGTGGTGTGCAAGTCAGTAGCTAACTAAAAAGTACACGGCCTCGACACGGGCGTGCTTGGTGGCCGTGGTGGGGAAGTCAGTATATGACCTAAAAATACACGGCCATGTCAAACGGGCATGCCTAATGACAGTGTTGGTATAGTTAGTATATAGACACGGATGGATACACGGGGGTGTCTAGAAGCCGTGGAGGGCACACGGTCTCCTCCCACAGGCGTGTCTCCCCTGAATTTTAGAAATGTTTTAAATTTTCATGAAGTTTTGTATGTGCTTCGGTTTAGTCCCGACTCCTCTTCAGTGTGTGAAATAAGTCTCGTAGACCTTGATAAGGGACAGCATGTTTGTAAATAAAGGTGATTAATGATGATTGACTTTGTGTCGTAAATTCTAGATGTTAAATGTTCTGTTTGATCGGTGATGCCTCTTGACCCTATTCCAGTGACGGTCTCGGGTTAGGGTGTTACAAATAGTGGTTGAAAAGGACAAGATATTGTGTCTTGACGAGAAATGGGCAATGTTAACCCAAGTGTAAAAGGGGAATCAGTCGCAAGAAAAAATGATACTCTGCATCCATGCAAATATCATGCATACACATTTGGTTAGGTCACCTGGGGAGCGAGTAGTTGATTTGAACAAGTTACAGTCCTCTACCCTTGAGTTGCAGTGGGATAGATTGAAGATGAAACAAACCCTATATTCCTGAATTATAAGGGGGTGGATTAAAGTTGATACAGATCTTATACCTTTGAATAGCAATGGGATGGATTGAAGAAGAAACGAATCCTTTATTTTGAAGTCACAGTGGGATGGATTCATATCCTGTACCCCTAAGTCATAATAAGATGAACCCTGAAGTTACAGTGAGGCAAGTCTATTGAGCAAAGTATAATTGTTTTCTCAGGTTTTCTGTCGAGAATACCAGCCGAACAAGATGGTAGCATAATACGTCAGTGATAAAGCCCTGATAAACGATGAGCGATGACAACCCTAAGCATTTAAAAAAGATCATTCTATGACATTCTGCATTCATGCAAATGTCATCCAATTAGGAGCATTAGATTCATTTCGATCATTGCATCTTAATCATTGTAAGAAATCATTCTCATGACATTCTGCATTCATGCAGATGTCGTCCATAATACATTTAGTTAGGAGCATTAGATTCATTCTGATCATTGTATCCTAACTGTTTTGCATAGGCATAAACACATAATACTGATTTTACAGGATAGGCCCCCCAGAAGACGGTGTCACAACATCGGTGAATTTACAGATCTTATCTTCCTGAGATTGTAGAGAAGCAGATCGAAGATACCAGTCTGACATCCCTAAGTTTGCAGTGGAGCAAACTGAAGATTGAAGATCTTGTCACCCTAAACAGTAGTGGACCAAGATCGAACAGCAAAATCTTGTCTCCCTAAGTAGTAGTGGAACAGATTTAAGCCACAACTCTATCTCCCTGACCAGTAGTGGAATAGGTCGAAGATTGTAGATCTTGTCACCCTAAGCAGTAGTGGACCAAGATCGAACGGCAAATCTTGTCTCCCTAAGCAGTAGTGGAACAGATTTAAGCCACCAGCTATCTCCCTAACTAGCTTTGGGATAGGTCGAAGATTGTAAATCTTGTCACCCTAAGCAATAGTAGACCAAGATCGAACGACAAATCTCGTCTCCCTAAGCAGTAGTGGAACAGATTTAAGCCACCAGTCTGGCATTCCTGAGGTTGTAGTGGAGCAGATTAAAGATAGCAGATCTGGCATTCCTGAAGTTGTAGGAGCAGATCGAAGACATCAGATCTTGTCTCCCTGAGTTTGCAGTGGAGCAGATAGAAGACAGCAGATCTGGCATTCCTGAAGTTGCAAGAGTAGATTGAAGACATCGGATTTTATCTCCTCAAAGTTGCGGCAGAGCAGATTGAAGCTACAAGTCTAGGATCGAAGAGCAAGTTCTCACGCCCCTGAAGATGCAGTGGGATGGAATGAAGCTACTCGAAGAAGAGAAGCACCGAAAGAAGTCCAAGATTCAAAGATCGAGCAAAAATGGTCCTTTTTGAAGTCTTTGCTCTATTCTCGTTACACGACAATGAGCAAAGAGGGGCAATTGTAGAAGGCCCATTTCGCCCGGGGCCCAATTAACCAATAAAACATAAAATAAAACACCAAAAATTCAAAGTTCATTAAAATACATCAGCCCAATTTCAATAAAATAAATCATAACTCACTTTAAACCCAATACCTAACTAAGCCCGATTCCAGCAGGCCCCAAACCCAAAGGGCCAAAAAAGTTTCAACCTATCTAGAAATCCTAGGGGTTTCTGGAGTTTCATAGCGCCATAGCCCCTGCTGGACGATTGGGCTACCTCGTCCCTCACACGTGCCCCACACATGCGTCGCCACATCCGCGTGTTCAAGCCTCTGTACACCGCCACAGCTGGAGTGTCGTACCTGCGAAAAGGACATGGAAAGCAACAGCAAATACAAAGAAATAGAAAAATAGCATTGTATTTTTATGTTTTTTTTCTTTTTCTTTTTCGGCTATATAAACAAAAAGCCACCGAATGTAAGCTTCTTCACGATTTTTAATACGCACATACCAATACAGAGAAATAGAAATCAGAAACAGAATTTCAAAGGTGTTTTTTTGTTTTCAATCTCCTTCAACTTTTGAATTCATTTTTGTTAGTCATCGATTCGTTTTTTTTCCTTCTTTCCATATGAGAAATAAAAAGAGAAAGGAGTAGGAAAGTACTTGTTCTGGGCAGCGTCGTCGGAGCTTCGTCTCCTTTGTTGAAATCGCGCCCAAGGGGGAAATCGAAGCCTCCTCCTCCGGTTTTGATTTTGAGGTAGCCGAACAAAGGGGAGGATTAGGAATATTAGGTTTTTTTGTTTTAAGGGGCTAGGGTATTCTGACTTCAAGGGAGAAAGGGGGCACCGAATTTTTGATCAGTTTTTAGGTTTTATTAACCTATTTAAGCTATGCAAAACCGCGCCGTATAGGCCTGATCGATTCGATCCGACCCAACACCCTGAGGATCCACGTGTTTATGTGTTGAAGGGGTAATTGCGCATTCAGTCCCCCCGTTTTGCGTTGACATCTGATTGAATCCTTTTTATTTATTTATTTCGTTCTTTTAATTTTACCTCGAGGATTTGCATGCTTTTTCGATTTAGTCTAGCTTGAACGCCGCGTTTTGGCTAACTGGGAATATTGCATTTTTAATCCTTGATCATTTGTGCGCATTTTAACTTGGTCCTTGATTTTGTTTAAATAGTTTTATTTATTTATAAATTAGCCTGTTAATCTTATTTTTATTTCAATTTAGTATTTTTTAGTTTTCATGCACAATCTGTGCAATTTCCTTTTATAAAAATAGATCTATATATTATACAAGTTGTTTTAATAAATTATTTTGAGTTATTTTATCGATTTTACAATGTTTTAATTTGTTTTATCTTCCATTTGTATGTGTTTTTAATCTATTATATATTGTAAAGATTTATATAATATTTAATTTAAGTACTTTTATCTATCATTAACTTATACATGCATTTATAATTAGTATTAGAATTATTTTATTCTCTTTATATTGTTGATTTTGTAATATTTTTATGTATGTATTTTCTTTTTAATCTATCTATGTATATATTTGATTTTAACATATGTATGTATACGATTGTTCTTTTAAAAGATCTTATTTTAAACTATACTCTATCTATTTCAAACATTTTTATTATATTTTTTTATATATATACATTATTTATTAAATTTCTTTATAATGAGTATGTTCTGTTTTAGATTATTTTAAACATCATAATTTCAAATTCCTTCTAAATTCAATTGTTTCAAAAATTGTTGATTCCAAATATTTTTAGGTTATGTTAAATTTATTTGCTATTATTTAAAGTTTGTTTTATACTAATCTGTCTTGTAAATTACGTAGGATTACTATTTCTTCTAGTTTATTGATCTTTGATTGTTAAAATAGGTCTGTTGAAATGAAGTATGCCGTAAGATAATTGCTATTATGAATTTGTATGTTTAAATTGTTTGTGTCATTACCATTCATTTGTATAAGGATGAGTTCATATATCACTTCATGTTTGATGCTATGCTTGTATTTCTCGATATTGTTTTGTGATTCAAATTCCAATATTTTTTTAACATTTACTAGATGCTTCATTTTTTTATCCCGAGTAAATTGAATGAATACTGTATAAGTCGATCTTAAAATCGCTCATTTGATAATTCTTCAAAATAAGGCAATATTTGTGTGTTTGGAAATTCGAGAAATCGTGTCCTATCGTGCTGGGTTTCAGTTTTCTGTTTGGCCAAATAACCAAATATCCTTTTAATCGCATATTTTGAAAATCAAGGATAACCTCGGTATCGGGGTATAAACGTGTCATATCCTAACGTGCTGGATGTGATGTTTTTATTCCTTTGGAACGAATGAATCTTGAGATTAAATTCAAAATTGGTTAACATTCTTTAAAAAGTATCACACCTTAAACATTTTCACCGGGATGCATAGCATAAGGGTTACTATGTGATTCCCGAAGAATTCTCTGCCTAAGTTCCTCATTCTTTGGCATACAGACCTTACCCTTGAAACACAATAGTCCCTCGTCATTAATACCATAATCTTACAACTCTCCATTCTGCACTTGCTGTAACTTAGCACTTAAGTCCTCATCCACCGACTGACTTTCCTTTACCCGATCAAAAAGAAAATTAAATCCACCAAAGGCCTTATGACCAAAACCAATAGCCCAATATAAAAGAAATATATAAGTCTAAAACAACCATTAGCGAATGTGTGGCCACCTCCGTGTCTCTCGTGGCTCCAAATCGTCTAAGGCTGGGGATTACCTGTACAGTTAAAAGAAAGGGTGAGTTTACGAAAACTTAGTGTGTAATCCCCTATCAGTCAGTCAATAACAATATATGCAGTAACAATCTGGGCTTGAGCCCTTTTCAGTAACAGAACATTGTGGGCTTTAACCTAAAACAGTAATAGTGTAGTGTGGGCCTTAGCCCGTTACAGTATTAGAATCAGAAACAGAATATATGTGAGCTTAAGCCCAATACAGTGATAGTATCAGTAACAAAAATGGAATAACCCAATCATGCAACCCATCCCAATCCAACCAATAAACCACCCGAACCAACCAACAACCATGTGGGGATAAAATCGACCCACCCAGCCAACACACCAATATTAGCATCGGTTGCGGCACTAATCAGTATTGCAGCAAAGCTGCCAGTAATCAAAATGGCTAAGATCTGTAAATAGGATAACTATAATGCCATGAGTACAGTAATATGATCGATAGTAGTAATATGATCGGCACACAGCCATCAGTAACGGTAATATGATCGGCACAAAGCCATCAGTAATAGTGATATAATCGACACACAGCCATCAGTAGCATCGCAGCAAAGCTGCCAGCAAGGGTATCGCAGCAAATCTGCCAGTAACAGTATATGTGGCAAAGCCACAAGTAATAGTGATTTGTGGCAGAGCCATCAGTACAGTACTTCCTCCGTAACAGTATCCCAACCCCATGCAGTATGTCGTGTATGCAAAATGCCATGCTCAGAATCCGTCATACAAATCACAGACAAATCAGTCATTTAAACCACAAACAGATCAATCATTTACGTCACAGACAAATCAATCATTTACATCGCAGACAAATCAATCATTTACCCTCGAGGGGCAAAATAGTCATTTTACCCTTTGGGGTATACCGATCAAGTCACCTAACAAAGGTACTACAGTCATTCTACCTACAGGGGCATCATAGTGATTTTGCCCTACAGGGGCATTATGGTCATTTTACCCTACGGGGGCATTACGGTCATTTTACCCTACGGGGGCATTATGGTCATTTTACCCTACAGTCAATAGTGTGAATGGGCCCAACACCTATTATGTGGCTCATGTAGGCCCACACGCTCGTATGGCCCGTTTAGCCCAAATTCAGTCACGGCTATGCGAACGTTATAGCCCCGTTCAGTATTTGCCACTTATCGTGCATTTATTCCGTGTGGGGCCTATGAGCCCATTAAGCCTACACGGCCTATTTTAGCCAAGCGAGGCCCATAACGGCCCAAGAACACAAAAATGCTCATGGAGGCCTCTATAGTCTATCACCCTTGATTGTGGACTCAGTTTAGCACACAAGCGATTGCACACTCGTGAGGCCTCAAATGCCGAAGTTTCGGCTTTTGCCGACTCACAGAAACAATAGTGTGATTACACACCTTTTTCACGAGAGCTAGCGAAACACCTCTTGGCACCAACCTACATTGATTCGAACTTTCAGTTAGTCTCTTACTTAACAGTGTTCATAGTCATCTAATCCCTAAACAATACTCCTGCTTACCTTGATCGAATGGGGTATGGTCAAATGTACTTAGACGTGGCTAGAATCAACCATACGTATCCTGGCGCTTAATTACACACATGACAAATAGATAGATAGAACCAATTAAAATGTAGCCCAAAACCTTACACATAACACTTCCAAAATCTAAGAGTAATTGGCCTATACCCAACAACAACGTGTCGAAAATACCTTAATCAAATATTGGGAGACAGGGTTTTGACACTCGAGAACACTTGCACCTTTCACTCCTTAGTAATACCTGGAATAAAATTGAACTAGAGAAGGAAAATACAAATGCCAACCGATTTCTCTGAAGTCTTGTAAAACTAAGACCAAAATACCAAGAAGTAGTCAGCTTAGTATTTAAAAGGGAAAGATGGAGTTCAAGGGATAAGAGAGGAGGAGAATTGACTTGTAAAAGAATAGAGGAAACAAAATAAGAATAATAGAAGAGATGTTAAGTTCTACGAAGACAAAGAGGGGTATTGAAAGGAGAAGAAAGGTGAATAAAGAGGGAAAGAATAATAGTGTAGTCGACTTTGATTGTGAGAGAAAAGGGACAATGATTCGGCCAAATGTAGGATTAAGATCGAGAGTAGAAAGACAAGATTCGGCTTAAAGAAATAAGTAAAGAAAATGCCCAAAAGCAATTTGATCACCAAGGTAGAGCACGAAATCGCAAGAGAGGAGAAAGCCAAAAAATTCGGCACTCAGGGAAAGCAAGACTAGTTGTCACAACACCCAAAACTCGAAACTGGCACAATAATAATATCCCAAAATGCTCTCAAATTGCCGAAATGCACACAAAGGAGACCCCTAGCAGAATTTGCATACACAAGCTTCCCCAATCGACTACAATTCTCCATGTTTTAAATTCCTTGATTTCCTCCTCCTAATTCTCCTCCAAATCACCCAACTACCAACCACATCCCCTGATTCTCTCCTCCTTGACCAATTCAAACCTCATCTAGCAGAGTTTCAGTCAAACTCCACCTCTCTCACCTCAAAGAAATAAAATAAATATCCCTTTGCATTCCATGGGATTCGAACTCGAGCTTCCTTGCAACTTAAACCACGCCACTAACCACCCTACCAACCAACTCTGTAACATCCCAAAATTGGGCCTAGGAGAATTGAGCCCAATGGGCCTTAGGCGTAGTAGCGTTTAAATTTTCAAAGAATAAGAGATCGGCTTAAATACAAGTTAGACTTATTAGATAAGTGATTTTGGAAGATTAGAGGGCTTCTATGAAGTCCCGGGATCAAATATTGGCTTTGGGGAAATTTTGGTTTTAGGTGAAAAAACCTGGAAGTTGGTGAGATAGGCCTTAAGAATAAAATATGGAGAAAAATGACACAAGTGGAGTGTGTGGTGTAGTGGCAAAGTGACGCCACATAAGAGACAAGGGAATGACGCCACAAGGAAGGAAGGAGGTCCAAGGTTCAAGTCTTGGCTTTTGCATTTTGGTTTCTTTTTGCTTGGACCTTAGAATTTGGCCCATAGTTTATATTTAGTTGCGCATGGTTTAAGACACAAGAGGAGCTTGTGGCCAAGTGGTTAGCAGCGTGGATTATGCTACAAGGGAGCCTGGGTTCGAATCTCATGAGAAGCGAGGAGTATTTATTTTCATGGATTGGACGGCAAGAGTTTCATTGAATTTAAACTCTCTCGACGAAGGATCCCACATCGGAAAGACACAAAGAATGAAGGTGAAGAGCTAGCTATATAAGGAGCATCCTAGGAGGAGAGTAAACACATCATGGAGGGCGTTTGGGCACAAGAGTGGTCGGAGCGCGGATTAGCCCCAGAGTCCTATCAGGTGTGTAACTCTCTCTACTCTAGTTGTAGAGCGGCAAAATGCCGAAATGCCGGTTACACGGCATTAGTAGCCACACGAGCGTGCGAGCGCATGTGTGGGGCTTCGACGCGATAGTTGAGGCCATCAGTAGTATTCTCGTGGGTTGGGGCTGCTTGGGCCTCGATGGGCCGAAGTGGGCCCAATGGGCCCGTGGGCTTATATGAGTAAATTGCATGATTGGTTAGTATATGTTGAACTAGACTAGGTGGAAGTTATATACGTGGCTAGATTTGTGCTAGGTGGGCCACACGAGCATGTGGGCCCGGATGGGCCGAAATCGGGTTTTAGGCCCAATCGTCCGGTATGACCGGAAATGGTAGCTGAGTCGCTAGTGGTGACATTAGGCCTTCGGAAAGGCCATTTCAGTTGTGAATTTACGAAAA
Source organism: Gossypium bickii (assembly GCA_025503065.1). Classification (NCBI taxonomy): domain Eukaryota; kingdom Viridiplantae; phylum Streptophyta; class Magnoliopsida; order Malvales; family Malvaceae; genus Gossypium; species Gossypium bickii. Next base: position 43,810,429 of record CP106721.1, read on the forward strand.
TACCCTTAGTAGGTAAAATTACGATTATACCCTTAGAGGTTGATTAGCATGATTATGTTGTTTAGTTTTGGCCGATTGTAGGGGAAGGCTTGATCTCGCATATCTCGAGTTGTGGCTAGTGCTCGAAAAAGTGTTAAGGAAGGGGGATCTAGTGCGTTAGATCTTGATCTCCGGGATTTGATAGTCGTTTAGTAACCAGGTGTGTAAACTAACACACTTATTGCTTTGAATATGTTTGATAAACTGATTGATTGGTAAAATCGAAACAAGATGGTTGAGTGATATGATACCCTATGGGGTATGTGCACGGATTCGAGTAAGTCCGTTTCATTATGAGTAATTGTTATTGATACATGATGTCATGATTTATGATGTATGTGCTATGAGATGCAACGTTAAACATGTTTGCATGATTTGAATACTATACATGAGTTGGTATAATGATGGGTGATATGAGAGGAGGGGCGGTGATATTTTGTGCCGACAAGCACCGATGTTTTGGTAACACAACTTTGTGACTTTGGGTCACCAGAGGTTTGGCACCTCAGAGGTTTGGCACCTCAGCGTCTCGCCCCCGTGGTTTCGCACCACGCTGGGTTGGCCCACAAGGCGGTATTGAGGATTGACGCCGGTGATTTGGTATCACACGATGGGTTGGCCCCATCACCCGATTATTGTGACTTCGGTCACCGGTGGTTTGGTACCACATTTGTGTCTTTGGGACACCGAGGTTTGGCACCTCATTGCGACTCGTCCCCCGTGGTTGGACACCACCGTGGGTTGGCCCCACTTGAGAGATATGGGATTGTCGCTAGTGATTTGGTATCACACGATGGGTTGGCCCCATCATCGGATTTGTGACTTCGGTCACCGGTGATTTGGTATCACAAACGTGTCTTTGGGACACCAAAGTGGTTTGGCACCACATTGACGGATATCGTGTCTTTGGGACACCAGTGTTTTGGTAACACATTGTGACTATATGTCACCGGTGGTTTGGCACCACCAAAGTGGTTTGGTACCACACGGGGTAGAAAAGGTGTATGGATGGTTAGGATTGGGTGCATATTGATTGGATGCATGATGGTTATGTTTATGTTGCATATGATATTTTGCTAATCCAGGAAAAAGGGTGGCACACCGAGTCTTGGTGACTCACCTTTTCCTTTAACCATTTTCGTGTATTGCATAAAATTTGGACCAGGGATCGGAGAGGACAAGGTGGCCTATGCGAAGATGATGATTTAATATTTTATGTTTGGTTTTGATATAAGAACTTTATTTGAATTATTGGGTTGTAATAAAGGCCATTTTATTATTTGGTATTACTTGATTATGGTTTTGTTATTTTAAATTCTTATTAACTCAAAAATGTTTTCACACAACAAAAGAAATTACATGAGTTTTAAGTAAGAGGAATTCGTTTTACTCACATATCTGATATAGTTTTCAAAATTGAATTCTTTCATGCTTTATGCTAAGTTAACGAGGTTTTTCAACCGTCTTTCCGCAATAACATAACCAGATTCGGTCGTAGTGAATGGGCCAGGTTTGGGGATGTTACAAACTCTTTGTGTCGTATTTTAACCACACATATTTGAAAGGCCTACTATCAAGCACCAAGGGTTTTATTCACTTAAAAACTAAAATTTTTGCTAAAGCCCAGGTTTGAACCCAGGACTTCTCCAACACTTCTCAGGACCCTTAACCACTGAAGCAGACATTTAATTGTGTCATTTCCTTGCACAATTAAATAATTATGTACAGCCTCCTTACTGATCCATACACAAGGCCCAATACTTCTAGGCCCAAAATTTGAGGCGTTACAAGACCCAAAATCGGGCTGTTACAGCTCATAACAGCTGCTATGTGCCCGCAATACATGCAGGATCACTAATAATCAGAATACTCATAAGTGCATATAGACAGGATGTAACACCCCTATCCCGTATCCGTCGCCGGATTAGGGTTAAGGGCATTACCTGACAAATTAGAACTTCTTCAGAAAATTCATAAGATAAATCATCAATTACAATCATCATGTCCCATCTATAGGTCAACGAGACCTTAGTCGTGCTTTAAATCGAGTCGGGACTAAACAGGAACATATACAGAAATTCTCAGAAAATTTTAAACTTTCTAAGTTTCAGGGGTTACACGCCCGTGTGGGTAGGCCGTGTGCCTCCCACGGATGCTAGACACGCCCATGTGTCTCCCCCGTGGTCGAATCTGACTTAACTCCACGGCCACCAAGCACGCCCGTGTATTTTGGCCTTGGTCAATTCTGACTTTGCTCCACGACTACCAAACACACCTTTGCACTTTGGTCGTGGTCGATCCTAACTACACCACACGGCTACTAGGCACGTCCGTGTGCTAAGGCCGTGTATTCTTAACTAGCTACTCACTTAGTCCCACGGTCAGTAGGCACGCCCGTGTGCCACAACCGTGTGGCAAAATAGGCCATTTGCAAGGCCAATATGCCACCCACATTACGGCCATACCTACAAGCAATTACCAATACATCTCATGCACATTTGGCAACCAAGAACATATCAAAATAAATATCCAATCACTACATATAAAATCCAATTTCAACCAAGCCAATTTACAAGACTAAAACTCATGTAAACACAAGCATAATTCATTCAAATACTTATCTTGAACTTAACCACTTCATATACTATCAAAACTGACCAAAATATAAATCACATATCATATTCATTAATGCATATTGCTAACACATAACTAGCCAAATCACATGGCTAAGTTCACTTTATATTCATAAACAAATAACTAGCCTATACATGCCATATCTAGCTATATACATTTCCAAAATGTACCAAAACAAGTTGAGTAGTGTGATGACGATCCTCGATGGTCCCCGAGCCTTCAATAGCTTTGACGATCTATAAATAGAGAAAACATACACACAGAGTAAGCTTTCCAAAAGCTTAGTAAGCCATACACAAATAAACTTAATACACTACACATATAACCAAATTGTATCATTGGTACTTATAAATCTAATAGCCATTTCATTTCATAGACTTTGGCACTTTTACTCAGACAAAGCTTACCACATATTTCATTTCATATATCACATATATACTCAGCCTATTCATATCCATTCTTGTATCTCATTCATATTCTCATGTTCAATCATACACTTCTTCAAAGCAAATTCATATAGGTACTTACCTTTTATACACACTTAGTGTACATACCAAATGTACCTGAAACGAATATACATTCACGTAATTGTTCATAGCTCAGATTTACCTATTGAACCATTTGGAATCTAATAGGATATACATAATACTCAGAATAGTCACACAATGCCAACATCCCAGACATGGTCTTATATGTAATCAGATGTCGATGCCACTGTCCCCGACAGGGTCTTACACGAATTAATACGATGTCAATGTCCCAGACATGGTCTTACATGTATAGATCATATCGATGCCAACGTCATAGACGTGGTCTTACACGTAGAGATCATATCGATGCCAACGTATCAGACGTGGTCTTACACGAAATCTCGAATCAATGCCACATAGCTAATCCTATCCATTCCTAGGCTCGTACGGGATTTAGCAGACATTGCTACTAGTCGTTCTTATCTTAGAAATCATGTACACATCATTGCATAGTCATTCATCGTATTCAATAGTTATAAGGACCTACACAATTCAATACAAATATGTTTGTTTGCATAATAACTTACCTCGAGTTCGGTTTAATGGAAATGGATACGGCTACTCAGTTACTTTCTCCTTCCCACGATCTAAGTCTGATTTCTTCGGCTCTTGATATATACATATTCAAATTTAACCCTTTTATTTACCAACATATTCATTTCAATCCAAATTCACATATTTAGGACAATTTACAAATTAGCCCTTACAATTGCACATTTTATCAATTTAGTCTATTTTTCTCAAAACATCAGATTCAGAAAATCATTACTTAACCATGCTTAGTTGAATGCTCCTATATAACATATAAGTCCACACATTTCATCAAATTCACAATTTAGTCCTTCAAATTGCTATTTTCACAATTTAGCACTATTTAGCTAAATTCATCAAAAATTCAAGAACAAAATATGTTCATCAAACACATATCTATCATTTAACACCATAAATCATCTTAAATCATATGAGTTCACCTAAGTCTCATTTAACAAACATCATAAATTCTCAAAATTGAAACATGGGTTTGATAGTAGACTAAGCAACGATTGCAAAAATATAGAAATTATCAAAAACCAATAGAAAACATACCTTAAATCAAGGCTTGTAATGGCCGAATATACAAAGCCCTTCTTCCCTATTTTCATTTGTGTTTTCTGTGGGAAGATGATAACCATAGCAAACTTTATGCTTTTGGTTTTATTAAATTATCAAACATTAATAAATTCCCATTTTACCCTTTATTATTCATATAAGACAAAATAAACTCCAAGGTTATTATGTCATTTAATCATCCATTATCTTATAAATGGATTTATAACAACATAAGGCCTCCACCTTAATAAGCCACAACACATAGGCACATTAGCAAATAGCATACAAATTTTGCATTTAATGCAATCCAATCATTTTGTCAAATTTAGCACACAGACGGATAAATTAACTTACGAAATTTTAACACATGCTCAATCACATATCAACAACACAGAAAATAATATTAAAATATTATACTGATTCAGATTTGTGGTCCCGAAACCACTGTTTCGAATAGGGTACAAACCGAACTATTACAATTCTCCCCCCTTAGAGATTTTTGTCCCTGAAAATCTTACCGTTAAATAGATTTAGATATTGTTGTCTCATTAGATCTTCAAGCTCCCACGTAGCCTCTTTTATTCCGTGTCGATTCCACAATACATTTATTTCTCAACTCTTTCACTTCATAAGCTAAGATACGGATTAGTTCCTCTTCATAAGTCATATCGGATCGAATTTCAATCTCAGACGAAGGAATCACATGAGAGGGATCGGATCTGTATCATCTAAGCGTTGACACGTGAAATACATTATGAATCTTTGCTAGCTCAGGTGGCAACAACAATCTATACGCAACTCGTCCAACTCATTCAATGTCCTCATATGATCCAATGAACCTTGGATTCAACTTGCCTTTACGTCCAAATTGGAGTACTTTCTTCCATGGAGATACTTTTAGAAATACTTTATCACCGATCTCAAATTCATTATCTTTTCTTTTCAAATCTGCGTAAGATTTCTGACGATCGGATGCGGCTTTCAAGCTATCTCGGATCACTTTTACTTTCTATTCTAAATCTTTTATCAAATTGACCCCGTCTATCTTGTTTTCACTAAGCTCAGTCCAATACAGAGGTGTACGACATTTATGACTGTATAAGGCTTCATAAGGTGCCATTTTAATGCTTGATTGGAAACTATTGTTATAAGCAAATTCAATCAACGGCAAATACTGTTCACTCAAACCATTAAACTCAAGAATACAACATCTTAACATATCTTCAACAATCTGAATATTCCGTTTGGACTGACCATCCGTATGTGGATGAAAAGCGGTACTAAAATGCAATTTTGTTTCCAAAGCTTCTTGTAATTTCTTCCAAAATCGTGATGTAAACCTCTAATCTCTATCAGACACAATGGATAGTGGCACTCCGTGCAATCTCGCAATCTCAAAAATATAAAGTTCAGCTAATTTATCCAGTGAGTAATCAATTTTTACCGGAATAAAATGAGCAGATTTCGTTAATCGATCAACTACGACCCAAATCGTATCTTTCTTTCTCGGAGTCTGAGGCAAACCAGAAACAAAATCCATTGTCACTTTATCCCATTTCCATTTGGGAATCAGAATCGGAACTTGATGTTTAGCTTTAACTTGTTGACATATTAAACATTTTGACACATAGTAAAAAATATCTCTTTTCATACCAAACCACCAATAGTGTCGTTTCATATATTGATACATCTTTGTGCTCCCCGGATGAACAGATAGATGACTGTTATGTGCTTCACTCGGAATCAATTATAATAACTCAGAATTTCTCGGAACACAGATACAATCTCGAAATCTCAAGCAATCATCAACGACTTTAAATTCAGAATTAGAATTCAAATCACACTGAGCTCGTTTTGCTAACAATTCATTATCAAATTTCTGATCATCACATATTTGTTGTAAAAACAACGGTTTCGCTTTCAATTCAACTATCGCTGAACGATCATCAGACAGATCTAATTGAGCATTCATGGCACAAACTGCAAACAATGATTTCCTACTCAGTGCTTCAGCAACAATATTTGCTTTACCCGGATGATAATCTATTACAAGTTCGTAGTCTTTTAACAACTCAAGCCATCTTCTCTGACTTAGATTCAAATCTTTTTGAGTCATCAGATACTTTAAACTTTTGTGATTCGAAAATACGTGACATTTCTCGCTGAATAGATAATGTCGCCAAATCTTTAATGCGAACACAATCGTAGCTAACTTGAGATCGTGTGTAGGATAGTTCTTCTCATGAGGCTTTAACTATCTTGAGACATAAGCTATTACTTTGCCTTCCTACATCAATACACATCCCAGACCATTCAACGAAGCATCACTGTATATTACAAACCCTTTGTCCGATTCCGGTTGTACTAACGAAGCATCACTGTATATTACAAATCTTTTGTCTCATTCCGGTTGTACTAACACTGGAGCTTCAGTTAACAGAGTTTTCAATTGATCAAAGCTTTTCTGACACTTATCTGGCCATTCAAATATCACATCTTTTTGCAGTAATCTGGTTAATGGAGTAGCTATCATTGAAAATCCTTTTACAAATTGACGATAATAACCAGCTAGTCTCAAAAAACTACGAACTTCAGACACATTCCTTGGAGGTTTCCAATCCAAAATAGCAGAAATCTTACTCGGATCAACTCGTATTCCAGAGGCTGATACAATATGTCTCAGAAAACTGACTTCACGCAACCAGAATTCACATTTGCTAAATTTCGCATACAATTTCTTTTCTCGCAGAGTTTGCAATACAATTCTCAGATGCTCGGCATGTTCAGCCTTATCACATGAATAAATCAAAATGTCATCTATGAACACCACTACAAATCGATCTAGGTACGGTCTGAAGATTCTGTTCATCAAATCCATAGAAACAGTAGAAGCATTGGTAAGTCCAAATGGCATAACTAAAAACTCAAAATGCCCGTATCTCGTTCTGAAAGTCGTTTTCGGAATGTCTGAATCTTTCACTCTCAATTGATAATATCCCGACCACAGATTTATCTTTGACAACATAGTAGCTCCTTTTAACTGATCAAATAAATCATTAATCCTAGGCAACGGATATTTTTTCTTTATTGTCACTTTGTTCAACTGACGATAATCAATGCACATTCTCATCATGCCATCTTTCTGTTTCACAAACAGAACAGGAGCACCCCAAGGTGAGAAACTCAGTCTAGTGAACCCTCTGTCAGTCAACTCTTTCAACTGTGACTTCAACTCTTTTAACCCTGTTGGTGCCACTTTATACGGAGCTATCAAAATAGGAGTCATACCAGGTAACAGATCAATACCAAACTCAACTTCACGAATCGAGGCAAACCCGGCAATTCTTCAGGGAACACATCAGAATACTCACATACAACAGGCATTGATTCAATTTTCTTTTCAGATACTTTCGAATCAATCACATAAGCAAAATAAGCTTTGTAACGCTTTTTTATATAACTTTGAGCTTTCAATACAGATATCACTGCAGGCAATCCTTTCAATTCAATAGACTCAATCCGAACTATTTCATCATTTTGACCTTTCAAATCAATGATCTTTCTTTTGCAATTCACAATCGCATCATGCAATGTCATCCAGTCTATACCCAGAATTATATCAAATTCATCAAAAGTTAACAACAACAAATCAGCAGGCAAATAATTATTTCGAAACATTAACGGGCAGTTCTTGCATACTTTGTTAACAAGGACACTTCTACCTAAAGGGTTTGATACTTTTATAACAACCTCGGTAGACTCTACAGGAAATGTCTTACTAAATACTAAATTCATGCATATATACGAATATGTAGAACCAGGGTCTATCAATGAAATCATAGAAGTATCATAGAGTGTAAATGTACCCGTTATAACATCTAGAGATGAAGCTTCCTCACGAGCTTGGATAGCATATGCTCTGGTAGGCGCTCTAGCTTCGATCTCGCAATAGTATTTCTTATAGTTGTCTGACTACCACTATCATTTCTTGCATTTTTCGGAAGTCTACCTCTCATATGAGCGTTATTAGATCTTAGATTCTGATTAGTCTCTGGCTTAACTGACCCCGAGTAATCTCGAATGAAATGATCTAATGATCCACATCTGAAGCAAGCCCAGTCATTCAATCTACAACTTTTTGGATGCCTTTTTCCGCAAAGCTTACACTCGGGTCTTTCAGAACAGACATTTCCAACACTTGCTATTGAAGTTGCTGGGGTTTTGGAGCTCATCTGTGATCTAGCTCGATCTCTATTCGCTTATCCCACATTAGCCTTTGAACAGCTATGCTCATCTCAAAATTTCTTTGCAATAGGCTAAAATGATCTACTCTGAAATCTCTTTCTCACATCTCTAGCTTCAGACTTAGCTTTCTTTTTATCTTTCCCAAGTGCTTCAGCTTTGCACGCTCGATCAACAAGTACAACAAACTCTTTTATTTCTAAGATCCCGACTAACAAACGAATATCTTCATTAAGGCCATCTTTAAATCTTTTGCACATTATTGCCTCAGAAGATACACATTTACGAGCATACTGACTCAGTCTCATGAACTCTCGTTCCTATTCTGTAACAGACATTCGGCCCTATTTCAGTTCTAGAAATTCCTTTCATTTCTGATCGACAAATCTTTCGTTGATATATTTCATCCGAAACTCAATCTAAAAGAAGTCTCATATGACTCGTTCTTTTGGAACAATAGAAATTAGGGTTTTCCACCACTGATAAGCTGTATCTCGGAGTAAGGACACAACACATTTTATACTTTCATCTGGAGTTAAAGACATTAATTTGAATACCTGAATAGTGTTTTCTAACCAAAATTCAGCTTTCTCAGCATCGTCATCACTGGTAGCCCTGAACTTTTCAGCCCCATGCTTACGGATTTTGTCAACTGGAGGCTTATTCAACCAATTCAGATTCGTAGTGTGAGGCATAGCAGATGTCTAAGGGTGATTATATAAGAGTATGCCCAAAGACCAATCATGAGATGGTTGTAATAACATACTTAATTTACCATGTTTATTAATATAAAGCGTTGTCATTATTATTTCAGCTTTTTCTTTTCGTGTATAAATAAACTGTTTTATAATAATGTCCTAAGAATAATATGATTATTCTTAAAAGATCCTTAGTCGAGTATTATTGTTGACTAGGACAACAATAATGCATTAAGACTAACATGTAGTTGATTGATGATAAAGAGTTGTCATTGATGTGGATTGTCAAAATCAATGCGTGAATATGTGTGTTAGAGAACAACATATTGGATTGACCCGTTATGAGTATGTTTATTGGATTATTATGTAATTGTCACAACATTACTCATAGTGATTAATATGTATATGATCCTCGGACTTGAGATAATTATTATCTCAACATCGTGAGTTGTATATTTTGATACAAATCAAACATACACCATAATTGGTTGTTCTATAAAGATCGATGTTGGATATACCACAATCTATGTAGAGGATATGGTTGATCAATATAGGATAAGTCCCTCCTACATAATGGGAGTAATATCTTAGGCCACTTGATTGAGTGAGACTAGAAATGCATGGCCATGCTCAAATAAGTTGACATGAGATGTCATACTAATTTGTATATCATAGTCTACTCAAGATATCAAGAAACATGGGATGGACTATACAAGTGTGACTATTCCATGACTTGTGTCCATTCCAGATAAAGGACTTAAGGATTAATGTATGAAAGGTTAATCACAAAAAGTTATATGGAATCATGACTTCTTGTAACTTAGGTAGCAATGATGCATTGCTAGATGCCACTCATTGTTTGTGACATTAGAATCGTTTCTATTATTATCGCTAACATTGCAAGAACTCTACTGTGGTCACACCCTATGGTTTAAATGAACGGAATAAAATATAATTGGTATTGTTTTTAGTTTGTCACATGAATTAAATTAATTAAAGAATTAATTTAATTGGGCAATCAAATATTGAACATATTATATGTACAAGGATGTTGTACACATAATGACAACATAATTCTATTAATATATGAATTTGATTCATATATAAATTTAAATAAATATAGTTTATCAAATCCTTATTATAATTAATGTAATTATAATTTTTGTTAAAAACTTTATTATATTTATTTAATCTTATGATACATTCAAGAGATACCAATTATAAAAGGGTATTAAAAGGATACCAAATAATGGGCCCAATGAAAAAAATACCCATTATAAAAGGCCCAATTAAAAGGATATCCAATATAAAAGGTATTTAAAAGAGGCAAAGCTTATGTAAAAAACCCTAAGAGATTGCTTGTTAGGTCTAGCACCGTCAAGCAAATAAACCTCCAAAATAGTTTTGGAGATTTCTTCCGCTCATAGTCAAACCGGGTGAATCACGTAGAGGCCGACATCGAAAAGGTTGTGGCTTGATTCGACAAGAGATCAAAACTCTTGTTGCCAAGGCGTCGCTGCTCTACTCTCATTGAAGTTTTGGTAATTTGAAACCTTTATTCCACCCCGATTCGTTCTCACACATGGATCCATGGTTTGGATCACGGATCTAATTTTATTTTTGCTGCGCCATAGGGTATCGGCGTTCCAACAGTGGTATCAGAGCCACTTGTGTGATACTTAACTCGAGTTTAAATACTTGGGTGATGCAATTGTATGAGATTCATGTTTTGATCTTATTGTATTTTTGATTGTTTAAATCGTTTAAGCATAACTCGATAACTGTTCTTTTTCGGAAATTGATTAAATGTTAATCATGGTGTTGTGGCCTACTTGATTTTATGTTATTATCTGTTAACTATTAACAAATCGTAATAATGCGACGGTGGTATTTATAGTTTCGAGAAGTGTTAATCGGCTAGTGGAACAAGGGTTGTTCCGATATGAAACCTCAAGGATTAAAATCCTAAAAACACGATTCGTTGATAAAAAGTTATCAAATCGTGAGGTTTCATTTGACTGGGATATGCGAGTTGTACCGCAGGGGTTCTGCCACCGTACCCCTGGTCTATCTTCCTCCGACATCCTCAGACCCTCGCAAAAAGTTTTGTTAATAAAAGAAATTTATAAACTTGATGGGCTACAAAAGTTTGAAAGGATATTTTATAATTCAATTATTATTAGAAAAACTGAAATAATAATGACAACGCTTTATATTAATAAACATGATAAATTATGTATGCTATTTTTGACTAGCACGGTGTTTGAAATGCTTAGTTATAGCCCAATGACCCATTCGATAAAAGGTTGTATTTTTTTTAAATACGGCCTGCGTGTCGTGCCTTACTACTATTCTCTTGTATTTCTCTTCTCATCTTATTCCCTCGTATGTAAAACGAGTTTCTGTATATTGTAATTTGCAAGAGTTGCTGTGGGTCAAACGAGAAGGAAGGTGGGACAATGATTTAGAATGATAGCTTGTGAAATGGCTTACACCTTTAGGTTTCTTTTTGGTTTTCCCATTGGCTTGGGTTGAACCACCTTAGTTTATGGCTATAACTATTGCATTTATTTATTGCTTTATTTATTCATGTATGAGATGCTATGGATGTCTAAAGCATGCCAATTTTTTTATATATATTAAAATTTGAAGATAATAAACCCTATTAATTGATGAGATCGATTAGAAGACTAAATGGGTGAAATAGATCAGTAATTGGTGAGATGCAAGAACCTTAATAAAATCCTCTATTAAAATATTAAGTCAAGATGGCCTTCTAATTTTGCCCTCGATAAGGCCTCGATCAATACTATGTAGGTTCCGCCAAAGCGAAGTACTAGTATTTATCTTGGTTAAACGAAGAAGAATAAACAAGTGATATTCATTGGTTAAAATTTGTTAATGACTTAACTAGGTTACTCTAATAGGATTAGAAACCTAGAGGCAAATAAATTGGATAAATCATAAGATGATTAGAACAAGAGTTGTTCACCAAATATTAGGAGTTACATATGATGTAATTAGCAAATGTTGCTTACCTAAATAACCATAATCTTAAGAGTAAAGCCAAAGTGACTTAAGAGGTGGTGAAATATGGATCCTTAACCTACTAGAAATACTTTTGAGAAAGTTTTTCCAAATTAATATACGAGGTTATTAATTTTGAAATAAAATAGTGGGAATATCATTTAATAAAGTCTTTTTAATGATTGATATAAAATGGTAAATTTACTCACATGCATATTTAATTGTTGTAGATATATTATGGTCTGCAAACACTAGCACACTCTCATTGCGATCGGTCCTTGAGAAGGACAAATTGAATGGTTTGAATTTTCTTGATTGGTTAGTAACTTGAGGATTGTCCTTAAACAAGAACGGAAGTTATATGTCATTGAACAACCACTTCCTAATGAACCACCCGCTAATGCCTCGAGGATCGATAGAGATGCTTACAAGAAGTATCTCGATGACATGATAGATGTTGGATGTCTTATGCTTGCCACTATGAATCAGAAACTCGGAAGCAACATGAGGACATGGTTGCTTATGATATGATCGAGCACCTGAAAGAACTTTATTAGGGGCAAGCACGGCAAGAGAGGTTTGATATCTCTAAAGCCCTATTCCAATGTAAGTTGGCTGAAGGAAGCCCAGTAGGACCTCATGTCCTTAAGATGATTGGCTATATTGAAAGCCTATCTAAGCTTGGGTTTCCATTGAGCCAAGAGTTGGCCACTAATGTTATTTTGCAATCGTTGCCTGATAGCTACAGCCAGTTTGTCTTCAATTTCAATATGAATGAAATTGACAAGACTCTACCACAATTGCTCAAGTATGTTACTAATCTCTTTGAAGGCAACTTGAAAAAGGTTGGACCCAAGCCCATACTGATGGTCCGTAATAACAAGGGCAAGGGAAAGGCCAAAGTTCAAACAAAGCCTAAGGGCAAAGGTAAGCCCAAATTTGGAAAAGGAAAGGCTACACTGAAACCTAAAGGTGGGGTGTCTAAGGAAGGAAAGCTGTTTTCATTGTGGTGGTGTGTTGGACATTGGAAACGGAATCGCCTCTGTCTATCTTGAAGAAGTCAAGAAGGCTAAAGCAAGCGGAATGTCCGCTTGTGTATTTATGTTATTGATATTAATTTATCAACTACTACTTCTTGGGTATTAGATATCTGGTTGTGGTTCTCATATTTGTACTTACATGCTGGGTGACTACAAAGGAGTAGGACTTTGGCTAGAGGAGATGTGGACCTACGAGTTGGAAATGGAGCAAAAGTTGCTGCATTAGTGTGTGGGAACATATACTTTATCTTTGCCTAGTGGACTTGATTTATGTTTAGAGGATTGTTATTTTGTGCCCGGTTTGACTAAAAACATTATTTCAATTTCTTGTTTAGACAAAATTGGTTTTGAGATAATTATTAAGAATAATTGTTGTTCATTTTATCTCAATAATGTTTTCTATGGTTCGGCACAATTAATTAATGGCCTCTATATTTTAGATCGAACTAATCCCATTTACAACATAAATACTAAAAGATCTAAAATAAATGACTCGAGATCAAACTTATCTTTGGCATTGTCGTTTGGGCCACATAAGTGAGAAACGCATATCCAAACTCCATAAAGATGGTCTCTTGAATTCATTTGTTTTTGAACAATTTGAAGTATGTGAATCTTGCTTATTGGGAAAAATGACTAAATCTCCTTTCATTGGTCAAAGTGAACGAAGCTAGTGATTTATTGGACCTAATACATTCGATGTATGTGGACCAATAAATACACAAGCCGTGAGGTGGATTTCACTACTTCATTACTTTCATCGATGATTTTGAGATATGGGTATGTTTATCTCATGCGCCATAAGTCCGAGTCCCTTGAAAAGTTCAAGGAATTCAAAAATGAAGTACAAAATCAACTAGGCAAAACTATCAAGTCACTTCGATCCGATCGAGGTGGAGAGTACTTGAGCCTAGAGTTTGATGATCTTTTGAAAGAATGTGGGATTGTCTCACAACTTACTCCTCCCGGTACTCCTCAATGGAATGGAGTATCCAGAGAAGAAATCGAACTTTGTTAGACATGGTTCGATCCATGATGAGTCATCTTTGATCTCACCGACTTCCTTTTGGGGATATGCACTTGAGACATTTGCTTTCACATTAAATCGTGTTCCATCTAAATCGGTTCAAAAGACGCTATATATGAGATGTGGACGGGAAACGCCCTAGTATGTCTTTTATGAAAATTTGGGGTGTGAAGCTTATGTTAAACGCCGACGCCTACTAAGCTTGAACCCAGATCTCGAAAAGTGTATTTTTGTGGGGTATCCAAAAGAAACCAAAGGATATTATTTCTTTAATCCCACCGAGAACAAAACGCTTGTTGCTCTGGGTGGTGTTTTTCTAGAGAGAGAATTTACTTCTAGAAAAGGAAGTGGGAGAAAGATTGAACTTGAAGAAATTCGAGAATCACAAGATACCATGAACGGAGAGATTGAACAACAAAGAAATTCCACAAGAAATTGAGGAACAAACAACTCATCAGAGAAACACAACCACCGCGCAGATCTTTAAGAGAACGCCGTGCACCCGAGAGATATGGATTTCTCATTACAACGCATGGTGACGTTCTTCTTATAGATCAAGATGAGCCTAGGACTTATCAAGAAGCGGTGACGCAGCCCGGACTTCGAGAAATGGCTTGAGGCCATGAGATCCGAGATGGATTCCATGTATGAAAACCAAGTATGGACTTTGATTGATCCACCCAAAGGGGTTAAACCTATAGGGTGCAAATGGGTTTTCAAAAAGAAAACTGACATGGATGGTAATGTACAAACATACAAAGGGCGATTAGTCGCCAAAGGTTTTCGCCAAATTCATGGTGTTGACTATGATGAAACCTTTTCTCCTGTAGCTATGTTTAAATCCATCAGATCTTGCTCGCCATACCGTGCATTTCATGATTATGAAATCGCGCAGATGGACGCCAAAAACAGCTTTCCTTAACGGGAAACTTGAGGAGGATGTGTATATGACACAACCCTGAAGGTTTTGTAAATCCAAAGGATGCTAGAAAGATATGTAAGTCGCAAAGATCCATTTATGGATTAAAGCAAGCTTCTCGAAGTTGGAATCTTCGTTTTAATGATGCAATCAAAGAGTTTGGTTTTGTCAAAAATGAAGATGAACCATGTGTTTACAGAAAGTTAGTGGGAGCACTATCACATTCTTGGTACTATATGTGGATGACATACTTATCATGGGAAATGACATACCTACTTTGCAGTCTATTCAGACTTGGTTAAGAAGTTGTTTTTCTATGAAGGACTTGGGGAAGCCACTTATATCTTAGGAGTCAAGATCTATAGAGATAGATCAAAGCGACTACTAGGTCTAAGCCAAAGTACATACATAGATAAAGTAATCTTGAAAAGGTTCAAGATGGAAGAATCTAAAAGAGGATTTCTACCTATGAGACATGGTATTTCGCTCTCGAAGGAAATGTGTCCTTCAACTCCACAAGAGAGAGAACGATGAGTAAAATTCCATATGCTTCCGCTATTAGATCTATCATGTATGCTATGTTATGTACCCGCCCGGATGTATTGTATGCCTTAAGTATGACGCAGCGTGTATCAAGTAGATCCCGGTGAAGGTCACCTGGACCACACCAAGAGTATCCTTAAGTACTTAAGAAGAACTAAGGATACGTTCTATTATATGGAGGTGAGGAAGAGTTAAGTGTAAAAGGTTACACTCGATGCCACTTCCAAACCGACAAGGATGATTCCCGATCGCAATCGGGTTTTGTGTTTTGCCTTAATGGTGGTGCTTTGAGTGGAAGAGTTCAAAGCAAAGTACAAGAGCCGATTCTACAATAGAGGTGAGTATATTGCAACGCCAAAGTGAGGCAAAGAAAGGAAGCGGTTTGGATCAAGAAGTTCATTATTGAACTAGGGGTTGTGCCTAGCATATCGGATGCTATAGAGCTCGATGTGATAACAATGGAGCTATTGCACAAGCTAAGAAACCCAGATCTCACCAATGATCCAAACATATACTTAGACGCTACCATCTTATTCGTGAGATTATCAATCGAGGGATGTAGAGATATGCAGAGTACCTTCGGATGATAACATTGTCGATCCTCGACCAAGCCTCCGACACAATGCAGGCATGATCGCCACACTAAGTCACTTGGTATTAGATATATGAGTGATTGGTCTTAGTGCTAGTGGGAGATTGTAAGAGTATGCCCAAAGACCAATCATGAGATGGTTGTAATAACATACTTAATTTACCATGTTTATTAATATAAAGCGTTGTCATTATTATTTCAGTTTTTCTTTCTGTGTGTATAAATAAACTGCTGTTTTATAATAATGTCCTAAGAATAATATGATTATTCTTAAAAGATCCTTAGTCGAGTATTATTGTTGACTAGGACAACAATAATGCATTAAGACTAACATGTAGTTGATTGATGATAAAGAGTTGTCATTGATGTGGATTGTCAAAATCAATGCGTGAATATGTGTGTTAGAGAACAACATATTGGATTGACCCGTTATGAGTATGTTTATTGGATTATTATGTAATTGTCACAACATTACTCATAGTGATTAATATGTATATGATCCTCGGACTTGAGATAATTATTATCTCAACATCGTGAGTTGTATATTTTGATACATCAAACGTACACCATAATTGGTTGTTCTATAAAGATCGATGTTGGATATACCACAATCTATGTAGAGGATATGGTTGATCAATATAGGATAAGTCCCTCCTACATAATGGGAGTAATATCTTAGGCCACTTGATTGAGTGAGACTAGAAATGCATGGCCATGCTCAAATAAGTTGACATGAGATGTCATACTAATTTGTATATCATAGTCTACTCAAGATATCAAGAAACATGGGATGGACTATACAAGTGTGACTATTCCATGACTTGTGTCCATTCCGAGATAAAGGACTTAAGGATTAATGTATGAAAGGTTAATCACAAAAAGTTATATGGAATCATGACTTCTTGTAACTTAGGTAGCAATGATGCATTGCTAGATGCCACTCATTGTTTGTGACATTAGAATCGTTCTATTATTATCGCTAACGTTGCAAGAACCTCACAGGTCACACCCTATGGTTTAAATGAACGGAATAAAATATAATTGGTATTGTTTTTAGTTTGTCACATGAATTAAATTAATTAAAGAATTAATTTAATTGGGCAATCAAATATTGAACATATTATATGTACAAGGATGTTGTACACATAATGACAACATAATTCTATTAATATATGAATTTGATTCATATATAAATTTAAATAAATATAGTTTATCAAATCCTTATTATAATTAATGTAATTATAATTTTTGGATATAAGTAATGTAATTATAATTTTTTGTTAAAAACTTTATTATATTTATTTAATCTTATGATACATTCAAGAGATACCAATTATAAAAGGGTATTAAAAGGATACCAAATAATGGGCCCAATGAAAAAAAACCCATTATAAAAGGCCCAATTAAAAGGATACCCAATATAAAAGGTATTTAAAAGAGGCAAAGCTTATGTAAAAACCCTAAGAGATTGCTTGTTAGGTCTAGCAGTAGTCAAGCAAATAAACCTCCAAAATAGTTTTGGAGATTTCTTCCGTTCATAGTCAAACCGGGTGAATCACGTAGAGGCCGACATCGAAAAGGTTGTGGCTTGATTCGACGATGAGATCAAAACTCTTGTTGCCAAGGGCGTCATTGTCTCACTCAGATTGAAGTTTTGGTAATTTCGAAACCTTTATTCCACCCCGATTCGTTCCTCACACATGGATCTATGGTTTGGATCGCCGGATCTAATTTTATTTTGCTGCGCCATAGGGTATCGGCGTTCCAACAGATTATGCAGGGGCGGAGGTTGCGAAACAACCAGATTATTTCTAACAAATTGAGTGAACCACTCACTCATCATCTGGAAGAAAGCTTGTTTAGCTTCTTCCTCTTGAACGCTAGTAGCCGGTCTCGAATCAGAAGGCGTTGTCCCTTGCGCAAGAGTAGGCGCATTACTTTCTACATCGTCAGCTACAGCTCTTTTGGGATCCATTACTATACGGAAATCACATTTTACACATCAGGATTCATCACACTATCACAGTTCAGATATATGGCATGTATAGCTAGACTCTGACACGCTACGCTAGTCCGAGAATCGGCTAAACCGTAGCTCTGATACCAACCAAATGTTACACCCCTATCCCGTATTCGTCCCCAGATTATGGTTAAGGGCATTATCCTACAGATCGGAACTTCTTCAAAAAATTCATAAAATAAATCATCAATTACAATCATCATGTCCCATCTATAGGTCAACGAGACCTTAGTCGTGCTTTAAACCGAGTCAGGACTAAATTGGAACATATACAGAAATTCTCAGAAAATTTTAATCTTTCTAAGTTTCAGGGGTTACACGCCCGTGTGGGCAGGCTGTGTGCCTCCCACAGCTGCGAAACAGACCCATGTGTCTCCTCCGTGGTCGAATCTGACTTAACTCCACGGCCACCAAGCTCGCCTGTGTATTTTGGCCGTGGTCAATTTTGACTTGGCTCCACGGCCACCAAACACGCCTTTGCACTTTGGTCGTGGTCAGTCCTGACTACACCACACGGCCACCAGGCACGTCCGTGTGCCAAGGTCGTGTACTCTTAACTAGCTACTGACTTAGTCCCACATTCACTAGGCACGCCCGTGTGCCACAACCGTGTGGCAAAATAGGCCATTTGCAAGGCCAATATGCCACCCACAATAGGGTCATACCTACAAGCAATTACCAATACATCTCATGCACATTTGGCAACCAAGAACATATCAAAATAAATATCCAATCACTGCATATAAAATCCAATTTCAGCCAAGCCAATTTACAAGACTAAAACTCATGTAAACACAAGCATAATTCATTCAAATACTTACCTTGAACTTAACCACTTCATATACTATCAAAACTATACCAAAATATACATCACATATCATATTCGTTAATGCATGTTGCCAACATATAACTAGCCAAATCACATGGCTAAGTTCACTTCATATTCATAAATAAATAACTAGCCTATATATGCCATATCTAGCTATATACATTTCCAAAATATACCAAAACAAGTTGAGTAGTGTGATGACGATCCTCGACGGTCCCCGAGCCTTCAATAGCTTTGACGATCTATAAACAGAGAAAACATACACGCAGAGTAAGCTTTCCAAAACCTTAGTAAGCCATATACAAATAAACTTAATACACAATGCATATAACCAAATTGTATCATTGGTACTTATAAATCTCATAGCCATTTCATTTCATAGACTTTGGCACTTTTACTCACACAAAGCTTACCATATATTTCATTTCATATATCCATATATACTCAGCCTATTCATATCCATTCTTATATCTCAGTCATATTCTCATGTTCAATCATACATTTCTTCAAAGCAAATTCATATAGGTACTTAACTTTTATACACACTTAGTGTACATACCAAACGTACCTGAAATGAATATACATTCATGTAATTGTTCATAGCTCAGATTTACATATTGAACCGTTCGAAATCTAATAGGATATACAGAATACTCAGAATAGTCACACAATGCCAATGTCCCAGACGTGGTCTTATATGTAATCAGATGTCGATGCCACTATCCCCAACAGGGTCTTACACGAATTAATACGATGCCAATGTCCCAGACATGGTCTTACACATATAGATCATATCAATGCCAACATCCCAAATGTGGTCTTACACGTAGATATCATATCGATGCCAACTTCCCAGACGTGGTCTTACACGAAATCTCGAATCAATGCCAACGTCCCAAATGTGGTCTTACATGATAAAACAGAACAAATACCTATGTCATGACATAGCTAATCCTATCCATTCCTAGGTTCATACGGGACTTATCAGACATTGCTACTATGTCGTTCTTATCTCAAAAATCATGTACACATCATTGCATAGTCATTCATCGTATGCAATAGTTATAAGGACCTACATAATTCAATACAAATATGTTTATTTGCAAAATAACTTACCTCGAGTTCGGTTTAACGAAAATGGATACGGCTACTCAATTACTTTTGCCTTCTCACGATCTAAGTCCGATTTCTTCAGCTCTTGATCTATACATATTCAAATTTAACCTTTTTCTTTACCAACATATTCATTTCAATCCAAATTCACATATTTAGGACAATTTACAAGTTAGCCCTTACAATTGCACATTTTATCAATTTAGTCTATTTTTCTCAAAACATCAAATTCACAAAATCATTTTTTAACCATGCTTAGTCGAATGCTCTTATATAACATATAAGTCCACATATTTCATCAAACTCACAATTTAGTCCTTCAAATTGCTATTTTCACAATTTAGCCCTATTTAGCTAAATTCATCAAAAATTCAAGAACAAAATATGTTCATCAAACACATATCTATCATTTAACATCATAAATCATCTTAAATAATATGAGTTCATCTAAGTCTCATTTCACAAACATCATAAATTCTCAAAATTGAAGCATGGGTTTGATAGTAGATTAAGCAACGATTGCAAAAACGTAGAAATTATCAAAAACCGATCGATAACATACCTTAAATCAAGGCTTGTAATGGCCGAATATACAAAGCCCTTCTTCCCTATTTTCTTCTGTGTTTTCGGTGGGAAGATGATAACCATAGCAAATTTTATGCTTTTGGTTTTATTTAATTATCAAACATTAATAAATTCCCATTTTACCCTTTATTATTCATATAAGACAAAATAAATTCCAAGGTTATTATGTCATTTAATCATCCATTATCTTATAAATGGATTTATAACAACATAAGGCCTCCACCTTAATAAGCCACAACACATAGGCACATTAGCAAATAGCATACAAATTTTGCATTTAATGCAATCCAATCCTTTTGTCAAATTTAGCACACAGACGGATAAATTAACTTACAAAATTTTAACACATGATCAATCACATATCAACAACACAAAAAATAATATTAAAATATTATACGGACTCGAATTTATGGTCTCGAAACCACTGTTCTGACTAGGGTACAAACTGGACTATTGCACAGGAAACTTGAAAGGACCAGGTATCAGAAAGCTCAAGAGAGCTTATATCGATATGCTCACGGAAACTAATAACAGGACACTCTTTCGAGCTATGGTGTGTTCACAACATATGCAAAACCACAACCACTTCGAAAACCCTGTATCCATCTAATTTCATTTGTTCCAACGGGATTTATTTCTTGTCAGACATTGTCGGATATGTGTTTTTTTTCATACTTAACAATTATACAAATCATATACATATAAATCAAGCATATCACATAAATATACAATTTAATTACAAGAACTTACCTCGACAATGTTCGTGAACTTGTATGCTACTAATTCGTTACTTTTTCTTTACCTCGATTGTAACAGCCCAATTTTGGGGCTAGTTAAAACAATATTTTCGGGACCACAAATCTGACGCAGTATGTAACATCCTAAAATTTGGGGTTCTGCATTTTGCAATATTTCCTGCGTTAAGCTAGCAATGCTTGTTATTTGGGTATGTTTGGGGGTCTTGGGAAGGCTCGGGGTCGAGCCAGGGCCCTGGTGAAATTTTGGATTTAGGGCACTTTGTAGGGGTGAGCTGAAGGAGGCAGGACTTAAGTATAAAAGTTGGTGTTTTGTTGACAAAAGGAAGATGAGTGGCCTGGTGGAGTTTGCGTCACATGGGAAGCAATGGTAGGAAAGGTTCGAATCTCATCTGCTGCATTATGGAGTTTATTTTTGTGCTCAAGGTGGAGAAGAGTTGGCATTCGGCTGGGACTCTACCAGGTGAAGGTTTGAATGGGTCAACAAATTCAAAATGGATGATAGGGAGTGGATTGAGGAGCAAGTTTAGGAGCAAATTATAGGATTGAGGTGTGAGGGAGAGTTTGGCCGAAAATAGGAAGTGCATGGGAGGGGAGTTCTGTAATTCGGCTAAGAGGGGGAGTTGGGGAACAAAATTTGTTTGGGTAGTAGAAGTGAGGAAACCAAAATCTCCTTGTGTGTGTGTGCCGAAATTCTCTGCTTGAGATTAAGTATTTTTTTATTTTTAGTTTTGGCAACTCAAGCATTTGGTGTCATTTCTTGTCAATTCTTTCTTACTAGTGCCGAAATACTCAAGCCTCATTTCTTCATCTTTTCTTTTCTTCAATTTGGGTATTGGTTGAAACTTCTTTGCACCTTTCTTCTCGTCTACTCTCTTCTATTTTTCCCTAGCCATTGGTTTCTTTCGAGTTACCATAAGCCGAACCTCTTCAGTAATTCATCTTTTCTTCTCTGTGTGATTGATCACCTTTTCCCTTGACCGAATCTAGTAAGTATAAGTTCTTTCCCTTTCTTTCTTTTTCCCCTTTCTTTAGCCGAATGTGTAACCTTCTCCTTTTCTTGTGTGGTTGTGTCTTTTTATCACATTAACCAAAACTCCATCTCCTTCCACTCTCTCATTTCGAGTTCTCCTCTTGTAGTGCTTTAGTATGGTAGCCGAATCTCACTCTCTCTTTCGACTCATCTGTAGGTGTAAGGTAACGGTAAACTCTTCTTTTCTCTTTTTGTTTTTCGGTCTTATGAGTGTGCATAGCCAAGCGGCTATTTCTATTTATTCTAGCTTTCGGTTAATCCCCTCTTTTCTTCTCTTAACATGCTTAGCCGAATCTGTGGAAGTCCAGTTCATCACTGATCAAAGTAGGAAGTTTCTCTTTGCGCCATTTCAATTTCTCTCTTTCCGTTTACTCTGCTATAAATGGATCGACAACTTTGGCTGGCCGTTTGTTTTAGGGATTCAACAACTCACTCTCTTCTGCTCTTTGATCTTTCAGAAGTGTTGGTAAGAACCGAAACCCCCTTATTAGACAACCACCATTTCTCATCGTGGTATCGTACTGACTGAGACTCTCTTCATGGAGGCGAGTGTTAGCCGTTCTAAGAAGGTATCGACAAAGGAGCCTGAGGGGAGTGGACTCGTACCCTCTGCTCCCAAGTTTAAACGGCATGCTGTATCAGCTGTTTGGGATTTTCCACCAAGTTGTGGTAGAGAGCCGACATCTGTGTGGGATAGGCAAATCGTAGTTGTTCGCAATAGTGAGAGTGACGATGATCAGCAGTGTTTAATCCTTCATGTAATCAGGTGTGTAATTTCACACACTTTCATTGGTTTATTTAGTATTAATATGTATATTGTCTAAAAGCCGAAATAAGCGTAATGGAAAATGAGATACCCTAGTGGGTAAGGTTGGAGATGCCAGGCACGTAACACCCATAACTATGCCATTTGAATAACTTAACATGATTATATGCATGTTTCAATTATCCGATGTACATTAATATATGCCTTGCATTCTTCATATTATGATAATATGTTGCATGGGGTTGGGTTATGATACTGGTGAAAGGGGCAGTGTATTTCGATGACTCTGTCACACTATTTCGGTGGCGATGCCACATATTTTG
Source organism: Gossypium bickii (assembly GCA_025503065.1). Taxonomy (NCBI): domain Eukaryota; kingdom Viridiplantae; phylum Streptophyta; class Magnoliopsida; order Malvales; family Malvaceae; genus Gossypium; species Gossypium bickii. The sequence goes on from CP106721.1 coordinate 43,834,233, forward strand.
GTGACTTTGTCACATTATTTCGGTGGCTAAGGCACATATTTCGGGGACCCTATCACAATTTCGGCAATGAGCAGCGTGACTATAGCATAACTGCCATCGATGGTGTGTAGCGGATTAGGGTTGATTGTAGAAATCCCCACCGGTGTGTTTTGGTTGGTCAGGTGGTATGTAGCAGATAGACTACTAGGATGGGCTGGGTTGCGTTGCATTGCATTCATTATCTGCTATACCATGCTAAAAGGGCTAAGGCCTAGTTCATTTCTGTAAGGGCTTCGCCCAATTTGATTTCGTAAGGGCTAAGGTCCAGTTGGCATCTGAATGGGTTTGGGCCCAGTTACTGATCATGTGGGGGATTACACACTGAGTTCTCATAACTCACCCCTTTGCTTAATTTTGCAGATGATCCCTAGCTTGAGGATTTGGGCCGAGGTGGACTCTGGGGTGGCCATGCGTTACTTCTTGCGTAAACTTCGTTTTCATTATTTTGAACCTATTTTAATTTGGGAATTTGTTCTATAATAAGGCCACTAGGATTTTATTTTGGTTTTTATTTTAAAGCTTTGACTGCCTATTATAAAATGTTCAAAATGGAGTTTTCTTAAAGATGTAGGTAACCACTTTCCAAAACACTAACAAACGGTTTACAAGTTATAAACAATGAAACTCGGGTTTTCTTAAAACTACAATAATTGTTTTCAAAAACATCACATCCTGAAATTCACCGATTTTGATTCTTGTATTAAAAAAAAACTGGTTTTCGGTAGTTAGGAATTTTCATAACATTTAGCAAGGAAATCTTAGAAACGAATATGATTTTCAAAATGGAACCAAAACTCACGGTTTTTAAAAAATCGCGAAGTTTCTTTAAACAACCTTTCCATGTGACATGCCAGATACGGTCATAATGTCTAGGCCGGGTTCAGGGTGTTACATAGTAAAATTTATTTCTATTATATTTTTATGGTCTACAATTTTATGGAATGATTTCATGAAAATTTCGTTCAAAAATTTTAGCGTTTGGGCACTCAATTTAGTTAAAATGACTAAATTGAAAAAGGTGCAAAATGTGTGTTCTAGAAGCTAGAGGTATCTAATTGCTATGAAATTTTAAATTAGAGGTCCTTAGATGGTAATTAGACCATTATACTTTAAAGTTTGGCTAGGTGAAATTTCAAAGTTTGGCATTAAAGGCATTTTGGTCATTTGATAAATAAAGACAAATAAAACTAAAATAAAAGTGTCCATCTTCTCAAATTAGTCCCCCTTCTGCCGAAATTTTGAAGGAAGACATAGCTAGGGTTTTGGCCACATTCAAGCTCTATTATAAGTCCGTTCTAGCCCCGTTTTTAATGATTTTTATGTTTTTGAGATCCTTGCAACCTAATCTAGCTATTTCAAGGACTAATTTGAAAGAAAATCAAAGTCTAAAATTTTACCCATGTTAGATATTTGTGTATCTTGATGTGTAATGGTAGATTATGTATGTTTGATATTAGATAAACAACTTTTACTAAGCGATTTTTGATGAAAATACCTAAAAAGGACCTATTTGTAAAAGTTATAAAATGAATGTAAAAATGTGAGTAAATGAAAAATTTGGGATGCTATGAGCATGAAAATGATTTGGCTAGGCTTGGATTTTGAAGAAATTGACTATATTTCATTTTATGAGCCGAGGGACTAAAATGTAAAAAGTTAAAAAGTTAGGGGCAAAATTTTAATTTTTTCCAAAAGATGTTTTTGGGATTAAATTGAATAGTGTGATAATTAAATAAGCTAAATTTGATATTATAGATCAAGAAAGACGAGGTTCTGACCTAGACCGGGGAAGAACAAGATTGTGGACTAAATCGAACAATTATCCATTTTGTGCCGAGGTAAGTTCGTATGTTAAAAATAAGCTTTAGAATAATTATATCTAAATTATTTAATATTGCATGAATTGTATGTTTGATTTTGTGAATGAGTATAATCCTACGAACGAGTCTGAAGACAAATCAACAAGCAAGAAATCTCGTTTGAACCTTAGGAATAGGTTAGGATACAGGTCACATGTCACTAGGGTCACTATGTGTTATGTGATTATGTGATCCGGGAACTGTTCTCGTACGTCCTACCGGTGGCTGAGTATACCGGCATATGTTGCGGATACTTGACAGCTTGTGTGAGCAGCACTGTGTAGCTACGTCTTGATTGACAGCTTGAATGTGGAAACTTGCATGTTTTGAGTTGATAAAAATGCGATGTTTATGTATGATAGATGTAGCATGTGAATGATGTGTGGATGTATTGGTTGTAGATGTTTAGTTTCCTAAGTATGGTATGTTTTGTGCCTTTAAATGGGTGTAAGTGTATGTGTGAATATGGATGGCAAATGGTGTGGTAAATAGCCTTTATTTTGTCCACACGGTTAGACACATGCACGTGTGTCTAGGCCGTGTGCGACAGACGGCTTGCGCCATGGGTGTGTGTATTGGCCGTGTGTCCCCTGTACCTTAATTTTGAGAAACAGAGTGTCCAGAATTGAGCACACAGGCAGAGACACGGACGTGTGTCTCGACAGTGTGTGCTACATGGCCTTAAACACGGGCATGTGCCCCGGCCGTGTAAAGTCTGCCCCTATTTTATGAAAAAATATGAAAATTAAATTGACCACACGGCCTAGCACACGGGCGTGTGGCACGATCGTGTGGCACAAGTCAGAGAGCACCCTAAATTGAACACGGCCTGTAGCACGGGCGTGTCTTAGGGTCGCACGCGAGTGTCCCTTGAACCACACGGGCGTGTGACCCCTATAACATGAAAAATTTTCTAAAGTTCTTGGTTTAGTCTCAAACCACTTCTAAAGCATGTTTTGGGCCTCGTAGGATCGTATAAGGGACTTTATGATTGAATATGAATGGTTTTAAGTTGGACGAAAATTTATGACTCGGAATTGTGTGAATGCTTGTGTTATAAGTTCAGTAATGCCTCGAGCCCTGTTCCGACGTTGAATACGGGTAAGGAGTGTTACATCGATCTAGCTCTGTATTTGATCTATCTGGATCTATACGAGTAAATTTAGCTCAATTTAATTAAATTAAATTCACATTCTAGGAAAATTACCATTTTGCCCCTATACTTTTAATTAATGACGATTTCATCCTTAGGCTCAAAATATGGAATTCATGCAATTAAATCATTATTCCAAGCCTAACCAATTTTTACATGTAACATTTACAACCCAAATAATTCATAAAATTTAGAATTTTTCCATAAATTTCACATCTTTACAATTTAGCCCCTAAATCACAATTTCATCAAAATTCACTTTACAAAAGTTGTTTATCTACCAACAACCTTTCATTTTCTACCATAAATTTCATAATTCATACATATTTATCCATGGCAAAACCCTAGTACTTTGATAACTTTACAAATTTATCTTTGAGATAGCTAAATTAAGCTATTACAATCTCGGAAACATAAATATTACTAAAAACGGGACTTGAATACTCACCTAATTGAACCAAAATAACTTGCTATCTTCAAGCTCTTCTAAACTAAGGTTTCCATGTTTTTCTATATAGGAAAGATGATGAAAATAATGATATTTTCTTATTTTATTAATTTATCATCTTTTCATCTTTTACTTTCCAATTTCATCCTTTTCTTTAATTAAATTTCCATGGATGAATCATCATACTTATCTACTAACTCCACTTAATGGTCTAATTGTCATATAAGGATCTCCAATTTTGAATTCCATAGCTATTTGATCCTTTTAGCTACTAGAATTCAACTTTTGTATTTTATGCAATTTGATCCTTTTATCAATTAATCATGTAATCAGTAAAATTTTCTTAATGAAATTTTTATACGATATTCCTATCATAATGCAAACCATAAAAAAATATTAAAATAAATTTTCTTTCAGACTCGGTTTTGCGGTCCTGAAACCACTGTTCCGATTTCACTGAAAACGGGCTGTTATAATCTACACTCATGGGTATTGAGTTCCTTATACTAAATGAGTTGGTTGAGACAACAGATAAATAAATTTTCTAGTCAAAGTTCACTACCCTAAACTCGATACTGATGGGGGCAAAGCTTCTGTTGATTGTACTTTGCAACCATTTTCTCCTACCATAGATGCACAAACTCTTGTAGTAATTTGATCATAAAATGAATTCAAACACCCATAGGTGTGAAATTAGCTCTAAAAAAGAAAAACAATATTGTATTTTGAGAATGAACTTTGAAATATACATATTTTGTAAATAATTAAAATTTTACAATAATTTAGTAAGAAAATAAATACTTATACTAAAAAAACTTATAAAAAATTAAAAGAGAGTTAAAATTAAATAAAAATATCTTATTTTAAATAATTACATTTTTAATTTATGAAATAAAAATAGAAATATACTTTAATTTGCTAAAATTTGATCATTATATTTTATAAAATCTTAGAAATTAATTTAGTTGTTGTTAAACACATGAACTTGAACTATATATAAATTATTAAACACATAAACTTGAACTAATCTAGTTGTTGTTAAATTTTTAAAATTTGATCATTATATTTTATAAAAGCTTAGAAATTAATCTAGTTGTTATTCAACCCTTAAAATTGATCATTTATTTCTTTGTCAATTTATTTCATATAAATTATTAAATATTAATTTTTACTAATTTTTTAAGTATAAATCATTGATTTTCAAGAGATTTATCATTTTTCATAAAGTACAATGATAAAATATAATTTTGATATTTTTTTTATAATTAGAACCCATGTGTTGGTTTGATGGTTAGGGTGTTCATCGCCCTAGATGTGGCTTAGGTACGAATTACGTTAATTGCGTTGATATCAAGGCTTTGCGCTTCTCTTAAAATTCACCAAATAAAAAGTAAACAAATTATATTTTTGGTTTAAGTAAAATGAAATTGATGAAAATCATAATTATAACATTCAATGATCACCTAAAGCCTAAATGTCCTAACAAAATTTAAGTTAAATTTCATGAAAAAAAGGGGTCAAACTAAAAAGTAAAATTTTCTTTCTAATTGATGGTGAACTTTTTGAGCGATGACGGTGGCGGCGATGAATCTTGATCTTCTGAGGATTGTAACACCAAGAAGGTTAGGTTTAAGAATGCTCCCGACGAGGCTGAGGTGGATATGGTTGTAGACCTTGAACCATGCCCGAATATGTCTTGGAAGCATAAACTTTTAAGGGTAAGATCAACCGGTTCGGACAAGGATCTTATGGAATCTGGTGGTGGAAGCAATGGTGATCTTATTTTACTAGAAGGTGATGTGTAACATCCTGGATTGGTAGGGCTATGCATTTAATGTGTTGTTATGCTTAATGTGTTAATTGGAATGTTTAAAGGGTTCAGATTGGGCTCAGGGTTGGGCCGAGGCCTTAGTCAAAATTTTTTCTGTTTGGGCACTCTAGTGGAGAGCCATCTGGGTTAGGGCTTAAAAGATATTGTTTGCATTTTAAGACACAAGAAGTAATGTGATAAAGAGGCAAAGAGGCGCCTCTTAAGGTTCAGCAAGGTGATGTTACATAAGAGAGCTAAAAGGTGGCGTCAAATGAGAGGTCCAAGGTTCGAGTCGCATTACCCACTTATTTTAAATGTTTTTGGCGTCAAAAGAGAGGGAGTTGGAGTCGGTTGGAATGCTTAAAATTAGGGAGATTTAATGAGTGGGATAATGTGGATAATATGGCTGATAATGTGGCAGATAAAGGAAGGAAGAGGTGGCGTTATCCATGCCACTTGAGGATGAGTGATCAGATGGAGATAAGGGAGAAAATCTAGGAGTTATCTGGTAAGCTGGGTGGTGGCCGATTTTCAAACTCTAGGTGGGAAAGGGGAATCGGTTTTGTATGGCTAAGGGGTGCCGAAATTTCCCTATTGATAGGATGGGTTTTAGTTTACAAAATAGGTATTTTCGGCATTTGTTTGGTGAGAGCCGAAATTCTCTTTAGGGGAGGGGAATACTTCTTTATTTTCGGCATTTGGGTTTTATTCTCTTACTCTCTTCTCTCATTCTCTGCTAAAGCCGAAACTCCTATTTCCATTCTCTCATCTCCACTTTTATGCTAAAGCCAAATGTCCATTGTTTTTCTCTGCTTTCTCTTACAAACCAAAACCTCATAATCTTCCTCTGCATCTTTTTCTTTTGATTTCTTCATTAAGCCGAACCTCTATAGATTCCTTTGCACCATCTTTCTTTTGGATTTTCGCAGAAGCTGAAACCTGTTAGGAGTAGCCGAATCTGTTGGTGTTAAGGTAAGTGCCGATTTCTTTTATGTTCCACCTTTCTCTTTCAGTTTTTGGAGGCCAAAGCCAAAAGGCTAATTGATGTGATAAGATTAACTCTGGAGTAACGTTTTGACTATTCTTATGTTCTCATCTTGGGGCGACATTTTGGGAATCGAAGTAGATCAAATCATCTAGATCCCAAAAGCCGGAATTCGCTACTCTCTGAGACCCATACCTCTTTTCGGGATTTCAAGGTAAGGGGTTCTCTTTAGATTTTCGTTAGGCTCGTTTATTGTATTTGTGGTCTTAACCCTGTGTTACGGATTAACAACCATATGTGGGTGGTAGCAATTGATAAGGTTTTTTGATGAATCAAATGTTGATTAGGTGAAGGAAGGGATTGGATCTGTAAACCCAATCCCTAAGTTTAAGAAACGAACGGTTTCAGCAGTTCGGGATTGGCCACCGGGTTGTAGACCGGCTTCAGAACAAAACCAAAGGCAGTTAGCAGTCGTATCGGCTACCGATAGTGTTGACATAGAAAGTATCATCTTGATTGTAATCAGGTGTATAGATCTCTATCACACTAATTAATCTGTACTATATATGTTCTGGGCTAAAAGTCAGAAAAAGGCTGTATGGACAGTCGTGTTACCCGAAAAGGGTAGGCAAGGGATGCCAGGTACGTAATCATAGAAACTTCTCTATGTGTATTGATGTATGTGATAGTCTATGATCTTTTAGGTAGTATATTCTTTTGCTTCTGCATGAATGTATGCATGGGATGGGGTCAATATGATGAAGGGGAAAAGCATGTTAATAGGTCACTTGGTGATCGGTGGTTGAACCACGAACTGTAAAGTTAGGTCACAATAGTGATCGATGGCTAAGTTACGTTAAATTTATTCCTGATAGATAGGAATAGGTAGCATGACTGTCGATATGGTGTGTAGCGATTGGCGGGTTGATTGTAGAAATCCCCGAGGTGTGTTGGCTGGTGCAGGCTGGTGTGTAGAGGATGGACTTCTAGGTTGGGTTGGGCCATGTTGCATGTAAATATTCTGTTGCCATTGTGTATGGGCCAAGGCCCATAATGTGTTTGTGGGCCTCAAGCCTTTTATGTGTTTTCAGGATTTGCACACTGAGTCTTGGTGACTCACCCCTTTAATTTCCCTGACTTTTTAGTTGAGCAGTAGGTCGTGGGCATGAGAGCCGAGGCGAACTCGAGGGGCCATCAAGTTTTTTATTTTCATAAACTATTTCTGGTTTTCCTTTAAGTTTTATTTTTGGGACTATTTGTAACACCCCAAACCCGGTCAAAATGCTACGATCGAATATGGCATGTCACATGGAAGAAAACGTTTTGAAAATCGAGTTGTCGTCTCGAGTTGGAAAGAAAACCTTTGTATTTATAAAAGAACCGAATTTGTGTTGAGCGAACTGTTTGAAAACATTTTGAAACTTAGTTTTAAGGAAAATAGAGTTGTTTTGTTGTTATTACTTGTTTGTTAATTACCCGATGGTAAAATTTTGGAAATTTCGAAAGTTTATTTAAGTTTTGAAAAACGTCCCTTTTATAGTTTACTAAGCATACTCTTAATGTTTAAACAAATTTTTAAGGAAATTTTAAACAAAGTGAATAATCCCAAAATAAAATCTAAATGGCTTTATTACACAACTGAAAACCAAACTTAAAGTAAAATAAATCCAAAATAAACATTAAAAGAAAACTGAAATATTGAGCTTGGCCACCTCGAGTCTACCCTGGCTCCATATCCGCGATCTAGGAATTATCTGCAAAAAGTAACGGAAGGGGTGAGTCACCTAGACTCAGTGTGTAAATCCCCATCCAAAAGATTTTAAGCTCTTACATAGATTCATATGCAAATATGTATGTCATGCAACCCATCCAACCTAGGTATCCATTCGAGTCTCCCGAGTCTACCCCTTGTGGCACCTAACCACTGGTGGTTCCAAACCACTGGTGACCATAGTCACAAATAATCATATGTGGGGCCAACCCACTTGTGGTACCTAACTACTGGTGACAATCCCTTGTTTTAATATGTGGGGCCAACCCATTGTGGTACCAAACCACTGGGACGAGTCACAAAAATAAGCATATGTGGTACCTAACCACTGCTGGTTCCAAACCACTGCGACTTAGTCACAGAATAATGATATATGGGGCCAACCCACTTGTGGTACCTAACCACTAGTGACAGTCTGATAATCATACCTTCCCCCTCCTCTCATCATACCCATTTTTATTGTACATGCTTTTCAATACAATATGGTCATGCTTAACATTTAAGAAAAATATAACATGGAACATGCAGATTTCAATACAGACAAGTAACATTAGCCACCAAATGGACTTACCCAGAGTCCTTGCTTTTTACCCACCAGGGTAACTTAGTGATTTCCACTATCACGTCGGCTTTTGACAATACACAATTAATAGCATATTAAACATATGAAGTGTGTAAAAGTTACACACCTGATTACTCGTAATACCACGCTCTCTATGTCGACACTATCACTAACCGACACCACTGCTATCTGCCTACTACTCTGCTCAGATGCCGGCCCACAACCCGATGGCCAATCCCGAACCGCTGACACTGCCCGTTTCTTAAACTTAGGGGCTGGGTTTACAGATCCAACCCCTCCTATTGCTTGACTGGCATTAGAGTCCATGAACACACCTTGGTCACTAAACCAAATTAACGCAGTGAAATCAAATCAAAAGGACTAACACTCAAAACTAAGACCCTTACCTAAATCGGCAAAACTCAAGGCTCAGACTTGATTCACAAACCAAACGAATCCCGAAAGTCTCCACAAGAAGGCATCACCACCCCCACCTACATTCGGCCAAGAGTTAATAGAATTGGATCACTACCTTTGGCATTCAATGCAATAAGAAATGATTGAAATGACAGAAACACTTACCACAACACTAGCAAAATCGATTGGGAGTGGGGGAGAATAGGTAACGGCAATCTGCTGATACAAGAACCGGAAGAAAAGGTTATGAGTGCCAGAGGAATTCAGCTAACCCACAAATAAAAACTGTAACGACAACTAAGAGGTTTTGGCCTCATTATTAAGGAAATCGAATAAAAGAAAGTCAGTCAGTAGGTGATGGAAGAGATTCGGCTAACCCCAAAATAAACTTACCAAATGTCGAAAATGTTCTGCTCTTGAAAAGAGAGATGGAGAAGAGAGGTGCTATCTACCCAAAGAAGATTCGGCTAGAGTGTTTGAGAGAAAAGAGAAGAAGATGACAGGATTTCGGCAGGAGATGTGGCTTTAGAGGGTTTCGGCTTTGATGTTAAAAACAAAGAAAACGAAACAAACGCAGAGAGCAAATGGCAATGTAAGTTTCGACCCATCACAAAAGAATAAGAAAATGAGAAGAGGTTTAGGAGGTGTTTCGTTTTTGGTACTTGAGAGAAAAGAAAACGCAACAAAGGTAATATGGGGTGTTTCAGTTTTAACAAAAAGAGATAAAGCAAAAGAATATTTTTAGCCTTTCCTAGCTAGCCGAAAATGTTCAACTTGCGAACAAACCACTCCTAAGTTTCAAATGTTGAAATTCGGCACCCCTTAACCACACAAAAACCGATTTCTCCCCCCTCCTAGTGTTTGACATTCGGCCAACACCAAGCTCAAGTGTCCATTCCCCTCTTTTCTCCACAAATTTCTCCTGACCACACATTCAAACCTGTTTGAATGTTTCAAGCTCTTAAGATTTCTCTTCTCCACTTATTCAAATCTGTTGACTCCTTCAACACTCGTCCACCAGAGTCCAAATCGAATATAACACTTCCTGGTCTTGGCATCAAAAATAAATACACAAAAGGGGATTCCCGCAGCTCGAACTAAGTTCCTATCAGCTTCCTTGAGGCGTCACTTCCTTGAGCCTTAAGTGGAGCCTCCTTGCCACTTTACCAAGGCACTTTTTGTGTCAAAACCTACCACTAACCACCCTTAACTCCTATCCCCTTCAGCTCCCCCTTCTAAGTGCCCAAAAACCAAATTTTCGATAAGGCTCTGGCCTACCCCTAGCTCATGCCTGGACCCTAAAATACACTAAACTAGCATGACAACCGTACTATCTACATGCAATCACATAAAATGCAAAGGCCCCTTTTTAGGATGTTACACTATTTATGTAATAAGGCTCCATAGCTTAGGTTATCAATTTTATAATGGTTAATGTTTACATTTTATAAATTTATGTTCAAATACTTATTTATAAAAAGGAAAAAAAATGGGATTTTCGAACGAGTTCTAAAAAAATAAAAACAACTAGAAAACCACAAATATCATTTACTTAACGAATACTTACATAAACAAACCGAGATTCCCAATCCCTTCAAAGTATAGTTTTTAACATTTAACCCGTAGCATACCAGATCTGGTCGTGGCGTTTGGGTCGGGTTTGGGGTGTTAAATGATGTGATAAGATCTACCGTTAATGGCATTCTGACAATAGATATCGACCGAATCAAGTAGATTCTCTATAAGGAAGTGGACATGATGGTAGTTCTAAAACTACTAGGTCGGAGCATTGGCTATGTTGCCCTCCACAATAGGATTAGCAACCTCTGGAAGCCATTAAAACCTTTACAACTAATGGATATTGAAAACGGTTATTATTTGGCAAAATTTGAAAATATCAAAGACTATGAGAGAGTTTTGACCCAAGGGCCATGGATTATTTACGACCAATATTTGATGGTCTAGCCATGGACCAAAGATTTCTCCTGACTTCAACCATACCCGAGTGTTGTAATGGCTTGGATCAGGTTGTCAGGGTTACCAGGGTTCATGTATAAGAGAAAGATTCTTGAGGCGATCAGGAGAATGGTAGGAAAGGTTTCTAAGTTTAAATTTAAAACTGATAGTAGGACTAGAGGGCGCTTTGCCAAATTGGCAGTGTTTATTAACCTTGATAGGTCACTTGTTTTCCAAGGGCTAGTGAACGGAGAAATCTAATGGGTGGTATATGAAGCTCTTTCGATGATATGTTTTACTTGTGGTAAGTACTGGCACGTCAAAGAGATGTTCCTTTCATTGGCTATGAATCCTGTTAGCGAGAGTAAAAAGTGGCGACGGCCGGTGACCCAAGAGAGGATGAGATTAGAGCAGGAAAAGCAATTGAAATGGTGTACGGGTCATGGATAGTGGTAGAGTGAATTCCTAACGGGGTAAGAGTGATTCACGGGGTCTTAAGGATAAGGGTACAGAAAAGGAAACACTAGGCTCAAGATTTGTAGCCCTTAATGGAATGGGACAAATGATAGTCGATGAAGGAGAATCTGGTGAGAAATTTTTGGGTAAAACAACTAAAAAGAATGAGGGTGTAGCCACAACTTCTAAAGGAACTAAGGCTAAGGAAATTTGTAAAGAGAAATAATGCTTAAGGCTTAGGATAAGCAGAGGCTTGGATATGGGCTTCGAGGCCCAAGAAGGGATCGTTGAATAGGCTGAGACACGTGTTGGTGCAGAGACGAGTCTGGGCTATGGTTATGTTGGGCTTAAATCCAAAAAATTGGGGAAAAGGCCGATGCAGGTTTTTGGTTCAATTAATAGAATTTTGGGTCAATTGCAAATGCTAATTTTAATTCTCCAGAGTTGCACCTTTCTTCAGCAGGTAACGTGCCTATTAATTCCTCTAATTCGCTTATGGCTTCGAAGGTTATTGGTGGCGAGGCTAATATTCATAAAGGTGGGTTGGGTTTTGGAACTGTGACACATTTTAATACCACCTTTGAAGATACTAGAGGCACGAATGTTACTTTGGATGGATCCGGAAAAACATATGGCAATTACCTTCAAACAAAATTCATATCCTAATAAAGATAGTGTCTTGAGAGAAATGATTTTTTCTAATAGAGGCACCGATAATTCTGGTCTTAAAAGTAGAGGTGGTAAAGGTGGCCCAGTTCATATTGGACGAAAGCTTAACCAAATTTTCAAAAACTGGGAGGACAAGTTCATATTAGCTGGACCCGCCTGTACTTCCTTATCAGATTCTATGAGCTCCATGGTCGAGTTAATCAATGCTCAACTTTGTAATGAGGTGGGCAAAGATCATTCGTCTTTGGATGGAAAACAATTGGAGAAGCCCAAGCCTCACAAGCAATAATGTTGATTTTCTTTTTTATATCTATTTAATTCTATAAACTTGTCTATTTTTTTTGGAATTGTCAGGGTTGTGCCAATATCAAATTTCCCTGATTTTTTAGCAAAAATAATAGAGAATACAAGCTCGATATTGTTACTTTGCTTGAGACAAGGGTTAGCAGTGGTAAAGCAGATAAAGTCATTACCATCTTAGGATTTCAATTTTCTCACAAGGTTGAGGCTATTGGGTTTTCCAGATGTATTTGGGTTGGTTGGAAAGACTCGGTAATAGTGAAGATAATCAGCAGTCATTCACAATTCATTTGTGCTTGAGTTAATAAGGTTACTCAGTTTTCCTCTGTTCATATTGTCTTTGTTTATAGAAGTCCTGATAGACAGAAAAGGAAGCAGCTTTGGAAGGATCTCTTCTCAGTTTTACCTTCTAGAGATATTCCTTGGGCAGCCATTGGAAACTTTAATGCTCTAGTTTCATCCAATAACAAAAAATGAGGTACTCGTATTGGTATTGGGTGTCCACTATTTGGTGAATTTCTAGATAAGGCCAAGCTTTAAGATTTGGGGTTTTAGGGTCTTGCCTTCACTTGGCATTATGGTGGAACCTTTGAGAGACTTGATAAGACAATTGGAAACGACGCTTGGGTTAGAGATCTTTCCTAATTTTTTTTTCTCATCTTCCCAAACTTAATTCAAATCATAGATTGTTGTTCTTTGTTCTCAACCCAATAGTGAACTCTTCTATAGGGCATCCATTCAGATTCTTGGCCAGTTGGGTAGAGCATTAGAATTTTTTGTAATTTATCAAAGGGAATTGGGGATTTAATGACAACATGGCTCAAACTCTTCATCATTTGACCTCGAACATAAAAGAATGGAATAAGATAGTCTATGATCACATTGGTTCTCGTAAAAGGCATTTGTTGAAGGATTTGTCAAAAGATCAAAAAGCTTTGGAAAAGTCAAAATCTACCACCTCGAGACAATTAGAATTGCATATTAGGGAGGAATGTGAATGTGTTCTCCACCACGAGGACTTGTTATAGAGACAAAAAGCTTGATGTGATTGCTTGTGCTTTAGAGATTGTAACACTAATTTCTTTCATTTGTGCACTATTCAAAGGAAGAAACACAACCGATTTTTTACGATGAAAAATGATGAGGGTGATTGGATTTATGATTAAGCGGAGCTTCAATCTAAGGCAATTAAATTCTATCAGAAATTGTACGGTGAGCTACCAGAAAGAATCATGGATTTACCTTCTAACTCATTTTCTCAATTTGATTAAAGTGATGTGCTCTTTTTGAATAAAGAGATTTCCAACGAAGAGATTAAGGCTACACTATTTGATATGGCCCCATTGAAAGCACTTGGCAGTGATAGTTTCCACACCCTCTTTTTTCAGAGTCAATGGGACCAATTTGGTGAAACCATTTGTGCTTGAGTTTAAAGAGTTTCCGTTAGACATGATATAGATAGAGAGCTTAATAATACCTTGATTGTTCTATCCTTAAGATCTCGAATCTTGAAAAAAATTCTCTTTTTTGGTCGATCTGTAACAGCCCGATTTTAGTCAAATCAGAACAGTAGTTTTGGGACCACAAATCCAAGGTAAAAATATTTATTTTATTATTATTTTAATGTTTATGGCATGATTGAATGATTGTATGAAAGTTTCGTTAAGAAATTTTATCGTTTGAATGGTTAATTTGATAAAAATGACTAAATCGCGTAAAGTGTAAAAGTGGAGTTCCATTAGCTAAAGGTATCTAATAGCTATGGAATCTTAATTTAGAGGTTCTTATGTTTTAATTAAATATTTTGAAACATGAGTGGACATATATGGGCATGATATCATGAACTTTGATGGTTTTTAATCAAGGTTAAATTAGTAAATTAGTTAATAAACATAAAATAAGTAAAATAAAGCCAATTATCATCTTTATTTTCTCCATATTCAACCGAAAATAGGTTTTTGGAAGCCATTTTTGAGCTTTTTCATTAGGCCAAGCTTCCTAACTCAATTGTGAGTTCGTTTTTGTCCTTTTTTAATGATTTCTACGTTTTTGAGATCGTTATAGCTAGGTCTAGCTAGCCCAGGGACTATTTCTCAAAGCTGTTAAAGATTTTGAATGTTTCCATTGATGAATACATGTGTGTTTTGATGTTTGATGATAGATAATGAATGGTTGTTGATAGATAAACAAGTTTTTTTAAGTGAATTTTGGTAAAAATGCAAAATAGGGATTAAATTATGAAATGTGGAAACTTTGTGGTTAAAATGTGAAATAAATGAAAAATATGGGCTGATAGGGACATAAGAGTAAATAGGCTAAGCATGGGTGTTGTGAAATTTGCATGAATTTGTGATTTTGTGTATTGAGGACTAAATTGTAAAAATTGTAAAACTTTAGGGGTAAAAGTGTAAATGTGTCTTAAAGAGTGTTTTGGACTAAAATGAATGAATAGATGATTAAATAAATTAATTTTGAATATATTTAGATCAAGAAAAGTGAAATACGGACTTGGATCAGGGAAAAGATAAAGTTATTGACTAATTGACTAGATTCACCGTTTTCACATCCGAGGTAAGTTCGTATGTTAATAAGCATGATTATAAATGAGATTTAATGCTTTATATTGAATTGTTGATGAATACAACTGTACAAAAATAATCGGCGAAGCTTCGGCTATGTATCGGCACTTAGTGTGCTAGATTGAGATAGCTTCGACTATGTATGGCACTTGGTGTGCGATTTGAGATAGCTCCGTCTATGTATGGCACTTAGTGTGCGAAATTAAAATAGCTTCGGCTATGAAATGGCACTTAGTGTGCGAGATATCGAGTATTCAGTGGTATTTCAAATAGGTATGTGTTGGTTACGAGTTTGTACAGGTATGTACATGGAAAGTATAAACTTCAATCAGAAGAAGTTATGAATTTGCATATAAATATATGATTCAGCATATGGAAAGCTTGTTGTTACCATTAATTACATGTTAAATAGTCCAAGTTGTTGATTTATATAATAAGATTTGTTGAGTTTAATTCATACGAGCTTACTAAGCTATAAAGCTTACTATGTTTATTTTTCCTGTGTTTTATAGTGAATTTAAAGCTAGCTCAGATTTGAGGATTGTCAGAGACATCGTCACACTATCCAACCATCATTTTGGTACATTTTAACTTATGGTTTGGTCATATGGCATGTATAAGGACTTTGAGTCATTTTGGTTATATTTGGTAATGACTTTGGCCAAATGAATTGGCTTGTAAATGTTTTTGTTTGGTATGTATATAGATAGCCATGTGTGATGATCTTTATGGTTTATTTGGTATGTTTGAATCGTGTGTATATATATATATGCTTATGTCTTGTGTATATTGAGTTGGTTGTGATGATTGATGATAATAGGTACTATGAATGGTAGATTGATGATTTGTGGATATAGGTGTGCTTGTGAAATTAGGCCAAATAATGCTCTTGATAATGGTCATTTTAATGATTTGAGGTTATAAGGATTGGTATGAATTTAGGTAGCATATTATGGTACTTATGTGCTTTGAATTGGTTAGTGTTGAAATGCTAAGATTTAGACTTGGCTTGGTTATTTTGGATGGTATATTATGTTATGGTTTGGTTTCATTTGTATAGGTGAAGAAGTGTACCAAATGGGGTGGCAACATGGCTTAGTAAATAGCTTATTTTTGTCCACACGAGTAGAGACACGGGCGTGTGTCCCCTGGTGCTGAAATTGAAATGAAGTCAGTATGCTCCAAACAGTCTTACATACGGACGTGTGATCGATCTTGTGGCACAAGCCAGTATACCCCCTAATTGGCACATGGTTTAGCACACGGGCGTATGACTTGGCCATGTTGCATAAGTCAGTATACCCTACAGGTTTTACATGGCCTGGCACACAGGCGTGTGTGTGGCCACTTCGAAAGGCACACAGGCTAGACATACGAGCGTGTGGTTGGTCGTGTGGCCCAAGTTAGTAACCTTCTTGTTTGGACATGGGGTAGGACACGGGCTGAGACTCGGCCATGTCCTCCCATTTCGAATGTTCACACGGCCTGTGACACGGCGTGTCTAGTGGCCGTGTGAGGCACAGGGCCTGGCCACACAGATGTGTGTCCCCTGTTTTGAGAAAAAATTCTAAGTGTGGAAAAGCTTCATGAGTTGTTAGTTTAGTCCCGAACCACTCTCAATGCATGATTAAGGCCTCATAGGCTCGTTTAAGGGACATTATGATTGATTGTGATTGAATTGTATTTGTAACGCCCCGAATTTGGCCTAAAAGAATTGGGCCTATTGGGCTTTGGATTTCAAATTTTTTTATGTGGGCGAGAAAAGTGACAATTGGCATGTGGGCTTTGAGGATTAATGAATTTAGAGTGTCTACGGGTGTTGAAAATGTCCTGGGATCAAGTAAGGGTAAAGGAAAAATTTTGGTTTTAGCCTTAGGGAATAGTGACTTCAGTTAGTAGGCCTTTTTAATAAATGAAGAAGAAATAGGACACAAATGAGCTTGTGGTCCAGTGGCAAGTGGCGCCACTTGAGGAGTTATAAGGTGGCGTGTTGTCAGCTGAAGAGGTCCAAGGTTTGAGCATTAGGAGTGGTATTTTTGGAGTGTTTTATTTTGCATAGGTGGACGGCCAGAGTTGTGTTGAATATGAACTCTCGCGTTGGAGTGTTTGAGTGGTAAAGGGAACTGATAATGGAGGGAAATTCGGATAAGGCTAAGGTGTTATCTGGGACAAAAGTTAAGAGCTGAGAATTGTGAAGAGTTGGTGCCGTTCTGGGAAGTGGAGAGTGTATAAATTCAGCTTAGGAGGGTAGATGAGTGCCGTTTTTGGGTCTTTTAGGGGGTATTACGAATTTTCATTGTAGCTTTCGGCATTTGGAGAGTTTTGCAAATAGGCCAGTCTTTCTTTTCTTTACCGAATTCCTTTGAAAGGTTCCTTGGGTTTCCATTACTTTTCTTTTCTCCCCCTCAGCCGAATTCTTTCATTTGCCGAAAAGAAAACCCATAATTCTTTTTACTGAAATTCCTATTAGAGTTGTGTTCTTCTTCTTTCTCTGAAAGCCAATTCCCCTATAGCCAAATTCTCATCTTTGTCGAAATTACCATCATCTTTTCTTGTCGAAATCCCTTTTTGGTGTCGATTCCTTGTTATTTTTCTCCATCACAAATTGATTATTATCTACTATCAGTCAAGGTTAAAAGCCGAATCTAGGCATCAGGATCAAAAGAGGGTTTCGGTAAGTGTTCTGTCAACTTCTTTAGTGTGTTTTGTTAAAAGTCGAAGGGCTATCTAACCTCTACTTATCATTAACCTTGTATTAACAATGGTAGAATTCAAGGATTGCAAGTGTGGTAAGGATCGTTAGCAAAGGGGTAAGTGCACTCGTCTCGGTTGTGGTTTAAATGAATGGCTGAATGTGTATGATCTATAGGGGTGACTTGAAACACCCCACACCCGACCCACGAGCCTGAACCGGATCTGGTATGTTCCTTAAGTAAACCGGTTTCAAAATTCTTTTATTTCTAGAGGGAAACTTGTGCGATTTTTAAAAAAAATATTGTTTTGGGTTGGGCTTGAGTTAAAAACCCATTTATCTTATTTTAAAATCCAATTAATTAAGGTGACAAAACAATTAAGGTTTATTTTTGAAGAAATAAATTTTTCTTAACTTTAATTGAAAATAATTCGTAACATAGTAATTAAAAATAAAAGTAAAGAAATGTAACTTATGGCCTTATTACATCAAGTAAAATCCCAAAATAAAATTCTAAAATACTTAAATAAAATTAAATATCCCTATTGAATAAAAATTCAAGATGAGCATGGCCATCCCTAAGCTTCTGCCGAACCCGGTCCATTATTGATCGTCACCTGAAAAATAGTCCCACAATGGGGTGAGTCAACAGACTCAATGTGTACACAACACTAAAATTCAATAGATCAGGCATACATTTTCATATCAAATACTTATTCATATAACAGATAAAAATGATGATGCAACCCAAACCCAAACCTAGCTGCCATTCGCTACACATCCCCGTACCAACCTGCACACCGTGGGGACTACTAAGTCAACCCTCCATCCGCTACACACCATCAAAGGCAGTCGCTGCAGTCGATGTGCTCATCACCCATATAAAATTTGTGGCATAGCCACCAGATAATTGTGTCATGAGACACCACATTCAGATAACGTAACCGAAGTTACCACATTCAGATAATGTGACCGAAGTCACCACATTCAGATAATGTGACCGAAGTCACCACATTCAGATAGTGAGACTGAAGTCACCACATTCACTTCCCCTTTCTCATACAACCTGAATGCCCCATATTATTCATATTATACATATCATACTTAAATTCACATTCATGTCACTTTTCACATGTTAAATATAACATATTTCGTAATCCTAGTAGGAGTAGGAAACGTACCTGAGTACTTTGTACCATAACATGGTACATTAGCCACATTCTTATATTTTCATATTAGAACATATAACAAGTTTAAGCCATACATCGTATTAAAAGATAGTGTGGGGTACACACCTGATTCGCTTAACGAAGTCCTTGAAATCCCGAACAAAACTGATTTACAGATTTAGATCTCAAGTCCTACATAAATTAATCACTTACTATTTAAAACCATTCGGCCATTAATCCAAATCCTAATAGGATTAGTGTTACTAAAACTTACCTTGTAGCCGAATTGAATTAAGAATCAAATGCCGGAACTTTGTATTCCTCCCTTTTGAAATCGGCTAAGCACTATATTACTTCACGGGTTAGTTTTCGGCTTCTGATAATAAATCCAAACATTTAAAATAGGCCTTGGCCGAATGTCTTAAACACATACCTTGTGATTTCAAATCCCGAAAAGTATCCCTTGGCTATGGAGATGTTGAAACCTACATGATATCTGTTAGATCCACTTCTAACATTTAAATCACCTTTATATAGCCCTTGGCCAATTGTACACTTACCTTGTTTGGCTAGATCTCAAACTATCTCCCTTAAGAGTCAATACTAGCAAAGATCCCGAAATTTCTCCTTAATATTTCGGTCAAAGAAACAACAAGAGAATCAGTTCCTAGATCTTGATTAAAAGAGATTGAATCAACAAAAGAAATCCATTGTTCTTACCTTAACACCACAGTCGACGGCACCCTTGTTTGAAGCCACAAAGATTCGGCTATGGAGACTTAGACAGGGATCAAAAAGGTTTCGGTTATGACAGTAGAAGAGAAAAGAAGAGAAGAAGAAAAGAAGGATTTTGGAGAGGAAAAGAATTGATGAAAGAGAGGCTACTTGGCCAAGAGAAATTCGGCAGAGAGAGAGTTGGCTAGGGGATTTTTGGCAAACACTTAGAAAAGATGAAAGAATAGCCTTTCTTTTCCTTCCTTAGCCAAAATTACTAGGCTAGAGTCCCCTACTTGGCCACCACTCTTCCTTTGTGATAACTTTATCCCTAAATTTAAAATAATTAAAAGAATAATCCTTTAATTATCTCTCCAAATTAAATCCTTATTTATCCCCTTAATTAGCCGTATTTTAAAGAGAATAAGACTCCTCCTTTCTAGAAAGCTTGTGCCGTCCACCTCTGGCTTCTGGAAGCAAAAATAAAACTTCTTTTATTTGCTTCCCTTGTGACTCGAACTCAGGCCCAACACCTTGCATGTGGCGCCATTTCCATAGGCCCTAAGTGACATCTTCAGGCCACTTTTCCAAGCCTGTTTGTGTGTCAAATTTCACATACTTTTTCTTTTAAGGCCATCTTGCCTTAGTTTCCTCTTTTAAACTTTAAAACTCGACATTTCTAAGTCATTTCTAAGTTTCCTAAAATTTTCGTTCGGCTCTTTAAACTTGACATTTCCTTACATTTCCAAGTTTCCAGAAATGTTCACTTTCCATTTTTGAATCATTTCCAAATCATTTCCTTACATTTCCTAGTTTCCAAAAATGTTCACCTTCCTTTTTTTAAATTTAACATTTCCATACATTTTCAGGTTTCCAAAAATGTTCATTTCTAACTCATTTTCATTCATTTTCGGGTTTCCAAAAATATTCAAAATTTATTTTTAGTACATAAAACATGTCACTTCATACAACTAAACTGAAAATGCATAGGCCCTTTCCAGGATGTTACATGACTTTTGTGGATTATGAGTCACTCGAATTGTGATGGTGTATGTGTGAGTGCAGATCTAGGGGATACTCGTGATTAGTAGCTAAGGAAGGGCTATTAGAACCTGATGGCATACGGTAAGATTACGGTAAGGTTTCAGTTTTTGTTAAAGTGTGTATTAAGCTAAGATTGATCATTAAGTGATATCTATTGTAGGCCCGTGATTAAGGGGTTTGCAGTACGCGTTGTTACCAGGTGTGTACAAACACTACACACAATATCGATAATACCAAAAAGCCGAAAAGCCGAAAGTGGCTAAATGGGCCCGGTGGGCCCTAAGGCTAGGTTTGATAAGTTTGTTTGGTTTGGTGTATGAATTGAGTCTGTCAAGCATAATACATGATCTGGAATTATTTTGGGCCTAACAGGCCATAAGGATGTGATTTGGGCCTAATGGGCCGTAAGGATGTAATTTGCGTTTGATGGGCTTTATGAGGAGGTAGACAAATATGCTAGGGTTTGTGGACTTTAGGCCTAGTTTGAACAACTCTTAAAATTCATAAGAATTAATCTAATTAAACATGTCCGTGAACAAGTCGCTGGGTTAGAGTGTGGCAACGGACATACGCATGTCTAGGATTGGATCTAGGGAGAGCTTGGTACTTAAGCGGCCCTAGCGGCCCACCTCCTCTTCTTTGGAATCCTACCTGGTGCGTAGTGTCTGTTCACTTTAGCCGCGAGGGCTTGTTGATGGGCCAAAGTTCATAACATAAACCCGAGAGACCAAATATCCTTAGATTTGTAAATTACCAAAATACTTTTAGATTTGTAAATTACCAAAATACCCTTAGATTTGTAAATTACCAAAATACCCTTAAATTTGTAAAATTACTAAAATACCCTTATTTTTGTAAATTTACTAAAATACCCCTATTTTGTAAAAGTACCAGAATACCCCTATTTTGCAAAATTACCAAGATACCCCTATTTTGCCAGATTACCAAAATACCCCTGTAGGGTAGAATTACAAAAATACCCCTGGGTAGTGAAATGACAAAAATACCCCTATGTGACGAATATGAGTTTATGGATGTTACTTGTGTGTTTGATGCATTCATGTTATATTCTGCTTAGGATGCATATGGGTGGGAATTATGGTACGGAAGAAGATTTAAGGATCACATAGTCGTATGGCCATGGATCCACCGATGGCTTTAAGCCCATTATTTGATTAGCAGCTTTGCTGCAACGTTAAGTAGTACCACAACAGGGCTACCTTTGCTGTGTAGAGTATGGGTGGGTCGATATAGAAATCCCCACAGGTGTGTGTAAGTTTGGAAGGGAAATAGTGTGTGTAGCGGATGGATTTTTATGGAGGGTTTTACATTATCTTATTTGTATATGATACAATATGATATGATATGAGGTCATTGTGGGCTAAGGCCCAAGACCACCGATTTTGATAGGGCTTAGGCCCAATGCAAATATTTGTATGTGATTTGATTGTCAAGGGTTGTACACACTGAGTTTTGAAACACACACCCTTTTATTTAATGTTTCAGGTGATCCTGAATAGACGGCTCGATGTGGGAGAGGACTCGGAGATGGCCACACTACAAGCTGATCAAATGTTTTATTTCGTTCAAATGAATTTATTTTAAATACTTTGTTGGATTGTAATAAGGCCATGTAATTCCTAATTGACTTTAGATTTTGGGTTTTATTATTATTGTTTCAACTATCCGCTTAATAAATTTCATAAAATTTCTAAAGTTAACATGGTTTTCAAAATAACTTAACCTATGAATGTTTTCTAAAATATGGGCTTTTCAACGTAACATTAACAAGATGATTTTGGGCTTTTGGGCCCTAAATTGTTAAATGGTAAAATCATTTTGAAGTGTGCCTTTAATGTGACATTTCGGACTTGGACCTAACTTCTAGGCCGAGTTTAGGGTGTTACAGTATTCAAATTGATAAATTATATATGAAATGTATGTTTAAAAGTGTTGTAAATCGGGTAATGCTTTGTAACCCTATTCTAACGGTGAATATCGGTGAGGGTGTCACATTTATTAGTATCAGAGCTATGGTTTAGTCGATTATAGGACTAACATAGCGTGTGTGAGAGTCTAGCTATACATGCGATATATAAACTATGATAGTGTGATGACTCTTGACATTTGAAAATGTGTTTTCATATAGCAAATGGATCCCAATCGAGCTATAGTTGATGAGGTTGAAAGTAATGTGCCTACTCCCGCTCAAAGGACAACGCCGTTTGATTCTAGACCCATAACGGGTAGTCAGGGAGGAGAGGCTAAAGAAGCATTCTTCCAAATGATGAATGAATGGTTCACTCAATACATTCGTATGAACCTAGCTTCTCAACAACCTCCACCCCTCCTAATCCTCAACCGATTCCTGTAGCTCATCAAGGAGTTGAGCTTTTAATATTGAATATGCTTCTAGTCGATAAGATCCATAAACACGGGGCTAAAGAGTTCAGAGCTAACGTTGATGATGACCTTGAGAGAGCCGAGTTTTTGCTTGAAAATACGATTCGAGTGTTTGACGAGCTTTTTTACACACCAGTTGAATGTTTAAAGTGTGCTATATCCATTCTGAGAGATATCGCGTATCAGTGGTGGAATACATTAGTATCGGTGGTGCCGAGGGAGAGAGTCACCTGGGAGTTCTTTCAAACCGAGTTCCGAATAAAATATATAAGACAGTGACTTTTGTATAAAAAACACAAATAGTTTCTAGAACTGAAACAAGGCCGTATGACTGTAACTGAATATGAAAGAGAATTTGTACGAATGAGCAAGTATGGTCAAGAATATGTTTCCACTAAAGAAATCATGTGCAAGCGGTTCGTTGATGGGTTGAACAAAGACATTAAACTTATGGTTGGAATTTTGTAATTGAAAGAATTTGTTGGAACTTAGTAAAGAAAAGAGAAAGGCTGATTCAGAGGCAAGAGATTCAAGAAAAAGACCAATGAGTAAACCATACCATTCCTCGTCAAAGAAATCAAAAGATTATTTTAACCGATCGACCACTTCAGCAGGATATTCCAATAGAGATCGCGGAAAATAATACACCAGCCCTGAAGCTCAAGCCACATAAGTATCGAGTGTTGGCAACGTAAAAGACATCAAGCCCGAGTGTCAACAATGTGGAAAACGGCATTTTGGAGATTGTTGGGTGAAATATAATAATAGAGCTTGTTACAGTTGTGGTTCACGAGATCATTTTATTAAAGACTATCCTGAGATGGTTGAGAAAGATAGACCTCAGAATGTGAGATAGAGTAATATATCGACTAGAAAAAGACCACCAAGAAATGCTGGGAATGTGAGCGGTAGTTGAGGGGCGACAAGGGACTCCGCTGTGAGATCCGAAGCTAGAGCACCTTCCAGAGCTTATGTTATTCCCTTTTACGAAGAAGCACCATCACCAGATGTTATTACCGGTACATTTTCTCTTTACGACACTAATGTTATTGCATTGATTGATCCTGGATTGACTCATTCGTATATATGTATACATTTGGTGTTTAATAAGAGTTTACCTATCAAGTCTACTGAGTTTGTGATTAAATTATCGAACCCCTTAGGCAAGTATGTTCTAGTTGAGAAAGTATGCAAGAACTGTCCTTTAATGACTCGGGGTTACTATTTTTCGGCTGACTTGATGCTTTTACCATTTGATGAGTTTGATGGGATTCTGGGTATGGATTAGTTGACTCTACATGATGTTGTTGTGAACTGTAGATGAAAGATTATAGAATTGAAATTCTTCGGATTGGGTCTGATGGTTCGAGTGAATTACCTGATATGATATCGTCTATGTTAGCTCAGAAATGTATGAAAAAGGGCTATGATGCATATCTTCAATACGTACTCGATACAAAGGTGTCTAAATCAAAGATTGAATCTGTACCTATTGTTTGTGAGTTTTCAGATGTATTTCTAGAAGAATTATTGGGTTTTCCACCGATTAGAGAGGTTGAATTTGGTATTGAATTAGTATCGGGAACAATATCAATATCAATAGCTATGTATAGAATGGCCCCAACAAAATTAAAAGAGTTGAAAGCTTAGTTGCAAGAATTGACAGACAGAGGTTTTGCACGATCGAGTTATTCACCCTAGGTGCACCGGTATTGTTTGTAAAGAAGAAAGACGGCACGATAAGAATGTGTATCGATTACAGACAGCTGAATAAAGTGACTATAAAGAACAAATACCCTCTACTGCAGATTGATGATTTATTTGATCAGTTGAAAGGGGCTAAAGTATTTTCAAAGACTGATTTCAGATCTGGTTATTATCAGTTACGAGTTAAAGACTCAGATGTGCCGAAGATAGCGTTCAAAATGAGGTATGAACATTATGAATTCATTGTTGTGCCTTTTGGATTGACTAATGCTCCTGATATTTTCATGGATTTGATGAATCGAATTTTTAGACCGTATTTAGAAAAATTTGTGGTTGTATTTATTGATGATATTATGATTTATTCTCGAGATGAATCCGAGCATGTTGAGCATTTGAAAATAGTGTTATAGAACTTGAGAGATAAGCAATTCTTTGCAAAATTCAGTAAATGTGAGTTTTGGCTATGAGAGATTGGATTTTGGGGGCATATTGTTTCAGCTGAAGGTATTAGAGTTGACCCGAGCAAAATTTCTGCAATTACAGATTGGAAACCTCTGAGAAATGTAACTGAAGTCTGATGTTTTCTAAGACTAGCTGGTTATTATCGATGTTTTGTGAAAGGATTCTCTATGATTGCAATGCCGCTGACTCGATTACTTCAGACAGATGTAAAGTTTGAATGGTTTGAAAATTGTCAATAGAGTTAAACTGAAGCACCAGTTCTGGTTCAACCTGAATCGGGAAAGAGTTTGTGATTTATAATGACGCATCATTGAACAGTTTGGGCGGTGTTTTGATGTAAGAAGGAAAAGTTATAGCTTATGCTTCCTGACAATTGAAACCGCATGAAAAGAACTATCCGACCCACGACTTAGAGTTGGCTGCAATTGTATTCCCATTGAAAATTTGGCGACACTACTTATAAGGTGAAAAATGGCACATTTATACGGATCACAAAAGCTTAAAATATCTGATGTCATAGAAAGAATTGAATCTACAACAACGAAGATGGCTCGAATTATTGAAAGATTATGAACTTGTGACTTATTATCACCCGAGAAAAGGTAATGTTGTTGCTGATGGCCTTAGCCGAAAATCTTTGTTTGCACTACGAGGAATGAATACACTGTTGATGATTTGTGATGATGGGTCTATTTTAGCTGAATTAAAAGCTAAACCGACATTTCTTCAACAAATTTGTGAAGCTCAGAAAGATGACCGTGAATTGCAAGTTAAACGGATTCAATGTGAGACTATCCCTAATTTAGAGTTTCAGATTGGAGCCAATGATTGTTTAAGTTCCAAAATAGAATTTGTATACCGAGAAATTTAGAACTCATTCAGAAGATTTTGCACGAAGTGCACAATAGTTGTTTATCTGTTCATCTGGGGAGTACCAAAATGTACAACGATTTGAAACAGTTTTATTAGTGGCAAGGCATGAAACAAGCTATCTACGAGTTTGTTTCTAAATGTTTGATTTGTCAGTAAATCAAAGCTGAACATCAAGTACCATTAGGTTTACAGTAGCTTGTGATGATTCCCGAGTGGAAATAGCATATAGTTACAATGGATTTTGTGTCGGGATTGCCCCTAACTCTGAAAAAGAAAGATGTTGTTTGGGTTGTCGTTGATCGATTGACGAAGTTGGCACATTTTATTCCAGTACGTATAGACTTTTCGATTGATCAACTAGCTGAATTGTATATCTCTGAGATTGTTAGATTGCACGGGGTGCCTATTTCTATTATTTCGGATAGAGATCCGAGATTTACATCATGATTTTGGAAGAAATTGCAAGAGGCTCTGGGTACGAAATTGAATTTCAGTATAGCTTTTCATCCGTAAACTGACGGACAGTCTGAACGAGTAATTCAGATCCTTAAAGATATGCTCAGATGTTGTGTATTAGAATTTGAAGGCAATTGGGAGAAATATTTGCCACTGGTTGAATTTGCGTATAATAACAGCTTTCAAACGAGTATAAAAATGGCACCGTATGAAGCTTATGGTCGCAAATGTCGAAATCCATTGTATTGGATCGAGCTTAGCAAGAAACAAATTCATGGAGTTGATTAGATTAGAGAAACCGAAGAGAAAGTGAAAGTAATTCATGATTATTAGAAATCGTACGCGGATTTGAAACGAAAAGATATAGAATTTCAAATTGGTGACAAAGTGTTTCTAAAAGTATCTTCGTGGAAGAAAATACTTCATTTCGGTCGTAAAGGCAAGTTGAGTCCAGTTTCATCGGACCGTATAAGGTTATTGAACGAATATGGACAGTGGCAAATTGGCTAGCTTTACTGATTGAATTAGATAAAATCCATAATGTTTTTCATGTGTCGATATTGCATCGATATAGATCGAATCCCTCACATGTGATTTCTCTGTCAGAGATTGAGATTCAGCCCGTTATGACGTACATGAAGACCCGATCAGAATTTTGGCTCGAGAGATCAAAGAGTTGAGAAATAAATACATAGCTTTAGTGGAAGTCTTATGGCAACGTCATAGAATGGAAGAGGCTACGTGGGAGCCTAAGGAAGCTATGAGAAAATAGTACCCTAACCTATTCACTGGTAAGTTTTTCGGGGATGAAAATCCTTAAGGGGGAGAGTTCTAACAACCCATTTTTAGTTAAATCAAAGTAGTGGTTTTGGGACCACAAATCTGAGGTCAAAATATTTATTTTATTATTATTTTAATTTTTATAGCATGATTGAATGATTGTGTGAAAGTTTCATTAAGAAATTTTATCGTTTGAATGGTTAATTTAAGAAAAAGGACTAAATCGTGTAAAGTGTAAAAATGGAGTTCCATTAGCTAAAGGTATCTAATAGCTATGGAATCTTAATTTAGAGGTCCTTATTTTGTATTATACCTTTTGAAACATGAGTGGACATATACGGGCATAATATCATGAACTTTCATGGTTTTTAATTAAGGTTAAATTAGTAAATTGGGTAATAAACATAAAATAAGTAAAACAAAGCCAATTATCATTGAAACACCCCAAACCCGGCCCATGAGCCTTGACCGAATCTGGTATGTTCCTCGAAGAAAACCAGTTCAAAAATTCTTTTATTACCTTGGAAAAACTGTGTGTTTGAAGAAAGTCTGTTTGTGGGTTGGGCTCGAGTTGAAAACAAATTTGTTTTATATTGAAAACCCATTTATTTCAGGTGACAAAATATTTAAAGTTTATTTCAAATTAAATTTGCTTAGTCTTTAATTAACAAAAAGTTGGTAACATGGTAAACCAACAAAACAGAAATAAAAGAGTTCACTATGGCCTTATTACATCAAAACAAACCCAAAAAATTTTAAAGTACATAAATGGAATAAAATGTCAAAATAAAATAACTTCAAGCTGAGCATGGCCACCACAAGTTCTCTCGTCCCGGTCCATCACTGTTCATCACCTGAAACATGTTCCCACAACGGGGTGAGTCAACAGACTCAATATGTAACCAACACTAAAGTTAATAATTCAGGCTACATAATCATATCACATATCAATACGTATAACAGATAAGAATAATGATGCAACCCGAACCCAAACCTATATGCCATCCGCTACACATCACCTGTACCATCCTGCACACTGTGGGGACTACTAAGTCAACCCTCCATCTGCTACACACCATCGAAGGTAGTCGCTGCAGTCGATGTGCTCATCGCCCTTATAAATATTCGTGGTCTTAGGTCACCACATTCAGATATCGTGGTCTTAGGTCACCACGTTCAGATGTCGTGGTCTTAGGTCACCACATTCAGATATCGTGGTCTTAGGCCACCACATTCAGATATCGTGGTCTTAGGTCACCACATTCACTTCCCCTTTTAAATAACCCATATGCCTCATATCATACATATTATGCATTACATGCCAAATTTCACATTCTTATCACTTATCACATGTTAAATATAACATATTTCATAATCCTAGTAGGAGTAGGAAACGTACCTGAGTACTTTGTACCATAACATGGTACCTTAGCCACATTCTTACACTTTCATATTAATACATATATCAAGTTTAAGCCATAAATCTATTAAGATTAGTGTAGGGTACACACCTGGTATTAACGTTTCTGAAAACCCGAAAACCCGATCTAACACTTTAGATCCTTACTCCTACATTCGGCCAACACTTAGAAATTTAATGAAAACCCATTTGGCTGTAAAACCAAATCCCATTAGGATTACTGTAATCGAATTCTTACCTTGGTGCCGATTGATGTCTAATCAAATACCGGAAACTTTGTATCCTTCTTTCTTGAAATCGGCAATCACTTGATTACTTGAATAGATTAGTTTCGGATTTTGAATGATTAATGAACACATATATTTACCAAACATGGCCTTGGCCGAATGCTATAGACACTTACCTTGTGGATTTTAAATCCCGAAACTCACCGAATAATTAGGGAACACGCGGCCTATGGTGTACCTTCAGGAAAAGAACTTCTCCTTCCTTGTAGTCGACACTTAGTAAATCCCGAAAGATCTCTTCAAAGTTTCGACAACAAGATATTAATGGGGTTAGTCCTAGATTTCGGCAAATCTTAAAAGAAAAAAGGATGAAACCGAATGAGATCTTACCCTTACTTTAGAAATCGGCAATCCTTGCTTGAACCTTTAACAATATTCGACTATGTAGGCTAGAAGGATCTTGATTTTGGCTTTTGATTGGTATAAAGAAAAAAAAGAAAGAAGAATAAAGATGGAGGATTCGGCTAGAGCACAAGGTATTTCGGCTTGGCAAAAATAAAAGAGAAGAGAGGAGTTATTTGCTAGAGAGAATTCGGCAGAGAGAGAGTTGAAAGAAAGAATGAATGACCCTCTTTTCCTTCAGTAGCTGAAATTACTAACTTAGAATCCCTTACTTGGCCATCACTCTTCTATTTTGATAGCTTTATCTCTTTGATTATCACCTATTCAATTTAATAAAACTTAATCCAATAATTATCTCTTATCTCTTAATAAAATAATACTAATAATAATCCATCATTATCTATCTATATTGCCGAATTTTAAAAGAAATAAAACTCCTCCTTTTAGTGCCTTAATGTCGTCCACCTCTCCCTCTTAATGTCGAAAAATAAAAACTCCTTTTTCTTTCCTTGTGGCTCGAACCTAGGCCCATTTACCTAGCTTGTGGCGTCACTTACCTGGGCCTTAAGTGGTGCCTTGTAGCCACTTTTCCAAGCCCAATTTCATGTCATATTTCCTCTATAAATTCTCTTAAGACCACCTTGCTTCATGTCCCTCTTTTAAACTTTAAACTTAACATTTCTAAGACAATTCCTTACATTTCCAAGTCACTTCCTTACATTTCCTTTCATTTTCAAGACATTTCCTTACATTTCCAAGACAAGACATTTCCTTACATTTCCAAGTCATTTCCTTACATTTCCAAGACAAGACATTTCCTTACATTTCCAAGACATTTCCTTACATTTCCAAGATTCTAAAAATGCACACATCACATCCATAACACATAAGACATACTAATGCATAGGCTATAATCCAGGATGTTACAGTTCTACCCTCCTTAAAAATAATTTCATCCTCGAAATTACTTACTAACGAATAATCGTACATCTTAACTCACCACACTACGCTTATGCTGCGCACTCTGATCTTAATAGAACCATCATACTTCCTAGGCACAATCTCTAAGTTCACGTCCACTAGAACTCATTTCTAACGCCGCGATTTAATCTGATTAAAAAGTTTTATGCATCAGAATTTTGTTCCACTTATTAACCACGAACAATTTTATGAAATAAAGATATTTAGAAGTAGTTCTTTCGATCACACAAAGTTTCAGTTAAAGTTCACTACTCTAATTCAGAGACTCACATTCACATTCATCAACAGAGACACCTTCATTCCTCAATAGAGGCACATTCATTCATCAACATAGACATATTTATTCAGTGGTATCTACCACCCACATTCACTATTCGAACATCTTTGCCTTATTCCTATCCCAGGGGTATTTTCGTAATTTGTCCTACAGGGGTATTTTCGTAATTTTTCAAAATAAGGTTCCTTGGTAATTTTGTCAATAAGGGTATTTTGGTAATTTTGCGTTCCTGGGGTATTTTTGGAAATTTTGAAATCTGAGGGTATTTTAGTAATTTTGAAACTCAGGGGTATTTTGGTAATAAACCAGGGTAAATTGGTAAAGCTTAATAATTCAGGGGTATTTCAAAATTTGCAAAATTGTGAGGATTCTTTTTGAGAATTTGTTTTCCAAAACGGTGATGCTGCAAAAATTTTGGAAATTAGAGTCATTTTGGTAATTTTGTAAGTTAGGGGCAATTTTGCAATTTTTCAAAATCAAGGTATTTTGATATGTTGCAAATTAGGGTTTTTGGACTTATCATAAAGTAAGGAAATTTTGATTAAACTATGGGTAGTTTGGACATCTTATAAACCAAGGGCATTTTTGTAATTTCACAATCAGGGGTATTTAGGTAATTTTTATAAATCGGAAATTTTTCGGAAAATTTTGTAAAAATAGTTCTCACTAATTAAAAAGGTAATTTTAAGAGTTTTAAAACTAGGGTTTTTATAAAAACACGGCTAGTTCCCTTCGGGTTTTAGTTATTGTGTTTAGCCTATGACTGAGAGTCCTCTTGGTTAGGGTGAACAGAAGCTACGCACTGTAGGATTCAGTGAAGAGGAGGTGAGTCACTAGAATTTGCTTAAGTACCGTGCTCTTGGGATCCAATCCTAGACATGCGCACAGGGGTTGCCACACCCTAACTCGGCGACTTAACCACAGGTTTGTTTAATTAGGCACTTAAGTCTTATGTAAATGTTGGGGAAAACTAGTCCTAGGGTTCAAGTACTTATCATGCTAATCTACGTTCTATTCCATTTCTACCCTTCTACAGATCATTCAATAAATCACACAAATGGATAGAAGTACTTACACGGTGGATCATGGGTGGAGACTTAGGTGCCATGCCGAAAAACACGAAAATTTCCACAAATTTCTTTTGGGCTAGATTTTGAAAACGTTTTGGGCCTTAAACCTCAGGCCGAGAGTTTGAAACAGGCTCTGATACCAAATTGAAACACCCCAAACCTGGCCCACGAGCCTTGACCGAATCTGGTATGTTCCTCGAAGAAAATCGGTTCAAAAATTCTTTTATTACCTTGGAAAAACTGTGTGTTTTGAAGAAAGTCTGTTTGTGGGTTGGGCTCGAGTTGAAAACAAATTTGTTTTATACTGAAAACCCATTTATTTCAGGTGACAAAATATTTAAAGTTTATTTCAAATTAAATTTGCTTAGTCTTTAATTAACAAAAAGTTCGTGAACATGGTAAACCAACAAAAGAAATAAAAAGAGTTCACTATGGCCTTATTACATCAAAACAAACCCAAATAATTTTAAAGTACATAAATGGAATAAAATGTCAAAATAAAATAACTTCAAAGTGAGCATGGCCACCACAAGTTCTGTAGTCCCGGTCCATCACTTGTTCATCACACGAAACATGTTCCCACAACGGGTGAGTCAACAGACTCAATGTGTAACCAACACTAAAGTTAATAATTCAGGCTACATAATCATATCACATATCAATACGTATAACAGATAAGAATAATGATGCAACCCGAACCCAAACCTATATGCCATCCGCTACACATCACCCGTACCATCCTGCACACCGTGGGGACTACTAAGTCAACCCTCCATCCGCTACACACCATCGAAGGCAGTCGCTGCAGTCGACGTGCTCATCGCCCTTATAAATATTCGTGGTCTTAGGTCACCACATTCAGATATCGTGGTCTTAGGTCACCACGTTCAGATATCGTGGTCTTAGGTCACCATATTCAGATATCGTGGTCTTAGGTCACCACATTCAGATATCGTGGTCTTAGGTCACCACATTCACTTCCCCTTTTAAATAACCCATATGCCCCATATCATACATATTATGCATTACATGCCAAATTTCACATTCTTATCACTCATCACATGTTAAATATAACATATTTCATAATCCTAGTAGGAGTAGGAAACGTACCTGAGTACTTTGTACCATAACATGGTACCTTAGCTACATTCTTACACTTTCATATTAATACATATATCAAGTTTAAGCCATAAATCTATTAAGATTAGTGTAGGGTACACACCTGGTATTAACGTTTCTGAAAACCCGAAAACCCGATCTAACACTTTAGATCCTTACTCCTACATTCGGCCAACACTTAGAAATTTAATGAAAACCCATTCGGCCGTAAAACCAAATCCCATTAGGATTATTGTAATCGAATTCTTACCTTGGTGCCGATTGATGTCTAATCAAATGCCGGAAACTTTGTATCCTTCTTTCTTGAAATCGGTAATCACTAGATTACTTGAATAGATTAGTTTCGGCTTTTGAATGATTAATGAACACATATATTTACCAAACATGGCCTTGGCCGAATGCTATAGACACTTACCTTGTGGATTTTAAATCCCGAAACTCACCGAATAACTAGGGAACACGCGGCCTATGGTGTACCTTTGGGAAAAGAACTTCTCCTTCCTTGTAGTCGACACTTAGTAAATCCCGAAAGATCTCTTCAAAGTTTCGACAACAAGATATTAATGGGGTTAGTCCTAGATTTCGGCAAATCTTAAAAGAAAAAAGGATGAAACCGAATGAGATCTTACCCTTACTTTAGAAATCGGCAATCCTTGCTTGAGCCTTTAACAATATTCGACTATGTAGGCTAGAAGGATCTTGATTTCGGCTTTTTGATTGGTATAAAGAAAGAAAAGAGAAAGAAGAATAAAGATGGAGGATTCGGCTAGAGCACAAGGTATTTCGGCTTGGCAAAAATAAAAGAGAAGAGAGGAGTTATTTGCTAGAGAGAATTCGGCATGAGAGAGTTGAAAGAAAGAATGAATGGCCCTCTTTTCCTTTAGCAATTTAAATTACTAACTTAGAATCCCTTACTTGGCCATCACTCTTCTATTTTGATAGCTTTATCTCTTTAATTATCACCTATTCAATTTAATAAAACTTAATCCAATAATTATCTCTTATCTCTTAATAAAATAATACTAATAATAATCCATCATTATCTATCTATTTTCCGAATTTTAAAAGAAATAAAACTCCTCCTTTTAGTGCCTTAATGCCGTCCACCTCTCCCTCTTAATGTCGAAAAATAAAAACTCCTTTTTTTTCCTTGTGGCTCGAACCTAGGCCCATTTACCTAGCTTGTGGCGTCACTTACCTGGGCCTTAAGTGGTGCCTTGTAGCCACTTTTCCAAGCCCAATTTCATGTCATATTTCCTCTATAAATTCTCTTAAGACCACCTTGCTTCATGTCCCTCTTTTAAACTTTAAACTTAACATTTCTAAGACATTTCCTTACATTTCCTTACATTTCCAAGTCATTTCCTTACATTTTCAAGACAAGACATTTCCTTACATTTCCAAGACATTTCCTTACATTTCCAAGATTCTAAAAATGCACACATCACATCCATAACACATAAGACATACTAATGCATAGGCTATAATCCAGGATGTTACAATCATCTTTATTTTCTCCATCTTCAACCGAAAATAGGTTTTTGGAAGCTATTATTGAGCTTTTTCATTCAACCAAGCTTCCTAACTCAATTGTAAGTTTGTTTTTGTCTCGTTTTTAATGATTTCATTTTTGAGATCGTTGCAGCTAGGTCTTGCTAGCGCAGGGACTATTTTGCAAAATTGCTAAAGATTTTGAATGTTGCCATTGATGAATACTTGTGTGTTTTGATGTTTGATGATATATTACGAATGGTTGTTGACAGATAAACAAGTTTTGTTAAGTAATTTTTGGTGAAAATGCAAAATAGGGATTAAATTGTGAAATGTGGAAACTTTGTGGTTAAAATGTGA
Organism: Gossypium bickii; assembly: GCA_025503065.1. Lineage (NCBI taxonomy): Eukaryota > Viridiplantae > Streptophyta > Magnoliopsida > Malvales > Malvaceae > Gossypium > Gossypium bickii. The sequence continues at coordinate 43,868,884 of CP106721.1, forward strand.
AATAAATGAAAAATATGGGCTGCTAGGGACATAAGAGTAATTCAGCTAAGCATGGGTCTTGTGAAATTTGCATGAATTTGTGATTTTGTATATTGAGGACTAAATTGTAAAAATTATGAAACTTTAGGGGCAAAAGTGTAAATGTGCCTTAAAGAGTGTTTTGGACTAAACTGAATGAATAGATGATTAAACAAGTTAATTTTGAATATATTTAGATTAAGAAAAGTGAAATACGAACTTGGATCGGGGAAAAGATAAAGTTATCGACTAATGGACTAGATTCACCGCTTTCACATTCGAGGTAAGTTCGTATGTTAATAAGCATTATTGTAATTGAGATTTAATTCTTTATATTGTATTGTTGATGAATAAAATTGTATGGAATAATCGGTAAAGCTTCGGCTATGTATCGGCACTTAGTGTGCGAGATTGAGATAGCTTCGGCTATGTATGGCACATGGTGTGCGATTCGAGATAGCTCCAACTATGTATGGCACTTAGTGTGCGAGATTAAAATAACTTCGGCTATGAAATGGCACTTAGTGTACGAGATATCAAGTATTCAGCAGTTTTTCGAACAGGTATGAGTTGGTTACGAGTTGTACAAGTATGTACGTGGAAAGTATAAACTTCAATAAGAAGAAGTTATGATTTTGCATATAAGTATATGATTAAGCATATGGAAAGCTTGTTGTTACCATAAATTACATGTTAAATAGTCGAAATTGTTGATTTATATAATAAGATTTGTTGAGTTTAATTCATACGAGCTTACTAAGCTATAAAGCTTACTTTGCTTATTTTTCCCGTGTTTTATAGTGAATTCAAAGATAACTCAGATTCGAGGATCGTAGAGACATTGTCACACTATCCAACCATCATTTTGATACATTTGAACTTATGGTTTGGTCATATTGCATGTATAGGGACTTTGAGTCATTTTGGTTATATTTGGTAATGACTTTGGCTAAATGAATTGGCTTGTAAATGTCTATGTTTGGTATGTATATATATAGCCATGTGTGATGATCTTTATGGTTTATTTGGTATGTTTGAATCATGTGTATATATATATGCTTATGTCTTGTGTATGTGGAGTTGGTTGTGATGATTGATGATAATAGGTACTATGAATGGTAGATTGATGATTTGTAGATATAGGTGTTCTTGTGAAATTAGGCCAAATAATGCATCTTGATAATGGTCATTTTAATAATTTGAGGTTATAAGGATTGGTATAAATTTAGATAGCCTATTGTAGTACTTATGTGCTTTGAATTGGTTAGTATTGAAATGCTAAGATTTAGACTTGGCTTGGTTGTTTTGGATGGTATATTATGCTATGGTTTGGTGTCATTTGTATAGGTGAAGAAGTGTATCAAATGGGGTGGCAAAATGGCTTGGTAAATAGCCTATTTTTGTCCACACGGGCAGAGATACGAGTATATGTCCTCTGGTGTTGAAATTGAAATGAAGTTAGTATGCTCCACACGGTCTCACACACTAGCGTGTGACCGGCCGTGTGGCACAAGCCAGTATACCCCCTAATTGGCACACGGCCTACTACACGGGTGTGTGACTTGGACGTGTTGCATAAGTCAGTATACCCTACAGGTTTGACACGGCCTAGCAAACGGCCTGGCATACGGGCATGTGTGGCCACTTCGAAGGGCACACGGTCTTGACACACGAGCGTGTGGTTGGCTCTGTGACCCAAGTTAGTAACCTCACTTTTTTGGACACGTGGTGGGACATGGCCATGTCCTCCCATTTCTAATGTTCACACGGCCTGTGACACGGGCGTGTCAGGTGGCCGTGTGAGACACATAGCCTGGCCACAAAGGCGTGTGTCCCCTATTTTGAGAAAAAAATTCTAAGTGTGGAAAAGCTTCCTGAGTTATTGGTGTAGTCCCAAACCACTTTCAATGCATGATTAAGGCCTCGTAGGCTCGTTTAAGGGACACTATGATTGATTGTTATTGAATTGTATTCAAATTGATAAATTATATATGAAATGTATGTTTAAAATTGTTGTAAGTCTGATAATGCTTCGTAACCCTATTCTGACGGTGAATACGGGTGAGGGGTTTACATTTATTGGTACCAGAGCTACGATTTAGTCGATTCTAGGACTAACATAGCGTGTGTGAGAGTTTAGCTATACATGCCATATATAAACTATGATAGTGTGATGACTCCTGACATTTGAAAATGTGTTTCCATATAGCAAATGGACCCCAATTAAGCTATAGTTGATGAGGTTGAAAGTAATGTGCTTGCTCCTGCTCAACGGACAGCGCCGTTTGATTCAAGACCCATAATGGGCGGTCAGGGAGGGGAGGCTAAAGAAGCCTTCTTCCAAATGAATAATGAATGGTTCACTCAATATATTCATATGAACCCAGCTGCTTAACAACCTCCACCCCCTCCTAATCCTTAACTTGTTCCCGTAGCTCCTCAAGGAGTTAAGCTTTTAAGATTGAATAAGCCTCTAGTTGATAAGATCCGTAAACACAGGGCTGAAGAGATTAGAGCTAATGTTGATTATGACCCCGAGAGAGCCGAGTTTTGGCTTGAAAATACGATTTGAGTGTTTGAGAGCTTTCTTGCACACCAGATGAATGTTTAAAGTGTGCTATATCTCTTCTGAGAGATACCGCATATCAGTGGTGGAATACATTAGTATCGGTGGTGCCGAGGGAGATAGTCACCTGGGAGTTCTTTCATACCGAGTTCTGAAAGAAATATATAAGCAATCGGTTTTTGGATATATAACACAAAGAGTTTCTAGAACTGAAACTGGGTTGTATGACCGTAACCGAATATGAAAGAGAATTTGTACGGCTAAGTAAGTATGTCCGAGATTATGTTTCCACCAAAGAAATCATGTACAAGCGATTCGTTGATGGGTTGAACGAAGACATTAAACTTCTGGTTGGAATTTTGGAATTGAAAGAATTTGTTGTTTTGGTCGACAGAGCTTGCAAAGCCGAGGAACTTAGTAAAGAAAAGAGAAAGGTTGATTCAGAGGCAAGAGATTCGAGAAAAAGACCAATGAGTAAACCTTACCATTCCACGTCGAAGAAATCAAAATATTATTTTAACCGATCGACCACTTCAGTGGGATATTCCAATAGAGATCGCAGAAAACAATACACCAGCCCTAAAGCTCAAGCCACATCAGTATCGAGTGTTGACAAAGTAAAAGACATCAAGCCCGAGTGTCAACAATGTGGAAGATGACATTTTGGAGATTGTTGGGTGAAATATAATAATAGAGCTTGTTACAGTTGTAGTTCACGAGATCATTTTATTAAAGTCTGTTCTAAGATGGTTGAGAAAGATAGACCTTAGAATGTGAGACCAAGTAATATATCGACTAGAGGAAGTCCACCAAGAAATTTTGGGAATGTGAGTGGTAGTCAAGGGGCGAAAAGGGACTCCGCTGTGATATCCTAAGCTAGAGCACCTGCCAGAGCTTATGCTATTCGCGTTCGCGAAGAAGCATCATCACCAGATGTTATTACTGGTACATTTTCTCTTTACGACACTAATGTTATTGTATTGATTGATCTTGGATCGACTCATTCGTATATATGTATGGATTCGGTGTTTAATAAGAGTTTACCTGTCGAGTCTACTAAGTTTGTGATTAAAGTAGCGAACCCCTTAGGCAAGTGTAATAGCCCGTTTTTAGGTGAAATCGAAACAGTGGTTTTGGGACCACAAATCTGATGTCAAAAAATACTTTAATATTATTTTTTGTGTTTACAGTATGTTACTTGATATGTGTAAAAATTTCGTGAGATAATTTTATTGTTTAATTGCTTAATTTGAGAAAAATAACTAAATCGCGTAAAATGCAAAAGTTGCATTCTATTAGTTAAAGGTGTCTAATAGCTATAGAACCTTAAAGTTTAGGTCCTTATGAGGTAAATAGCTCAATTGTGAGTTAGTGGATGATATTTGGTTTGGCATTAGTGAAATATTAAATTAATAGTAAGGTTAATTTTGTAAATTAGTAAACAAAGATTAATTAAGTTAAAATAAAATGAATTTGGTTGTCCATCTTCATCACTTTACCAAATTTTACAAGAAGAAAAGCCAAAGCTTTAGGTTTTCATTCGGCTAAGCAATTTTGGTCAATTAAGGTATGATTTTTAACCTGGTTTTAATGATTTTTGCGTATTTAAGATCTTTGCATCATATTCTAGCTAGCTCGTACCTTAGATTTTGAAACTGCTAAAGAATTTGAGAGTTTTCATTGATGAGTTTATGTGTTCTTTGGTGTTTGAAGTTGAAATATGAATTTTTGATGATAGATTTTCATGTTTTGTAAAGTGATTTTTGACAAAAATGTCAAAAAGGGATTAAATTGTGAAATGTGAAATTTTATGTGGGAAATATGTGAAATAATGAAAGATATGGGTTGCTAGGAGTCCCAATGAAATTCGACTAGCATGTATTTGGATTGAATTGCACGAATTTGTGTTTTTGTGAAATAAGGACTAATTTGTAAAAGTGTGAAAGTTTAGTGGCTAATGTGTAAATAAGTCTAAATGTATGTTTTGGACTAAATTGAATGAATGGTTAATTAAATAAGTTAATTTTGAATATATTTAGATTAAGAAAAGAAGAATCCAGAATTGGATCGGGGGAAAGGCAAGATTATCGAGTAATTAACTCATTTCGTCGTTTTCATACTCGAAGTTCGTATAATTAGAATCAAACTTTTAAATACTTTTATTTATTTGAAATGTATGTATATAATTGAAAATTTGATATACTTGGAATACGAATGCCTATTTGATATAGATTGATGGTTATCGAACCCCGTTTGAACCGTATGAATCCGTAGGATACGAGTGACATGTCACTATGGTTACCGTTTTGGTCGAGCTCCTGAATTTTTTGCAGACTCACTACAGCTCGTATGAGCTTATCGATATATCAGCTCGTCAGAGCTTACTGTTTCAGCTCAATAGAGCTTACTGTTCATCAACTCAGGAGAAGCTTATTGATCATAGCTCGAAAGAGCAGAAATGATAATGAATTGACGAATTACAAATGTATATCACCCGAGTATCCTTTGAAGTTCTAATGGGTTCAACGGGTACAAATATTGTTTATACAGATGAGTACTGTTATTGAATGAATTATTGATTATATGATTGAGAGTGAAATGTTGAATATGATGTACATGATACATGAATTTGGATTGATACAATGTTTTGAGTATTGAATTGAGATAATGGATGATTTCATATATTTATGTGACTAACTTATTGATGAATGCTTGTGTTAGGCATTTGGAAATTGTATTGAGTTTACCTTATTTATTGTCTTGATTAGGTATTAATGGTAAGTTTAATTCTGAATTATACGGGCTTACTAAGCTATAAAGCTTACTCTGTTTCTTTTTCGTGTATTATAGAGGTTCGATAACTCGCTCGATTCGAATAAAATCGGAGTTACGCATCACACTATCCAGTTGCCGATTGGTACTTAAGAATTTGTGGATATAAGTAAATATGGCATGTATAGGCTAGTTATAAGAATGATAGTTAAGGTTACTTGAGATATTGATTTTGGTACATGTTATGTAATAGCCCGATTTAAGGGCAAGTCGAAACAGTGGTTTCGGGACCACAAAACCGAGGTTGAGGAAAACTATTTTGACATTGTTTTATGTGTTGTAGCATAATTATATGGATGCATGAAATTTTTGGCGCTTTAATTTTGATGATTGCATGCTTAATAGTGAAAAAGGACTAAATCGCATAAAGTGCAAAAGTTCTATTTTTTAAGGAAGAGGTGTCAAATAACCATAGAATGTTAAATTGGAGGCCCTTAAAGTGCAATTAGGCCATTAGGAGGGCATGGCCTGCCATAGGAATGAACGAGACAATAGCATTAAATGTTGGTCAAATTTGGTAGAGATCAGGTGATAAAAAAAGACTAAAATAAAAAAAAAAGATGAGATATCATCTTTTACTATTCCTTCTTCTTCTACCACCAAAATTTGAAGGGAGAATAGGAGTTCTTGAGTTCAAAATTTCAGCTACATTTCATTCTTACTAGTAAGTCAATTTGATGATTATTTTTTATGATTTTTGTACTTTTGGAGTCCCTAGAGCTTAAGCTAGCTAATGAGGGAACTAATCTGTGACATGGTTGAAAGTCTAGGGACTTGCCATGGGAATGGTTATGTTTTTAGTTGAGTTTTATGGAAGAAAATGAATGTTAGGAAGATGAGAAACAACTTTTGCGAAAGGTGTTAGCATTAAAACACCTAAATATGACTTAAATGCAAAGAATGAATTTGTGTCATAAATGCATGAAATGGTTGGAATGGTGAGTAGTTGTAAGAAAAATAAATGTTCAGCTAGGCTTGTTTATTGAGAAAATGTGTTGAAAAATGATTTACGAGCATAGGAGCAAAGTCGTAATTTTGCCATAGTACAAAGGCAAAATGGTCATTTTTACCTAAGTGTAGATTTGATGCATTATGGTTATAAAATGATCTAAATGAATGAATTTCATTGTTATAGATCAAGAAGAGCTTGAAATCAACCTTGACCGTGGAAAAGGCAAGGTGACGGATTAAACCGTTAGTTAACTCGTTTTGCTTCGAGGTAAGTTTATGTGTAAACAATGCATTTTATATGTATATACATTGTTGTTGCTGATGAATGCATAGCACAATTGAGGACATGTATGATTCAAGTGGATTGAATGTGGTAGTTATTGAATAACTCTAGTATGAATGATGGAATGGATATGTTAGTGTGTTATATTAATACTTTACGATGGGCTAAGTGTGATACCACCTTGATATTTAATTACAGTGGGCAAAGTGCGATACCACCATATTACTTAATTACGATGGGCCGTGTGCGATACCATCGTAATTATCCTTTTGGTGGGCTATGTGCGATACCACCCCAATAAAGACTGATGGTGGACTAAGTGCGAATCCACCGAGTAATTTGATTATGAGTAGTTGAGCATGAGATTGTTATGTGTTGTATTAAATGATGTTGTGGTGTTAAGTGCAGGGAAGCATACTAATGAATGTATGCATTAAGCTTGTGATATGGTTGAGATGTGGAATTGGAAGGAATGCGTAAGCACGATTATGAATGTGGATTGTTTCTTGCTTAGTATATGATGTTATATAATCGTTTAACACATACTATAATGTTATATTCTTTACATGTAAACTTACTAAGCTTAAAGCTTACTCCTCTTCTCTTTTCCTTTGTTTTATAGAGTTAAGAGCCGAGCCAGAATACGTGGATAACCAGAAGATCACCCACACTATCAGCTCACCTCAGTATATCTAGACTTAGTGATTTACTATATGGCATGTATATGGGCTAGACTAGTTAGATTATTGTGTTATTTTGGCCAAATGTGTGTTGGCCCCTTATTAAGATAACTATTTTGTATATTGCCATGGTTGATGGCTCACCTTATCATTTATGAAAATATGAAATCATTCATGGAAGTTCATACTGCAATTATGAGTTGTTTATTGTTATGTTGAATGGATTCATGGGATGTGAGCTAGAGGGGTGTTTACATGTTATGGTATGAGTTGAAGCCATGTGATTTGGCTTAACTTTGTATAATATTTTGGTTGTGTTTAGGTATTCAAATATGATATGTTTGGCTAGTAATAGATGGAATGGAAATATGCAAATGTTATCTTGATATGTGGTTAGTATGTAAAAGGAAAATGCATGTTATTTATTAGACAATTGAATACTATGTTGAATTGGTGTAATATGTGTATGAAATTTCATGGATTGGCTACCTATTGAGTTGTGAAATGTTTCAATTTATGCTTGTATATGCATGTAAAAATAGGGTGGCAAAAATGGCTTTACAAATGGCCTATTTTTTGTCCACACCAGCAGGGACACGGGCGTGTGTCTCAGCTGTGTGCGACACACAGTCATGTTGCACGGCCGTGTGTCCCCTGGTGATGAAATTAAATTGAAGTCAGTATGCTCTACACGGCCTCACACACGGGCGTGTGATTGGCCGTGTGTCACAAGTCAGTATACCCCATAAATGGCACACGGCCTAGCACACGAGCGTGTGACTTGGCCGTGTTGCATAAGTCAGTATACCCTACAGGTTTGGCACGGCCTAATACACGATCTGGCACACGGACATGTGTGGCCACTTCGAAAGGCACATAGGCTAGACACACGGGCGTGTGGTTGGGCGTGTGACCCAAGTTAGTATGTATGCCCTGTTGCCACACGGCCTGAGACACGGGCGTGTTTGGAGCCGTGTAAGGCACACGGCCTGTTCACACGGACAACGTTATCGATAATATGGCCGTAGGCCCTGAACCACTTCTAAAGCTTGTTTAAGGCCTCGTAGGCCCTTATAAGGGACAACATGATTGTTTTGAATGATTTATTAGAATGTATACTATATGTTGTGAATTGATCGGTAATACCTCGTAACCCTATTCCGGTAATAGATATAGGGTAGGGGTGTTACAGCAAGTATGTTCTAGTTGACAAAGTATGCAAGAACTGTCCTTTAATGACTCGGGGTTACTATTTTCTGGTTGACTTGATGCTTTTACCATTTATTGAGTTCGAAGTGATTCTGCGTATGGATTGGTTGACTCCACATGATGCTGTTGTGAACTGTAGACGAAAGATTATAGAATTGAAATGTCAGAATGGTGAATTTCTTCGGATTGAGTTTGATGTTTCGAGTGAATTACCTAATGTGATATCGTCTATGTTAGCTCAGAAATGTATGAAAAAGGGCTATGATGCATATCTTGCATACGTACTGGATACAAAGGTGCCTGAATCAAAGATTGAATCTGTACCTGTTGTTTGTGAGTTTTCGGATGTATTTCTAGAAAGAATTACTGGGTTTGCCACCGATCAGAGAGGTTGAATTTGGTATTGAATTAGTACTGGGAACAACATCGATACCAGTAGCTCCGTACAGAATGACTTCAATAGAATTAAAAGAGTTGAAAGCTCAGTTGCAAGAATTGACAGACAGAGGTTTTGCACGACCGAGTTATTTGCCCTAGGGTGCACCGGTATTGTTTGTATAGAAAAAAGATAGCACGATGAGAATGTGTATTGATTACAGACAGCTAAGTGACTATAAAGAACAAATACCCTCTACCGCGGATTGATGATTTATTTGATCAGTTGAAAGGGGCTACAGTATTTTCAAAGATTGATTTGAGATCTAGTTATTATCAGTTGCAAGTTAAAGACTCAGATATGCTGAAGACAGCGTTCAGAACAAGGTACGGACATTATGAATTCCTTGTTATGCGTTTTAGATTGAATAACGCTCCTGTCATTTTCATGGATTTGATGAATCAGATTTTCAAATCGTATTTAGACAGATTTTTGGTTGTATTTATTGATGATATTCTAATTTATTCTCGAGATGAATCCTAGCATGCCGAGCATTTAAAAATAGTGTCACAGACCTTGAGAGATAAGCAATTGTTTGCAAAATTCAATAAATGTGAGTTTTGGCTATGGGAGGTTGGACTTCTAGGGCATATTGTTTCAGCCAAAGGTGTTAGAGTTGACCCGAGCAAAATTTTTGCAATTACAGATTGGAAACCTCCAAGAAATGTATCTGAAGTTTGAAATTTTCAAGGACTAGCTGGTTATTATCGACGTTTTGTGAAAGGATTCTCTATGATTGCAACACCACTGACTCGATTACTTCAGAAAGATGTAAAGTTTGAATGGTCTGAAAAGTGTCAGCAGAGTTTCAAACAGTTGAAAGTACTGTTAATTGAAGCACCAGTTCTGGTTCAACCAGAATCGGGGAAAGAGTTTGTGATTTATAGTGACTGTCATTGAACGGTTTGGATTGTATTGTGATGCAAGAAGGAAAAGTTATAGCTTATGCTTCCCGACAATTGAAACCACATGAAAAGAACTATCTGACGCACGACTTAGAGTTGGCTGCAATTGTGTTCGCATTGAAAATTTGGCAAAACTACTTATACGGTGAATGTAACACCCCTAACCCGTATCTGTCACTGAACTAAGGTTAAGAGGCATTACCGGACATATTGGATCATTTTACTCTCATTTCACAATATCAATCATACAACATCGTTTCATAATGAATCATACACATATAGTCCCTTTAGAAAGTCTATGAGACCTTAAACATGCTTTAGAGAGGGTTCGAGACCAAACCGATCTCATACGGAAACTTTGCAAACCTTAGAAATTTTTTCTTTTAAAATAGGGCACACACCCATGTGGCTAGGCACACGGCCGTACCTTGGACCATGTCTCAGCCCGTGTGCAGAACTGACTTGGTTCACACAGCCTATCACACGCCCGTGTGTCTGGCCTGTGTGCAAGTTTGACTTACTTCAAATTGGAACATAGAAGGACGCGGTCAAGACACACGCCCGTGTGCTCAACTGTGTGGACAATTATTGGCCATTTACAAGGCCAAATTGCCACCCATTTTGGATCATACCTACAAGCATCAAACAAGCATCAATTCATATCCCAAAGGCAACCAAAAAACATACCAAATTATTCACAAATTGACCTGTAATAACATCATTTATTTCCATATACAAATCCAAATCAAACATACCAATTCAAAGTACCAAATTCACATCAAGACCTGTAATAACATCATTTATTTCCATATACAAATCCAAATCAAACATACCAATTCAAAGTACCAAATTCACATCAAAAACATGTGATTCATACATCATATTACTCCATTTCAATTCATAGCATTTCTCAAATCAACATGAAACTTACCAAAATTGACCATTTCTTTTGGCCATTCATGAGCACATCAAAACATACCAAATTTTGCATCACATAGCATGCACTAAATTCACTCTATAATCACATTCATTATCAAGCCATATCACATGGCTATATTTACACATTTCAAAACATAATTAAAGTTCTCTAGCCTATACATGCCATACTTCAATATGTACTTTTTCAAAAGGTACCAAAATATAGTTCGATAGTGTGGTGATGATCCTTGACGATCCCTGAACTTCCGGTAGCTTCGATAATCTATAAAACAAATAAAACACACACAAACTAAGCTTATAAAAGCTTAGTAAGCCATATACAAATAAACTCATCACATAAACAATTACAAACTATTTCATTCATATGAACTATGGCATATCACAATAGCAAATTCATATTTCTCATCTAGCTTAAATGTTCATAACCACTTGCTTATAAACATATTACATTTTCATATAGCTCAAATATCAAATAATCATATCCATACTTATCTTCCATTGCCAAATTTCATATACATTTCGTACGTACCTGAAATGGATACATATTCATATTTTCAATCATATCTAGGAATACCCGTTGAACCGTTCGGAATCAAATAGGATACTCGGATAGCTCGTACAATGCCAAAGTCCCAAACGTGGTCTTACATGTAATCAATATCGATGCCACTGTCCCAGATAGGGTCTTACACAAAATCAAATACGATGTCGATGTCCCAGACATGGTCTTACACGTAAATCACAAATCGATGCCAATGTCCCAGACATGGTCTTACACGATAACTCATATCAGAATCCTATGTCATGACATATGTATCCTAACTACTTCCTAAGATTCGTACGGGACTTTTCGGACGTCGTCACATTATCGGAACTTTCCCGAATTTCAAATATTCAGCTCAAATAGTCATATATCACAATTCATTCACATATAAGCAATAATAATTCAATTCAAACACATTTATTTGTATATCGACTTACTTCGTACGGATTCAGATGGAAATAAACAATTACTCGACCACTTTAGATTTCCCTCTATCTAATTTCATTTTCTTTGGTTCTTAATCTATACACATTCAAATTTAGCTTATTCATTCACCAATCTATTCAATTCAATCCATATACACATATTTAGGGCATTTTACAAATTAGCCCTCATATTTTCACATTTTGACATTTTAGTCCCTATTTCTTAAAATCACAAAATAACATAATTTAACAATATCATAGCTTGGCCGAATATTCCTTTAGCTCATATAAGCCCACATATTTCATTTATTTCACATTTTAGTCCCTCAATTTTTTATTTTCACAATTTAGCCCAAAATAGTCAAATTCATCAAAAATTCAAAGACAAAACATATTAATCTATCACATATCTTTCATATTTCATCAACTATCATCACAAAGCTTACAAAATCATCAATGTCATAACTCACAATCTTCATCATTAATGTCATAACTCACAATCTTCATCACATTCAGAAATTGAGACATGGGCTAGGTAGATGACAAAGCAACGATCTCAAAAACATAAAAATCATCAAAAATCGAGCTCAAAACACATACCTAATAAATCATGCAAGGGCCGAACTTAATGAAGCTTCAATGGTTGTTTCTTTTCTCTATATTCGGTGGTGGAAGATGATGATAAAAGAAAATTTATGTTTTATTTTATCTAATATAACTTATTAACTAATTTACATAATTAACCTTTAATTAAAACATAAAATAACATATAATGGATGGTCATTTATGTCCATTCCCACTATCCATGGTTTATTTGCATAATAAGGACTTCATAGTTAATAAGCCATAGTAATATAGCACATTAACAAATAGCATACAACTTTTGCATTTTGCATGATTAAGTCATTTTATCAAATTAACCAACCAATCGGTAAAATTAAATCATGAAATTTTCACACATATAAATTTACATACTGTAAATGCCAAAATAAAATTAAAAAAATAATTTTACGACCTCGGATTTGTGGTTCCGAAACCACTATTCCGACTAGGGTCTAAATCAAGCTGTTACAGTGAAAGATGCCACATTTATATAGATCACAAAAGCTTAAAATATCTGATGTCACAAAAAGATTTGAATCTGCGACAACGAAGATGGCTCGAATTATTGAAAGATTATGAATTTGTAATTGATTATCACCCGAAAAAAGCTAATGTTGTTCCTGATGCCCTGAGCCGAAAATCTTTGTTTCCATTACAAGCAATGAATACCCAGTTGATGATTTGTGATGATGAGTCAATTTTAGCTGAATTAAAAAGCTAAATCGGTATTTCTTCAACAAATCTATGAAACTCAAAAAGGTGACCGTGAATTGCAAGTTAAACGGATTCAATGTGAGAATATCCCTAATTTAGAGTTTCAGATTGGAGAGAATGATTGTTTAAGATTTTGGAGTAGAATTTGCACACCGAGAAATTTAGAACTCATTTAGAAGATTTTGCACGAAGCGCACAATAGCTATTTATCTATTCATCCAGATGTTTTAGGTTAATTGATGGTAATAATGCTTTTTAAAAAAAAATAAGAAGAAGAAGAAGGAGGAGGAGGAGGTGAAATTCAATAAAAAACGGAACGAGAATCAAACGGAACACTAAGAGATTTTCTGTCAACCCTTACCATAAATAAAGCACAAGACAAACGCTTCCACCGCTTCAAAATTTTATTATTTATTTTCTTTTACAAACATTTTACTTCATATTCCGGGTAAATAAATAAACCACTATAAATAGAGCGCAAATCTGTAGCAGAATTTATAAACTGCTTGATACATATATCTATTTTTCATCACAAATAAACACTGATTATCAACTTATCTGGTTAGTGAATTCAATCTCCTTTTTAGTCCTTCCCAAATTCAGAATCAGTAAGTGTTTTGTTTTTTCTTTAATAAAGAAAGTATCATTAAAGATAAATGGATTCTTGTTATTTTCTCTTCTCTTTCCGAATTTTGTTCTTTAGCATTCCTTTTAACCTTCTGTTTATGCGTTGATCCTGATTCAAATCACATCTTGAGACTCAATTTTCTCGGAAATTAATGATTTATTTCTTTTTCCTTTTTAAGGAAGAAGATATGGGAAGTGAGTCTTACGAGGAGGCGATTGCAGCTTTGTCGAAGCTTCTCAGGTAGTGTTACGGCCCGGCCTTTGTTTAAACGATTCTTATTTCTGGTCCGAACCAGAAGAAAAAACAAAACCGAAAATTTCATTTTCTGGCACCTATACTGATCAGAACCTTAAACTCTGTAATGATGGCTTACCGTCGTCGGTTGCAGTGAGAAAGCTGATCTCGGAAGTGTTGCCGCTGAAAAAATCAAGCAAATAACAGCCGACTTAGAGGCAGCTGGCAGTTGCGACGCCGACAACCGGATCAAAACCGGTTTCCTTCATTTCAAGTCAGAAAAATTCGAGTACGTTCCTATCTTTTTAAATTTAAGCGATTATGGATATAATAAAATTTTAATAATTGGTTATTATAAATATTAGTTTATGTATATTATCTAAAATTATAAAGTGACAATATACTGAACTCACATTATTCAAAAATGAAAAAAGAAAAAATCTGAACTCACAACATTAGGAAAATAATTTCGGAAAACAAAAATAAAAAAGAAAACAGGAAGTTTGTATTTGTCTTTCAGGTCGTAATGTGCTGTATCGTTTTGGTTTCTTCTTCTCTTTGTATTACCTTTTTATTTGATGTTATGTGACTGCTTTTTGTTTTCTTCATTTTCATGCTTCCATTTTTCTTTTCAATTCGTTAAAGCGTTTATTTCGTTTTCTTTTTCTTCTTTTCCCAGTCATATAAAATATAGATAAACACAAATTATTAAGTTGATGAAAATTTTAAGTGTCCATTAAATTATATTTAAATCTATTGTGGTTATTATATTATTTTAATATTTATAAGAGTTTTGTTAATGATTGTGTATAAAATAATATTTTCAAAATAATAAACTATAGAAATATCAGTTATTATATTTAATAAATATTATTTTAATATTTTAATGAAATAATATATTGTTAAATTAATTGTTATTACGAAGAAAGTGGATTTGGAAAAGGTGACAAGTGAAACGGATTTGTGGTTGCACCAAAAGATGAAAAATAAGTGATTGAATTGGCTGAATGCATTTTTCCTTTTTCTTGAAAATGAATTATAATTAGCTTAAAATGTTTTTTTTTTCAGGAAAAATCCTGATTTGTACGGTACACTTGCCAAAGGCCAAAGCCCCAAGGTTCGTTTCATTAACTTTTTCTTTTTCTTTTTCTCTTATATATTAACTTAGAAGATTTGGGTTTATTTTACATGGTAAATGGATGTCAAAGCTTAAGCTAATCACTTGATTTTTTTTAAAAATTTATCATATAATAAGGGTGATAAAAAGTTTACAATGTACATTCATATTGGATTGCTATTCTTCTACTAATTTAAAAATATAGAAATTAATTTTTCAAATTCAAATTAATCCCATTTTTATTTAAAAAATAATAAACTGAACTAAACCGTTTTTTTTTGTTATTTTGAAACCAAATCAAACTCAAAAAAAAAAAAAAATCTAAAACAGCATTAAAGCTTGATTTGATATTCAATTTTTTGGTCAACCTTAAACCTACTCATGGGTCGAATCACTCGTTTAGGCTTGAAGGTCTGATCATAAAATGAGAAGATTTGAAAAAAAATAAAATACAAAGTTCGAAAAATAGGCTTCGGTAAAATGTAAGGTTCATTTTCTATATAGGTTAGGTCTTGAGTGAGATTCTTTTGGCCCAAGTCCGACTAAGCTTGGCCTGAATATATTATGTTATAAAAAATAATTGTATAAATTATATATATAAAATAATAATTATATATATTTATATTTATAATAAATCATTAATTCAATAACAATTAAACTCATTACCAAAACCTAAAAACAAACTTATCTCACCTAAAATATGAAATTTTAAATATTACATTTAATACAATAAGACATTTATTATATTTATGGTACGTATTGTTTTTATTATAAATACTTTTAAATATCTTTTTAATGTGTTAGAAAATTTTTATTTTAGCGTTTTAATGCATTTAGTTTCTAATATTTTTTTTAAAAAATTATTTTTAAATAAAAAATAATTAAAAAATTAAATATGGGTAAGCCAGATCGAGTTTGGGTTTACTTTTCTTAAATTGAGTCAAGTTTAGATAAAAAAAAATAAATTTACTTTTTAAGTCAAATTAGACCTGAATTCAAAAAATTAATTTAAACACCTTAAATGGATCTAATCCGAACCCAACTTGACTCAAACATGATCTAATTTATATTTTGTGAAAGGAATGGTTACATTTTCAACTACGAAAGGCATTTAAGTTTTGAACCAAGAATATGCTAACTCAAAATGGTGCCGTGTATGGCCATAGTTTGCACACTTCTGGAATGGTGGTAAAGGGAAAGAAATGTAGTGATCTGTCTTTTTCTTTTCCGGATGAAGAAGACTTTGACAAATTATAAAGTGAAACTGCAGTACCTTTAACGAGTTGATATCTTGTCATTTTGTGCACTCAACATTTTTTAGAAAAAAAAGTCGCTTTGGGTTTTTTAATTCATACTAGAATTCTATTATTGGTGGAAAAAGTTATATATCAAAAGAGTAAAATTTATTAAAATTAATTATCTTTTGAAATAAATAATTTAATAAATATATTTTTTAAAAATAAATGGTTATTTATTTGTATGGATATAAAGAGAAGTAAATAAGTGAAGTTTCTTCTTAGAATAATGAAAAGGTAAAAACTTAAGTTTATTTATTTAAAGAACAGAAAAAAATAGAAGTGGAGAAAAAATAGATACTATTTTATTTAAATGAAAAAAAATCAAATTACTAATCTTATAACATTTTTAAATATATATAATTTATTTTATATTTATATTTTTTAATTTTATTAATTGAGTTAGCATAACAAAATCAAATGATCCTAAATTCAATTAGAAATTTAGCTAATAGTATAGATTTGATAATAAGTACAAAATTTGAGTATATATCGATTGAGTCTTACTTCGATTGGTATAGGTATTGTTGTCAATGTAGGAGGACGCAAGTTTGAGTGCGCTGAAACATATTATCCTCTTATTCTTTAGTTGGAGAAGGGCTATGAGTAATTCTAAACTTTGTATCATAAAAAATAAATATGATTAAAATTTATAATAAAATTATTTATATATATATATATGAATATTATCATTCCTTCACAATTTATATTTTAAATATGTGTCGAACGGTCTAACTAATCGATTGTATTATTATTATTATTATTATTATTATTATTATTATTATTATTATTATTATTATATTGCAGTATTTGATATTTGCATGCTCGGACTCTCGAGTGTGTCCGTCCCACATCCTGGATTTCCAACCCGGGGAAGCTTTTATGGTTCGAAACATTGCCAGCATTGTCCCGCAATATGACAAGGTTCGCCTAATTTTACGTTATTTAATTTTTAATTGTGTTGGTTTGACTCCGAATAGTCGATAATAAATGTAAAATTGCTTAACCGGTGGACACGGGTTAAAACTTATTCACCA
The DNA here is from genome assembly GCA_025503065.1 of Gossypium bickii. Lineage (NCBI taxonomy): Eukaryota > Viridiplantae > Streptophyta > Magnoliopsida > Malvales > Malvaceae > Gossypium > Gossypium bickii. The sequence continues at coordinate 43,886,300 of CP106721.1, forward strand.
CTTACAGATTTTTTTTAATTTTGTTGAATAAGAAGTTAAACTTATTAATTACATATTTCTCTTTATATACATCACTTAAATTAGTGCATCAGTTTTTTATATTTTGATTTGTATCGTTCACTGTAGAATAAATACTGCGGAGTTGGTGCGGCTATTGAATATGCAGTCCTGCATCTAAAGGTGAATTAATAAAGAATAATAGAATAGATTTTTACTTTATAAGCACAATTGAATTTTTTTCTTTCTTTTTTAATGACAGTAGATATTAATTGTATAGTGGATGTTGGCTTTTTGGTGGGGGCAACTTCATCTCTTGTCACTACTCACTAACCATGCCAAAACTGTTTCAAAGTATCACGTCCCAAGTTCTTTTCTAATGAATTATTAATTATAGTTGGATATAAGTACATGCATGGCAGATGTATATGTTTTAAAATCTTTTTCCTATATATTTGGAAATCATATTTCATATGTATATTTAAATATTTATTAGAAATAAATGTTAATAATGTATATTTGAGACATTTGGTTAGAGTAATTTTACATTATCAGTAGGAATATATGATTTTACTGTTATATTTTCTATAATTTTCTCTTTGCTTGATAATATGTTCAAGTAATTTAAAAATAATGGTGTTATGCATCAATATTATAGTCGATTCAAGAGAATGGGAGTTTAAACATAATGAAACACATTTTATTCTCCTATTTACGGATTGAGGAGTGATTATGGAATTAAACGTGGAAACATAACACAGTATTTGGTTCAGGTGGGGAATATTGTGGTCATTGGACACAGCAACTGTGGAGGTATCAAAGGGCTAATGTCTATCCCAGATGATGGCACCACTGCTAGGTAAGTCGTTTATTGAATCAGTGTATATATACTGAAGGAAGTTTCTCTTTGCCAAGCCTTTTCTCGTGACAGTTTCTATTGACTTAAAAATTTGCACATGATTTCGGACCCTTCCCTCCTATAGCAGTTATATTGCGATGCTACAATCATTATTTTACGATTTCGATCCTCTCCTTTGTTGAGAATTTATGGTTACGTGTATAATACAAATGGAATGTTCATACGTGGTGTACTTAATGTTTGAAAATTGAACTTTGCAGTGATTTCATAGAACAATGGGTTAGCATCTGTGGATCTGCAAAGACCAAGGTGAAATCAGAAAACAAGGAGATGAGTTTCGCGGAGCAATGCACCTACTGCGAGAAGGTTAGTTTCATGTCTTCTATCATTTCTTGTTTTGACCAACATTAATACTCAGAGATAGCATTGCAGTGATGTTTAACATTTCATTGTTTTTTTGTTATAGTAATTAATCAACTTTTCACTAAACGAGGACAGTAAAATCAAACACGCATGAGGTTACAAACTCTTAGAGTTGGATTGTATTTTGTCCCTCTACTAAAAAATTGACAAATCAGCTCTTTTACATTATATCAAAGAGTAAACTGGTCCTTTTGTTAAAAATTACATCTATTTTTACTGTTAAAAATTAGTCCATCTACGTAAACGTGAGGTAAACGTGACATGTCAGGTGTTATTGTTTAGTTCTTTTATCATCCATACTTGTTTTAATTAGTACATATTGATGAAATTTGTAACAGAAATTACGGATTTACTTCTTGGTCCAACGTATACAAATACAATTCGACTCCTGGTAGAATAACATCCATAGTACTTTAACATTATTAAGTTTAACATGTTCAGACCTTATTCACACCTGATTTCTTTTTTACATTTTTTCCCAAGTATAGATTCTAATGGCTGTTAGTTTTTTTCTAATCAAGTTTTTCTTTTTAAAAGAAAAATTAAAACTTTTCACACATTAATATTTAGTTGATAAGTATGGATTTTACATTTTTACATCAATAAAATCATGCTCATGTCTTAACCTTTTAAAAGTTGTATAATATTACAATATTTATATCTTTTATTCGTATAGCGTGTTGGTATATGTTGCTATTAAACTTCATGAAATGTGTAATGTTTGGTGCTATTAAACTAAATGCAGGAAGCAGTGAATGTATCTTTGGGGAACCTATTGACATATCCATTTGTGAGAGAGGCATTGGTTAAGAAAACCCTTGTCTTGAAAGGTGCACATTATGATTTTGTCAATGGAAAGTTTGATCTTTGGAATCTCAACTTCCAAATCTCTCCCACCTTGGATTTATGAGCATTTTTTCTTTTGCACTTTCAGCATTTGGCATTGAATAAAAATCAATGGTTGGATCGTTATTTTGGACTAAAAAAAAATGAGTTAGCCCGAGTTTGCATGTTGCAAAACATGTTGTATTTTTTTTTTTTTTTAAACAAATTAAGGAAGACAAAGTATGTGAATGAGCATGCATTATTCTCCAACCCAAAAATAAGAGGATAATGTGTTTCAGTACATTCAAATTTACATCTTCTTGCATTGGTAACCATGTTTATGTCAATTGAGATAAGACTCAATCAGCAAAAGCATATTTTGTTAAGAATGTTATTGCTTTTCACTATTTTCAAATAAATAAAAAATTAATTTAAATGAGAAAATTACTCGATTTTCGATGACTCGTACTTTTAACTATCAATAAATTTTAAAGAATATTTTATAGATTTTCTTAATTTTCACCCACATAATTGATATTAAAAATTTTATCACATGTGTATGTATGTGGAACTTGCATATTTAGAATACATGTAAATAAAAAAGCGTATGATTGTAACTAATAATAATAACAACACATATATGCGAAATGAAATATGCAATATATACAGGTGAAAATTTTTGTATAATAATATTAAAATATAAAAAAAAAACTCCAAATAAAGTATTGGGAGTGGTCGTAACTTGAGCTTTTATGTATGATGTTTAAATTTCATTATTTGTAATTTTAATTGTTTTTATTTTAAGTTAAAAAAAACAAATATAACTTATTTCAAATATTGAAGGATAATTTAGTAATTTTCTCAACTAAGTTAGTGTTTAATTGACTCGTGACATTAACTTAGGGGGTTTAAATAATAGTAAGTGTAACACCTATACCCAGCCCAGTCGCAGAGCCCGAATAACAGGTCACCACATCAACCATCACGACATCACGTATCACACAAAGTCTCATTTGTATGCAACTTTATCAGATTCGTGTATCTTTACACCACATCAACCATCACGACATCACGTATCACACAAAGTCTCATTTGTATGCAACTTTATCAGATTCGTGTATCTTTAGGAAATTTTAAGTCTAAAATATCCTAGGCGACATTAAAATCAATTAGACCTACATTAAACAACCCTTTCATCAAGTTGAAACATGCTTAAATAACACTTAAAAAAAATTTCCAAAAAGTCACGTAGGTATCTATACACACTAGATGGTATCGATATTTCCCATAATGGGTATCGATACCGTTTGAAAAATCGATACCTTTTTAGCATTTTGTTTCTCGTCTAAATTAAAAACCCAACAAATTATCGATAAACCCAAAAGAATCTATATTTTTACTCAAGATTTGGTATCGATACCAAAATGAGCTATTGTTTTCCTACACATTTGAATTAGCTTAGAAGTATCGATGCTTATGGCCGATTATCAATACCTCTATACAAAGTAACAAAAATAACACCAAAATAGGAAATTTAACACAATCATGCATATACCACCTCAACATGTTTATAAATAAAACCACAATCATTCATCAACAAAATGTCCATATTTGCAGTTTAACGCATCATTAATAAACTTAACTCAAGCAAACCAAAGAACTAATATCAAATGTCCACAACTCCTATGAGTGTAAAAATCATGCAAACATCTAAAACATCATGGCAATAATCAACCAACAAATCTACCACATTGCCTTATTCCCACAGTTCATCAAATGTAACGATAATAACACCTACTCAGTTACTAAGCCTAACTTGGATCACTTCCTTGAAATTTCACACCGCCCACACAAGAAATACTATGTAATAGCTCGTTTTTCAGTGGTGTCGAAAACAGTGGTTTTGGGACCACAAATCCTACAAACGAGTCCGTAAATATTATTATTTAATATTTACAGTCAAATATAGTATTATTATAAATTTTTATTTGATAATTTATGTTACTTAAATGAATAGTTAGGTTCAAGTGGTAAATCCTTAAAGTCAAGTGGTTTTAGAAAATGAGGTATCGAGACCTCATTTTTATAAATCAAATCTGTAAATATTTTTTTAAATATTTACGAAGTGTTATTAGGATTATATTAAAAATTGGTTAAGAAATTTTAATGTTTAGATTGTTAATTAATTAAAAAAACTAAATTGTATAAAATGTGAAACTTAATAGCTATACCTTTATTTGTATTACATGGATATAAAAGCATGAAATAAGGGCTTTAAGTAGTAATTCAACCTATTTTAAGTTTGGTGGATGATCATGGCTTGACATTTGGTGAAATTTGGTTTAATATTGAAGTGTAAAATGGTAATTACCTAATTTAACTTAAAATTAAGTAATGAAAATGTATCATCTTTTTCATTTGGAGAAGGGATGCCTGAAACAACATTTTTAGGTGAAGAAGCTTTCGGCCAAAGTTGAAATCTCATGCATGGTATGTTTTCTAGCATCATTTGTAGTAATTTTTATGTTTTTGAGCTCGTTTAAGCTTGATCTAGCTAACCCGGGGGTAAAATTGTAAAATTGTAAAATTGTAAAATGTTATAAATTAAGCCATGAATGAATTTGATATGTTTATGAAGTTTTATGGTAGATTGTTAAGTTTGGTTGTTAGATAGACATATTTTGTTAAGTAATTTTTGATGATTTTAAGGTTTAAGGACTTATTTATGAAAATTGTAAATTTTAAGGAAAAAATTGTAAATTGTTGATAAATCTGGGCTGTTATAAGATTAGATGAAAATCAGCTAGTATGATTTATGGTTAAAAAAAGGTGAAATTGTAAGTTTCGGGTTTAGGGACTAAATTGTATAAAAGATAAACTTTGAGGGAAAATTTGTAAATTTCCATTATTAAAGGTTATAAATTAAATTGATTATTTTTAATGCTAGAATGGGATTAATTGAATAAAATTATTTATCTAGATCAAGAAACGACTCAAATGGACACTAATTACGAAAAAAACCAAAATAGTGGATTCGTCGTTGGATCACATTAGGGCATCGTTTTGATATAGGTAAGTTCGTTTAAGGACTAAATTATCATGTAATGTTTTGAATATAATGCTAATAAATATTTATGTTATAAATAGATTGGATTAATAGTTGTATAATATTTTGATAAATGGAACAAAATGGGATGTGAATTAATTTGAATGATATAATATTTTGGTTTGGATGAGGTACTAAAATGTTAATATGATAAAGTAAATGTTATGTGAAAAAGATATATTTTGAATGCCAATTAACTCTTGGATATATGTAAAACGGTTCCGTTTGAGCCATGTGAATTCTTAGGATACAAATGACATGTCATTAGGGATTATACGGTTTCGGGTGTTGGTCTTGAATGTCCTACTAATGGCTGAGGTCCTGCATTTATTGCGAATTTTCCACAACTCGTGTGAGTAGCATCGTGTAGCTAACATTCTGACCTACAGCTCGTGTGAGCAGACCCATTTCACAGCTCGTGTGAGCACTATTGAAAAGGAAAGATTATGATTACACGAAAGGCACACTATGTGTGAGTATTTTCGATGAAATTCTAAATGGTTCAATGGGTAAGTAAAGGTTAATGGAAAGACATGTATAAAAAATTAGTGTTCATATGAAATGGGAAGATGGATATGCATCTATGAAATGAAAAGGATGAGAATTTATCATGTGACGGATGAAATATATATGAAATTTATTTCTTAATATATGTAATGTTTCATAGATGTTATGTTTCCTTATTATCTATTAGCTCTTTGGACTCAAATGAAAAGAATGTATAATAGATATATATGTGTGTGTGTGTGTGTGTGTGTTCGTTGATATATAAAATCTAAATGCTTATTAAGTATATGTCATGAATTACTATGCTATAATATGTATGACATATGAAGTTTGAGATATGAAAGGTGATAAAAATGAAAGCACATAGTATATGGTGAAAATGATTGATGAATTTGAAAAGCTTGATATGTTATACGCTTTATTTGGTTGAATTTACACGTGTAGCACTTCACCTACTAATCTTGTGAGGTGTTGTGTTTAGGAAAAAGGAAATTTGGCCTAAGACAAAAAGGAATTATTCATGGTTGTTTAATTAATGCATTTGTAAGTTTAAGTTCCTTTATAATAACTAACTAAGCATTAGTTGTTTACATAGTTGGTTCTCTCTGTTTCTGTAGGTCATCAGAAAGCTCGGTCAGTTGGAATTGTGTTGGAGTATGATCACACTATCTATCGATCCATTTTGGTAAACTTTGGTTATTTTGGAAAATGGTTATAGATGACATGTAATAGGGTTAAAAAGGTTATTTCATTGATTTGGCTTGATTAGGTTGTACTAAGTTCGTTGTGGTTAATGATATTAAATGATGGCATGAGAATAATAGGTACAAGTATGTGTGGATGAACTTTATGCATGCTTTATAGATATTTTGTATTATAAGTTATAATGGCATGGTTGACATAGGTTCAAACTAGAACCTTGAGATGTGGAATGGGTCTAAATTTTGTGTATGAAATGTGGTGCCTTTGATTGGCATATTGGTAGGTATATGTTGAATGATTTTTGGCTTTGTTTGTGCTTATTTCAAGTTGAAATGGATGAATGGTAGGTATATGGTGTAGATTTTAACCTTAGTCAATGTTAATTAAATGAAATTACTTGGATGTATATTTTGTTGTACCATTAATTGAATGATGGAAAAGTATTGCATATATGTTGATTTTAGCATGATTTGGTGTCGTCTAAGTGTGCTTTGATTATCTTAAAAGGTTAGCAAATGTAATGCTTGTGGCTCAAGAAAATATTTTTGGTAAACTTGTTTTTCAAGGCATGTTGTAACACCCCTTACCCGTGTTTAATGCCGGAACAGGGTACGAGGCATTACCTAACTCAAACACATACTAACATACATTTTCGGGTCATAAAAGTTTGTTCAAATTTAAAACTTTTCAAACTTCATCTTAACATCCTTAATCTGGGCTTATGAGGCCCAAAACAAATTTTAGAAATGGTTCAGTACTAGACTAGGCACTTTAGAAAACTTTGGAAAATTTCACTAAAAACAAGGGCACACATCCGTGTGGCAAGGGACACGCTCGTGTGGGCAGACCGTGTGGTCACACACGCCCATGTCCTTAGCCGTGTGGATTTATTTTTCAATTCAAACCTACAAGGGTTTTCACACGGCTTGGCACACACTCGTGTCAATGGCCCGTTTCCCTCACACGGCCATGACACGCCCGTGTCTTCGCCCGTGTGTAAAAACCTTGACATTGTAACAACCCGATGTTGGGACTAGTCGAAACAGTGGTTTTGGGACCACTAAACCGAGGATAAGGAAAATTATTTTGATGTTATTTTATGTTTTATAGCATTAAGATATGGCTATGTGGAAATTATTCTATGTTTTATAGCATTAAGATATGGCTATGTGGAAATTTTGGTGCTTTAATTTTAGCAATAGCATGCTTAATTGTGAAAAAGGACTAAATCGCATAAGATGCGAAAGTTTATTTTATAAAGGTAGGAGTTTCTAATAGTTATAGAATGTAAATTGTAGGATTTTAAAATGCAATTAGGCCATTTTGGAGTGAAATGGCTGGCCATAGGGTGCATAGGGAACAAAAGCATTAATTTTAGTCAAATTAGGTGATAGTTGGTGACTAATTGACTAAAATATGATAAAATAAGATGACTAAAGGAAGCTATCATCTTCCACTATTCATCTTCCCCTCTACTGCCAAAAATTTCAGCAAGTTTAAAGGTTCGAAAGCTTGAAAATTTCAGCTACATCTCATCCTTGCAAATCAAGAAGAGTGCGGAATTAACCTTGACTAGGGAAAAGGCAAGGTCACAGATTAAATTGTTAGTTGACGCATTTTGCACCGAGGTAAGTTTATGTGTAAACGATGCATTTTTATATACATAGTTGTTTCTAACTAGTGTATATCACAATTGAGTACATGTATGATTCAATTGGATTTAATATGGTAGTTATTGAACAACTCTAGTATGAATGATGGAACGGATATGTAAGTGTGTGTTATATCAATACTTGATGGTGGGCTATGTGTGATACCACAATAATACTTAACTACGAGGGCAATGTACGATACCATCGTCTATTTATCATTGGTGGGCTATGTGTGATACTACCGTAACTAACTTCTGGGTGGGCTATGTGCGATACCACCCCAAATAATTTTGATGGTGGGCTAAGTGCGAAACCACCTAGAAATTGACCTTGAGTAGTTGATAAATAGATTGTGATGTGTTGATTTACGTAATATTATGGTGCTGATTGCAGGGACTTATGCTAATGAATGTATACATTGATCTTATGACATGGTTGGAAAGTGGAAATGGAAGGAATGAGTAAGCATGATTGTGAACGCGGCTCGTTTCTTATTTAGTATGTATTGCTATATAATTGTTTAGCATATACTAAAATGTTATATTGTTTACATGTAAACTTACTAAGCTTAAAGCTTACTCCCTTTTCTTTCCCTTGTTTTATAGAGTTTAAGAGCCGAGCCGAGATACGCTGATAACCAGGAGGCCGCCCACACTATCTGCTCACCTTGGTATATTTAGACTTAGTGATTTTGTATATGGCATGACTAGGGCTAGATTAGTTAGATTATTTTTTTATTTTGGCCAAAAGTGTATTGGCCACTTGTTAAGATAACTATTTTGTATATTGCCATGGTTGATATGGAAGTTCATATTGAAATTATGAGTTGTTTATTAGTATGTTGAATGGGTTCATATGGTGCGAGCTAGAGGGGTGCAAAGAGCTTGACAAATAACCTTGTTCTTGTCCACATGTGTAGGCACACGGGCGTGTGTCTAGGCCATGTGTGAGACATGGTCAGTCCATGGACGTGTGCCTAGGCCGTGTGAATTCTGCAGCTTGAATTTGGAATTTGAATCGCACGGTTGATGCACACGGGCGTGCCCAGCCCGTGTGGATTAATCAAAGGTGACCACGGGCCAGCCATATGGGCGTGTGTCCAGGTCGTGTGATTCAAGTCAGTGTCGACCACGGGCATCGAACTCAGGTGTGTGAGGTGATACACGAGCGTGTGACCCCTGTTTAGGTAAAATTTTCTTAAGTGCGTAAAAGTTTCCAAATTATCTTTGAAACCTTTTGGAAGCTTGTTTAGGGCCTCGTAGGTCCATTATAAGGATGATAGACATATGAATAGAGAAGTTCTAATTTGAAATGAGTTTGATAGCCCAAAGTTGTATGATTGTGCGAGTTAAGCACGGTAACACCTCGTACCCAGTTCCAGCGTAAGATACGGGCAAGGGGTGTTACATTTAGTGGTATCAAAGCTATGGTTTAGTCAGTTCTCAAACTACCGTAGCGTGTGTAGGAGTCTAGCTATACATGCCATATGCGTATAATGATAGTGTGGTGGCTTCTGATGATTCTAAACTTTGTTTTTATGTAGTATATGGGTCCCAATCAATCAGCTGCTGATGATGCAGCTAGTCTAGCGCTGGCTACCACGCAAGGGACCGGCCTGTGTAGAGTGGTCCCGAGACTAGGGGTCAACAAGAAGAGGCTCGGGAAGCCTTTCTCCAAATGATAAGTAACTGGTACACTGAGTATGTACGAGCAAATCCTAATGCTCAACCTCCTCCACTCCCTCCTATACCTCAGCCAGTTCCTGTGGCTCCCCAAGGTATAGAATTGGTGAGGACAACTAAGCCTTCGGTAGACAAAATTCAAAAACAAGGGGCTGAGGACTTTCGAGCTAAGATAGATGATGACCCTAAGAGAGTAAAGTTCTGGCTTGAGAACTCGATGAGAGTATTTGATGAACTCTCCTATACGCCTGAGGAGAGCTTAAAGTGTGTCGTGTCCTTGCTGAGGGACTTCGCATACCATTTGTGGAAAACGTTGACATTAGTGGTTCCGAAGGAGAGAGTGACGTGGGATTTCTTTTTAGAAGAGTTCCGAAAGAAATATATAAGTCAGAGGTTCATGGACCAGAAACGGAAAGAGTTCCTTGAACTAAAGCAAGGAAAAATGACTGTGGCGAAATATCAGTGCGAATTTGTTAGGCCCAGCAAGTACGCGCAAGAGTGCGTCTCTACAAAAGCCATTTTATGCGAGAGGTTTGAAGATAGGTTGAATGATGATGTCAGACTTTTATTCGGGATTTTAGAGCTAAAGGAATTTGTGGTATTGGTGGATAGGGCTAGTAAGGTCGAAGAATTGAGTAAGGAAAATAGGAAAGTCGTGAGTGAGGCTCGGGATGCATGAAAAGACCGATGAGCAAATCCTACTAAGCTCAATCGAAGAGGTCCAAGGAAGTGAACCCTTGGATGACTACATCAGTTGGGTATTCATAGAGAGAGTGAGACAACACATACTCGAGTTCACGAGTTCAGGCCACCTCGATGGCAAGTGTAGGCAATTCAAAGTCCAAACAAGAGTGCCTAAGTTGTGGCAGACATCACACTGGGGAGTGTTGAGGAAACAACCGAAATTGTTATAAGTGTGGTTACCCCGACCATTTCATCCGAAACTGCCCTGAAAGGGATGACAAGGAGAAGAAATAGGAAATAAGATCAAGCAATGTATCTTCTAGGGGTAGGCCACAAAAGAACCCGAGAAGTGGGGCTAGTAGTAGAGGTGCGTCATGAGACTCTACTGTGAGGCCAGAGGGTCGGGCACCTACAAGGACTTATGCCATTCGCACTTGCGAAGAGGCATCATCACCAGATGTAATAACGAGTACTTTCTCTTCATAACACCTTTCTTATCGCTTTGATTGATCCGGGTCTACCCATTCTTATATTTGTATGAGATTGGCGTCTAGTTTGAGTATGACTGTTGAGTCTACGAAATTTGTAGTAAAGGTGTCAAACCTGTTAGGTGGACATGTGTTAGTTGACAAGGTGTGTAGAAATTGTCCTTTGATAATTAAGGGTCATTGTTTTTCGGCAAACCTTATGTTGTTGCCGTTTGATGAATTTGATTTGATTCTCGGTATGGATTGGTTGACTACCCATAGTGTTTTAGTGAACTGCGGTAGTAAATTTATTGAATTGAAATGTGAAAATGGAGACGTTATTTGGGTTGAATCAGGTGGGTCAGATAGTTTACTAATGATGATCTATTCCATGGTGGCTGAGAAATATTTGAGAAAAAGGTACGAGTCTTATCTCGCTTTCGTGTTAAATACTCAAGAGTCTGAAGTAAAGATTGAAACAGTGCCAGTTGTATGTGAGTATTCGGATGTATTCCCGAAAGAGTTACCCAGATTACCTTCAGTTAGAGAGGTTGAGTTTGGAATTGAGTTGGTTCTGGGAACGACGCCTATTTCAATTACTCTGTACAGGATGGCCCCATTAGAGTTGAAGGAACTAAAGGTTCAGTTGCAAGAGTTGATGGATAAGGGTTTTTTGAGACCAAGCTATTCACCGTGGGGCACTCCAGTACTATTTTTGAAGAAGAAAGATGGGTCAATGAGATTGTGTATAGACTACAGACAACTCAACAAGGTGACGGTGAAAAATAAGTATCCTTTACTGAGGATAGATGACCTATTTGACCAACTGAAAAGAGCTACGATGTTCTCCAAGATAGACCTGAGGTCTGGCTATTACCAGTTGAGGGTTAAGGAGTAAGACGTACCGAAAACTGCATTTCAGACGAGGTACAGCCATTACGAGTTTCTGGTCAGGCCATTCGGTTTAACGAATGCTCTTGCAATTTTTATGGATTTAATGAATCGTGTCTTTCGACCTTATTTTGACAAGTTTGTGGTTGCCTTTATTGACGACATATTGATTTATTCTCGGGATAAGAGTGAACATGCGGAGCATCTAAAAATTATTTTGCAGACTCTAAGAGACAAGCAGATGTATGCTAAATTTAGCAAGAGTGAGTTTTGGCTCTGAGAAGTTGGATTCCTAGGACACATCGTGTCAAGTGATGGTATTAGAGTTGACCCAAGTAAGATCTCGGCTATTGTGGAGTGGAAAGCATCGAGAAACATATCGGAAGTTAGAAGCTTTTTAGGTTTGGCAAGATACTACAGACGATTTGTAAAGGGGTTTTCCATGATTGCTACCCCAATGATGAAACTATTACACAAAGATGTTAGGTTTGAATGGACTGAAAAATGTTAACAGAGTTTTGAGAGATTGAAGACATTGTTGACTGAGACACCGGTTTTAGTACAACCTGAGTCAGGGAAAGAGTTTGTAGTCTGTAGTGATGCATCATTAAATGGTCTCGATTGTATGTTAATACAATAGGGTAAGGTGGCAGCTTACGCCTTGAGACAACTAAAGCCGCACGAGAAGAATTATCCAAATCATGATCTGGAGTTGGCTACAATTGTTTTCGCATTAAAGATTTGGCGGTATTATTTATATGGCGAGATGTGCCAAATCTTCATGGATCATAAGAGTTTGAAGTACTTGATGGATCAAAAGGATTTGAATTTGCGACAACGGCAGTGGCTTGAATTATTGAAAGACTATGAACTAGTAATCAATTACCACCCCGGGAAAGTGAATGTAGTTGCAGATGTCCTGAATAGGAAATCCTTGTATGCTTTGAGAGCTATGAGTACGAGTTTGGTATTGTCTGATGATGGTACTATATTGGCCGAAATGAGAGCTAGGCCATTATTTGTCCAACAAAAATGTGAGGCTCAAAGGAATGATAGTAAGATACAAGCTAAGAGAGCTAAGTGTGAATCGGGAAGTGATTTAGGATTTTGGGTGAGTTCAGATGGTTGTTTAATGTTCCATGATAGGATTTGTGTTCCTAAGAATGGTGAGTTGATTCGGAAGATATTGAATGAAGCACACAGTAGTTATTTGTCAGTACATCCGGGTAGTACAAAAATGTATAATGATCTGAAAAAATTTTATTAGTGGCCGGGTATGAAAAGAGACATCTCGGAGTTTGTAACAAGATGTCTGATTTGTCAACAAGTGAAAGCTAAACATCAAGTGCCTTAGGAATTGCTCCAGCCAGTGATGGTTCTCGAGTGGAAGTGGGACCGGATCACCATGGATTTTGTGATGGGATTGCCCATGACTCCGAAAAAGAAAGATACTGTGTGGGTTGTCATTGATAGGTTAACAAAAGTCAGCTCACTTTATACCAGTGTGTGTTGATTATTCGCTGGATAAGTTAGCCGAGTTGTATATTACAGAAGTGGTAAGATTGCATGGAGTGCCTGTATCCATTATCTTGGATAGAGATTCGAGATTTACTTCGAGGTTTTGGAAGAAGTTGCAGGAGGCTTTGGGTACAAGGTTAAATTTTAGTACTGCATTCCATCCTCAAACTGATGGTCAGTACGAGAGAGTAATTCAAGTTCTAGAGGATATGCTCCGATGCTATGTGCTAGAGTTCAAAGGTAGTTGGGAAAGATACCTACCCTTGGTCAAATTTACTTACAACAACAGTTATCAGTCAAGTATACGAATGGCACTGTATGAGGTCTTGTATGGTCGTAAAGGTCGGACTCCTTTGTATTAGACCGAGCTTAATAAGAAACAAATTCATGGGGTTGACTTGGTTAAAGAGACCGAGGAAAAATTGAAAGTGATTCAGGATAGTCTGAAAGCTACTTCAGACCGACAGAAGTCGTATGCGTATTTAAAAAGAAAGGAAATTGAGTTTAAAGTGGGTGACAGGGTATTTCTGAAAGTGTCCTCGTGGAAGAAAATATTGAGACTTGGTCGAAAAGGGAAATTGAGCCCGCAGTTCATAGGGCCAAATAAGATTACCGAAAGGATTGGGCCAGTGGCATATCGGTTGGCCTTACCAATAAAGTTAGAGAAAATTCACAATGTGTTTCATGTATCGATGTTAAGGAATTATCGCTCTGATCCTTCGTATGGGATTCCTTCAACAGAAATTGAGATACGACCGTATATGATATGTGAGGAGGAGCCGATTAAAATCTTGGCTCGAGAGGTGAAATAGTTGAGGAATAAAGACATAGCCTTAGTAAAAGTGTTATGGCAAAGAACGGTGTAGAAAAACCTACGTGGGAACCAGAAGAAACCATGAGAGAACAATATCCAAACCTCTTTACCGGTAAGATTTCGAGGGCAAGAATCTCTAAACGGGGGAGAGTTGTAACAGCCCAATGTTGGGGCTACTCGGAACAGTGGTTTCGAGACCACTAAACTGAGGATAAGGAAAATTATTTTGATTTTATTTTATGTGTTATAGCATCAAGATATGACTATGTGGAAATTTTGGTACTTTAATTTTAGCAATAGCATGCTTAATTGTGGAAAAAAAACTAAATCGCATAAGATGCGAAAGCTCTATTTTATAAGGTAGGAGTACCTAATAGCTATAGAATGTAAATTGGAGGATTTTAAAAGGCAATTGGGCCATTTTGGAGTGTAATGGCTTGCCACAGGGTGCATAGGGAACAAAAGCATTAATTTTAGTCAAATTAGGTGATAGTTGGTAACTAATTGACTAAAATATGATAAAATAATATGACTAAAGGAAGCTATCATCTTTCACTATTCATCTCCCCCTTTACTACTAAAAATTTAGCAAGTTTAAGGGTTTGAAAGCTTGAAAATTTCAGCTACATCTCATCCTTGCAAATCAAGAAGAGCGCGGAATTAACCTTGACCGGGGAAAAGGCAAGGTCAAGGATTAAAACGTTAGTTGACGCGTTCTGCACCAAGGTAAGTTTATGTGTAAACGATGCATCTTTATATACATAGTTGTTGCAAACTAGTATATATCACAATTGAGTACATGTATGATTCAAGTGGATTTAATATGGTAGTTGTTGAACAACTCTAGTATGAATGATGGAACATATATGTAAGTGTGTGTTATATCAATAGTTGATGGTGGGCTATGTGCGATACCACCATAATACTTAACTACGATGGGCAATGTGCGATACCATCATCTATTTATCATTGGTGGGCTATGTGCGATATCACCCCAAATAAATTTGATGGTGGGCTAAGTGCGAAACCACCGAGAAATTGACCCTGAGTAGTTGATAAATAGATTGTGATGTTTTGATTTACGTAATATTGTGGTGCTGAGTGCAGGGAGTTATGCTAATGAATGTATACATTGATCTTATGACATGGTTGGAAAGTGGAAATGGAAGGAATGAGTAAGCATGATTATGAATGTGGATTTGTTTCTTGTTTAGTATGTATTGCTATATAATTGTTTAGCATATACTAAAATGTTATACTGTTTACGTGTAAACTTACTAAGCTTAAAGCTTACTCCCCTTTCTTTCCCTTGTTTTATAGAGTTTAAGAGCCAAGCCGGGATACGCTGATAACCTGGAGACCGCCCACACTATTTGCTCACCTCGGTATATTTAGACTCAGTGATTTTGTATATGGCATGACTAGGGGCTAGACTAGTTAGATTATTTTGTTATTTTGGCCAAAAGTGTATTGGCCCCTTGTTAAGATAACTATTTTGTATATTACCATGGTTGCTGGCTCACCTTATCATTTATGAAAATATAAAGTTATTAATGGAAGCTCATATTGAAATTATGAGTTGTTTATTAGTATGTTGAATGAGTTCATGTGGTGTGAGCTAGAGGGGTGCAAAGAGCTTGGCAAATAGCCTTGTTCTTGTCCACATGGGTAGGCACACGGGCGTGTGTCTAGGCCGTGTGTGACACACGGTCAGTTCATGGACATGTGCCCAGGCTGTGTGAAGTCTGCAGCTTGAATTTGGAATTTGAATCGCCACATGGTTGATGCACACGGGCGTGCCCAGGCTGTGTGGATTAATCAGAGGTGACCACGGGCCAGCCATATGGGCATGTGTCCAGGCCATGTGATTCAAGTCAGTATCGACCACGAGTATCGAACACGGGTTTGTGAGGTGATACACGAGCATGTCATCTTCCCCACGGGCGCGTGGCCCTTGTTTAGGTAAAATTTTCTTAAATGCGTAAAAGTATCCAAATTATCTCCGAAACCTTTTGAAAGCATGTTTAGGGCCTCGTAGGTCCATTATAAGGATGATAGACATATGAATGGAGAAGTTTTAATTTGAAATGAGTTTGATAGCCCAAAGTTGTATGGTTGTGCGAGTTAAGTACGGTAACGTCTCGTACCCAGTTCCGGCGTAAGATACGGGTAAGGGGTGTTACAGACATTCTGTTTTACCAAATTAAGGTGCAGGGGAAACACGTCCTGACTACACGCCCATGGGGCAGACCCGTGTGGACAAAAATAAGGCTATTTACCAAGCCCTTTCTGCCACCCTTATTGCACTAACAACCACATCAAATAACCTACTCATTCATGCATTAATATAGCAAATACTCAACCATGCAATTTGCACATTCATGAAAAACATCATCATTTTCATATATTAATAATAAGTAATAGCCATCATCAATGACCTTATACAAAATGAATCAATATTCAAGACAAGCCAACACCTTTGGCCAAAATAATATGACACTTGACAAAGACCAAGTCCTTATACATGCCATACTTAAAATGATAAATCTAACTATACCAAATGTTTAGATTGATAGTGTGATCGAGCCTCCGACGTCCTTTGATCCCCGAGCTAGCTTGGCGATACTATAAGAAAATGGAAAGGAAAGGGAGTAAGCATAAAGCTTAGTAAGTCGCATGTAAATAATTAACAACAATTACCATGCATTATATACTCATAACATATTATAAACTTGCACATAATTCTCGAATGATTAAAGGCATAACTTACTCATTTTCATCCTTACTAATCATACAACATAAATCAAGTTCATTTTTCATAAATTTTGTGTAGGTACCTATATCACTTACAACATTGTCGTAACTTTTCTCACTTTTGACACAAGCTTTAAATTACCCGTTGAACTAGTTGGAATACCAAAGGTGTAACAGTCCGTTTATACCCTAGTCAGAACAGTGGTTTGGGACCATGAATCCGAGTTCGAATAATATTTTAATATTATTTTCTGTGTCGTTAGTATGTGACAAAGCATGTGGTAAAATTTTCATGAGCTAATTTGACTGTCTGTGTGTTTAGTTTTACAAAAGGATTAAATTACATTAAATGTGAAAGTTGCTTGCTAATTGTTTAAGTGCTTAAGTGATGTGGCTTTATAATTGCAAGGACTTATGTTGCAATTTGGCCAATATATGGCTAATGGACGGCAACATGATTTTTATGATGTGTTTTTATATGTTATATTATTAGTTAAAAAGTTTTATTGCATTTATTTTATAAGTATAATTATATTATAATAAAGGAAACATTGCTTTTATCATCTTTTATTTTTGTTCCTTCCACAGAAAACAAGAAAAGAAAAAGAAAGTTTTGAAGCTTGATAATTTCGGCACTTACAAGCTTAAATTCAAGGTTAGATTTTGTTCCATTTTCGATAATTTCTACGTTTTTGTAATCGTTGCTTCGAGAGCTTTAAAACCCATGTTTCAATGTGGTGAATTGATGATGTTTGTGTAAAATGCCATTGTTGATATGTTGAGTTTGGTGATGTTTTATGTTGTTAAATGAAAGATTTAAGCTTGATGAACATGTTTTGTTCTTGAATTTTTGATGAATTTAACTAAATAGGGCTAAATTGAGAAAATGGCAAATTAAGGGACTAATTTGCAAATTTGATGGAAAATGTGGGCTTGTATGTGATGTGTATATATTCGGCTAAGCATGTGTATAAATGGATTTTGTGAATTTGATGTTTTGAGAAAAATGGACAAAATTGATAAAATGTACAACTGTGAGGGTTAAATTGTAAATAGCCCAAAATATATGTGTATGGATTGAATTGAATGAAATAGTGAATAAAAGGATTAATTCTGAATATGTTTAGATCAAGAACCGACGAAAATGGACTTAGATCGCGGGAAAACGAAAATAGCCGAGTAGCCGTTTTCATTCCGATAAACCTAATCCAAGGTAAGTCACTATGCAAATAAACGCATTTATATGAAATTGTAAATGTTCTCATGATTATTGTGGATAATGAATATCTATATGATGTTATGCATATGAATTCCAAGATAAGGTCGATATAGTGACAACATCTGAGAAATTCTGTACGAACCTAGGAATAGATAGGTTTAGCTATGTCATGACATAGATATCTGTTCTGTTTCGTCATGTAAGACCACGTCTGGGACGTTGGCGTTGATTTGAGATTCGTGTAAGACCCTGTCCAGGACAGTGGCATCAATATCTGATTATGTGTAAGACCACATCTGGGACGCTGGCTTCAATATAAACTTTACGCATAAGACCATGTCTGGGACGTTGGCATCATTTTGATCTTTACGTGGCCATGTCTGGGACTTTGGTATCGTTCTGATTCGTGTAAGACCTTGTTCGGGACAGTCGCATCGATATCTAAGTACATGTATGACCTCGTCTGGGACGATGGCATTGTACTACTATTCTGAGCTTCTGAAGTATCCTACTGGATTCCTTATGGTTCAACGGGCAAGTTTGAAATACAAATGGCAAATCCAAGCTTTGATAGATTAAGTAAATGATTGTCCGATTCAGGTACGTTGATTATACACTAATTTTGTATACAAGGTAAGTATTATGTGATTCTACTACGATGTTATGTATATGAAATTGATGATTCAATATGTAAAGATTGACTAGTTGAATTATGTGCATACATGGTATGAGAATTGGAATATGATAAGTGACGGTTAAGCAAACAAGCTTATGATAGAATGAGATGATTTATATCATAAGAACCAAATTGGTTATTTTATTGATATGATCATGTGTAATTCATGCCAAGTTTGTTTGTATATTGACTTACTAAGCTTTTGGAAAGCTTACTCTGTGTGTGTGTTTACTCTGTTTTATAGGTCGTCAAAGCTACTCAAGGCTCGGGACCGTCATGGATCGACATCACACTATTAAACTCTTTTTGGTACATTTTGGAATTGTATATGGCTAGATATGGCATGTATAGGCTAGTCTTGGTATAAGTTGTAAAGTGAACTTAGCCATGTGCTTTGGCTAGAAATGTTTTGATATATGCTTAAAGAAGTATGATATGTGAAGTTGTTGTGGTATGATTAGTAGATATGTGAAATGATTTTGAAATGGTAAGTATCTAGATGATTGGTGTTTGAGCATAATTGAGATTTGACCATGCAAATTGGGATGTTTGGATTTGGTTCGAATGGTAATGAATATTGAATGAATTGTAGTGTGATTACTTTAGTTGACAAATATTCATGATTTGGTTGGCTATTTGGTATGTTTTGATGGTCATAGGTGAATGAAATGAGATGATATATGTTGTTTATAGGTTTGACCTTCATGGGTGGCATTTTGGCCTTGTTAATGGCCTATAATGTCACACGGTTGTGGCACACGGGCGTGCCTAAGACCGTGGGCAAATTGGCAGAATGTGGCCTAAAAACAACACGACCTTAACACGGGTGTGTTTGGTGGCCGTGGTGGGGAAGTCAGTATAGGACCACAGTTAGGACACACGGTCGTGTCTGGTGGCCGTGGGGACCAAGTCAGTATATAGACATGGAAGTACACACGGGGGTGTCTAGGAGCCGTGGAGGGCACACTGTCTCCTCCCACGGGCGTGCCTCCCTTGTATTTTAGAAAAGTTTAAAATTTTCGAGAAATTCTGTATGTGTTTCAATTTAGTCCCGACTCGATTTATAAGCATGCTTTAGGTCTCGATGACCTATTTAAGGGGCATTATGTTTGAGAATGATAAATGTATGTATGAATTTTCTGTAAATGCTTTCCGATCTGTCTGGTAACACTCCTAACCCTAATCTGGCGACGGACTCGGATAGGGGTGTTACAAAAGGATACTCGACAAACCTCACACAAGAGAGTACGTGTAACACCCCTAACCCGTAACTGACACCGGACTAGGGTTAGAAGCATTACCGGACAGATTAGAAATATTCACAGACAAAATCATACATTCAATCATCATTCTCAGACATAATGTCCCTTAAACGGGTCCTCGAGACCTTAATCATGCTTAGAAGTCGAGTAAGGACTAAATTGAAACACATATGAAATTTCATGAAAATTTTAAACTTTTCTAAAATATAGGGGAGGCACGCCCGTGGGAGGAGACCGTGTGCCCTCCACAGCTTCTAGACACCCCTGTGTGTTCTTTCGTGTCTATATACTGACTTGATCCCCACGGCCACCAAACACGCCCGTGTATCCTGACCGTGGTCCTATACTGACTTCCCCACCATGGCCACCAAGCACGCCCGTGTACTATGGTCGTGTGCTCTTAGCTAGCTACTGACTTGCACACCACGGCCAGATGACACGCCCGTGTCAAAGCCGTGTTATTTTTTGGCTACATTTTGCTAATTTACCCACGGTCTAAGGCACGCCCGTGTGCCACAACCGTGTGACATTATAGGCCATTTACAAGGCCAAAATACCACCCATAAGGGTCAAACCTATAATCAACATATAACATCCCATTTCATTCACCCATGACCATCAAAACATACCAAATAGCCAACCAAATCATGCATATTTGTCAACTAAGGTAATCACACTACAATCCATTCAATACTCATTCAATCTAACCTTTCAAACCAATTCCAAACATACCAATTTGCATGATCAAATCTCATTTATGTTCAAGCACCCATCATCTATATACTTATCATTTCAAAACCATTTCATATATCTACTAATCATACGAAAACCACTTCTCAAATCACATTCATTTAAGCATAATACCAAAACTTAACTAGCCAAATCACATGGCTAAGTTCACTTTACAACTCATAACAAGAACTAGCCTATACATGCCATATCTAGCTATATACATATCCAAGGTGTATTAAAATGATATTAGTAGTGTGATGACGATCCTGGACAGTCTCGAGCCTTCAGTAGCTTTGACGACCTACAAAACAGATTAAACACACACACAGAGTAAGCTTTCCAAAAGCTTAGTAAGTCAATATATATATAAATAAACTTAGTATGGAAGGCCTATATGCAAATAAATTCATTGGCAAATCAATCACTTATCAACCCTCACATATTTGCTTTGGTTCATACTTCATTAACCATTTTCACCATTCAAGAATCATTATAAACACATAGCTCATCTAGCCAAAACAATTCTTATCATATCATAATTTCCATATACATATTATCATAGTAAGATCATTTAGATACTTACCTTATATACACATATAGTGTATAATAAACGTACCTGAATCGGATTTAATATCACATAATGGTTCATAGCTCGGATTTGTAATTTGTAGCATAGACTTGCCCAATGAACCAATAAGAATCTAGTAGGACACTCAGAAAGCTCGGAATAGTCGTACAATACCAACGTCCCGGACAAGGTCTTTCATGCACTCAGATATAGGTGCCACTGTCCCAGACAGGGTCTTATATATAGTCGGATAATGATGCCTACGTCCCAGACGAGGTCTTTCATATAATCAGATAATGATGCCTACGTCCCAGACGAGGTCTTATATATAATTAGATAATGATGCCTACGTCCCAGACGAGGTCTTATATATAAACAGATAATGATGCCTACGTCCCAGACGAGGTCTTATATATAAACAGATAATGATGCCTACATCCCAAGCGAGGTCTTATATATAAACAGATAATGATGCCTACGTCCCAGACGAGGTCATATATATAAACAGATATGATGCCAACGTCCTCGACGTGGTCTTACACGTAAACAGAAATTGATGTTGACGTCCCTGATGTGGTCTTCCTCGTAAACAGAAATTGATGCCAACGTCCCCGACGTGGTCTTACTCGTAAATAGAAATTGATGCCGACGTCCCCGACGTGGTCTTACTCGTAAATAGATCAGATACCTATTCCTAGATTCATACGAGGCTTCTCAGACTCAATCAATATATCGAACTTATCTCGGAATTCAATTATAGAATTTCTCATAAGCATTCATTATCAACATTAATCAAATGTACAGGTATAATTTCATATAAGCACATTATTTGCATAGTGACTTACCTCGGATTCGGTTTATCGAACTGAAAACGGCTACTCAATTACTTTCGCTTTTCTGCGATCTAAGTCCGTTTTCTTCGGTTCTTAATCTAAACATATTCAGAATTAACCCTTTTATTCACTATTTCATTCAATTCAATCCATACACACATATTTTGGGGCTATTTACAATTTAGCCTTCAAATTTGCACATTTTATCAATTTAGTCCATTTTTCTCAAAACATCAAATTTACAAAATTCATTCACACCCATGCATAGCTGAACTTCTCTAGGGACTATATAAGTCCAAATATTTCATCAAACTCACAAATTAGTCCTCCAAAATAATATTTTCACAATTTAGCCCTATTTAGCTAAATTCAACAAAACTTCAAGAATAAAACATGTTCATCAAGCTTAAATCTTTCATTTAACACCGTAAAACATCACAAAACTCAACATAGCATTAATGGCATTTTACACAAACATCATCAATTCACAAAATTAATACATGGGTTTTGTAGCTCTCAAAGCAACGGTTGCAAAAACGTAAAAATTATCAAAAACCGACCGAAAACATACCTCAACTTTCTTCCTTTTCTTCCTTCAATATTCAGCACTCCTAAAAAGATGATAACCATCATCTTTCTTTTTTTTCTTTTACTATATTCATTTTAATACTAATTTACCATATTATCCTTATTACAAAATATTTATAACCTATAAACATAAGGCCATTAATGACTTTTAGTCATCCACTAACTAATTATTGGCTCATTTGCCACATAAGGCCTCCACCTTTACAAAGCCACAACACTTGGGTACTTTAACAAATAGCATACAAATTTCACATTTAATGCAATTCAATCCTCTTATCAAATTAAACACGCAAACGGACAAATTAGCTTATGAAATTTTAGCACATGCTTAGTCACATATCATAGACACAGAAAATAATATTAAAATAATATTATTCAGACTAAGATTCATGGTCTCGAAACCACTGTTCCGACTAGGGTATAAACTGGACTGTTACAGTACGACGTCGATGCCATGTCCAACATATGGTCTTACACTGGCTCACATATCGAGGTCGATGCCATGTCCCAAACATGGTCTTACACTAGCTCTCATCTCAATGCCGATGCCAAGTCCTAGACATGGTCTTACACTTGATCTCGTATTGTGGCTAATGCCATGTCCCAGACATGGTCTTACACTAGCGCACATATCGCTCAAATGTCATGGCTTGGATATCCAATCTATTCCTAAGGTTTAACCAGGAGTATATCACATCAACTTTCGTCATGCATATTCATAGCAATAATAAAAAATTTTATGCAATATCAATTATTTAATGCATAAATATAATAACGTTGTATTATTTACATACAACTTACCTCAGTATACAAAATATGGGCGACTAGTCCGATTTAGTCCACTATATTGGTTTTCCATCGGTCTAAGTTTGGATCCCATTTTTCTTGATCTATAAAAACAAAATTTACTCATTTAATCTCCACATTAATCATTTCAAAATTAATACTTTGGCAAAGTTTACTGTTTTGCCCTCAGACTTTCACAAAATTACGATTTTTCCCTTAGGCTCGTAAAACGATTTTCATCAAATTTCCTCATTAACCAAGCCTAGCCAAATATATTTTAAGCTTATAGAAACTCACAATTCCAATTATTTCACACATTTACTACCCATTTTATAACTTTTACAAAATAGTCCTTCTAGGTGTTTTCATGAAAAATCCTGTCACAAAAGTTGTTTATTAAACAAACAAGATTCAATTTCTTCCATACAATTTCAGCAAAAAACACTAATTTTCCCATGGGAAAACCCTATACTTTCAACCATAGTGCAAAATAGTCCCCTGATTATCTAGATTAAGCTACAAGGGTTCCAAAAACACAAAAATCAACAAAAATGACCATCAAAATAACTTACTTGCAAGAGTTGTAAGTTGATGAAAATTTCAAGCTTCCAAGACCCCTATTTTGCTGATATTTTTGGTGGAGAGGAGGATGAATGAAAAATATGAAGCTTTCTTTTTTATTTTATGATAATTTTTATCAATTAAGTCACTAATACCACCAAACTTTGACCAATTTCATTTCTTTGTCCCTATGGCCGGCCACCACCCTCTAAAAGGCCTATTTGCACATTAAGGACCTCTAATTTAAGGTTTTCTAGCTATTTAACACCTTTAGCTTGTAAAACAAAACTTTCGTACTTTATGTGATTTAGTCCTTTTTCGAAATTAAGCATGAAATCATTAAAATTAAGTCACCAAAATTTTCATGCACTCATATAATCATGCTATAACACATAAAATAATATTAAAAATAATTTCTTTGGCCTCGGATTAGTGGTTTCGAAACCACTGTTCTGACTAGCCCCAAAATCGGGTTGTTACAATTCTCCCCCTTAGGGATTTTTGTCCCTGAAAATCTTACCAGTGAAAAGATTTGGGTATTGGTCTGTCATAGTGTCCTCGAGCTCCCATGTGGCCTCTTCAACCCCATGTCTATGCCATAATACTTTCATGAGTGCTATACTTTTATTTCTCAATTGCTTAACCTCTCGGGCCAAGATCTTAATCGGCTCTTCGCCATAAGTCATATCTGAACAAATCTCAACCTCTGCTGGTGAAATAATATGTGAAGGGTCAAAACGGTAATGGCACAACATAGACACATGGAATACATTGTGGATCTTCTCTAACTCAGATGGCAAGGCTAGTTGATAAGCTACCGATCCAATTCTCTCAATCACCTTATAAGGTCCAATAAAACGTGGACCTAATTTGCCATTCCTATCGAATTTGAGGACTTTCTTCCACAGGGATACTTTCAAAAATATCTTATAACTAACTTGAAACTCAATCTATTTCCATTTCAAGTCCGCATAGGATTTCTGTCTATCTGAAGCGGCCTTCAAATAACCACGAATCACTTTTACTTTTTCTTCTATTTCTCCGACTAAGTCAACTCCGTGTATCTGATTTTCTCTGAGTTCGGTCCAATATAAGGGCATTCGGCATTTACGCCTATACAAAGCCTTATAAGGCACCATTTTCAAATTCGATTGATAGTTATTGTTTTAGGTAAACTATACCAATGGTAAGTACCTTTCCCAACTGCCTTGGAACTCAAGAACACAACACCGCAACATATCTTCAAGAATCTAAATTACTCTTTCTGACTAACCATCGGTTTGCGGATAGAAAGCCGTGCTAAAATTCAACTTTGTCCCTAAAGCTTCTTGTAACTTTTTCCAAAACCATGATGTGAACCTCGGATCTCTATCTGAAATGATTGATAAAGGTATCCCGTGAAGTCTTACAATTTCAGAAACATACAAATCAACCTTTTTTTCAAGTGGATAATCGGTACGCACATGTATAAAATGAGACGACTTAGTTAGCCTATCAACCACAACCCATATAGCATCTTTCTTCTTTGGCGTAAACGGCAATCCAGACACAAAATCCATTTTAATACAATCCCATTTCCACTCAGGAAACATTACGGGCTGAAGTAAACCCGAAGGTATTTAGTGTTCGACTTTCACTTGCTGACAAATTATACACTAAGAAACAAACTCTGAGATGTCTCTTTTCATTCCCGACCACCAATATATTTTCTTCAAGTCATTATACATTTTCACACTACCCAGATGAATAGACAAACAACCACTATGGGCCTCTTGAAAATCTTTTGAATAAGCTCTTCATCTTTAAGTAAACAGATCCTCTCTCGGAACATCAAATAACCGTCGATACGAGCATGAAAAGATGATTCAATACCCGTCTCACACTGAGTTATCTTGGCTTGTAACTCTTTATCACTTTTCTAAGTTTTACAAATCTCTTACAGAAACACCGGTCTAGCTCTTAATTCTACTATGACCGAACCATCATTAGTCACAGATAACTGGGTATTCATATCTCTCAAGGCAAACAATGACTTCTTACTCAAAGCATCAACGACCACATTCTCCTTTCCAGGGCGATAGTCAATCATCAACTCATAATCCTTTATCAACTCTAACCATCTTCATTGTCATAGGTTTTACTTCTTTTGAGTCATCAAATACTTTAGACTTTTATGGTTGGTGAATACTCGACATCTCTCATTATACAAATGGTGTCTCCAAATCTTTAGTGCAAACACTATGACGGCCAACTCTAAGTCATGAGGCGGATAGTTTTTCTCATGCGGCTTCAATTGTCTCGAGGCATATGCTATTACCTTGACTTCATGCATGGGCACACGTCCCAATCCATTCAAGGATGCGTTACTATACACTACGAATTCTTTTCTCGGTTCCGGTTACACTAAAATTGGGGCTTCATCAACAATGCTTTTAGTTTCTCAAAACCCTGTTGGCACTTCTCTATCCATTCGAATTTGACATATTTCTGTAGCAACCTTGTCATTGATATAGCAATCATGGAGAATCCTTTAATGAATCGTCTATAGTAACCCACTAAGCCCAAAAAGCTTCTAATCTTTGACACATTTCTTGATGGTTTCCAATCAATGATAGCTGATATCTTACTCGGGTCAACTCTAATTCTATCACCCAACACGATGTGGCCTAAGAATCCAACTTCTCGAAGCTAAAATTCACTTTTTCTAAACTTAGCATACAACTGCTTATCTCTTAAAGTGTAAGACAGTTCTCAAATGCTTCGCATGCTCACTCTCATCACGAGAATAAATTAATATATCATTAATAAAAACAACAATGAACTTATCCAAATACGGTCGAAAAATGCGATTCATTAAATCCATAAACACGATGGGAGTATTTGTTAAACCAAAGGGCATGACAAGGAACTCATAATGGCCATACCTCGTCCGAAATATAGTTTTCGGTACATCTTGTTCCTTAACTCTCAGCTGGTAATAACCGGACCTCATGTCTATCTTAGAAAACACTGTGGCTCCCTTCAATTGGTCAAACAAATCGTTGATCCTTAGTAAAGGATACTTGTTCTTAACTGTAACCTTGTTGAACTGTCGGTAGTCTATACATAATATCATCGACCCATCTTTCTTTTTCACAAAAAGTACCGGAGCACCCCACAGAGAATAGCTTGGTCTCGCAAAACCCTTATCTGTTAGCTCTTGTAACTGAACCTTCAACTCTTTTAACTCCAACGGTGCCATTCTATACGAGGCAACCGAAATAGGTGTCGTACCAAGGACTAACTCAATACCAAACTCAACTTCCCTAGTTGCAGGCAATCCAGGTAACTCCTCTGGAAACACATCCGGATACTCACGTACCACTAGCATTGACTAAATCTTTACTTCCGACACTTGAGTATTCAACACAAACGCGAGATAAGACTCATACCCTTTTCTTATACATTTCTCAGCCGCCAAAGAAGAAATCTCTACAGGCAAGCTATCCGGTTCACCTGATTCAACCCAAAGGATATCCCCATTTTCACATTTCAGTTAAATAAATTTTCTCCCACAATTACTATCACATCATGAGCTACTTGTAACAACCCGGTTTAGACCCTAGTTAGAATAGTGGTTTCAAGACTACCAATCTGAGGTCAGAATAATATTTTAATATTATTTTCTGTGTTTACAGTATGTGAATTAGCCTGAGTGAAATTTCTGTGTGAATATTTTATCGATTGTATGTTTAATTAGCAATAAGGACTTAATCGCATAAAGTGTAAAATGTTGTGTGCTGATGGATAAGTGTTTAATTGTTGTTGTCTTTATAATTTAGAGGATTTATATTACAATTAGCCCATTTATAGTTAGTGGAAGATGATAGCATGGCATAAGGTGTTATTATTAATTTTCATTAAGGGTAAAATGGTGAAAAGCCTATTAAGTTAATATTAAATAAAACAAAACCAAATTTTTGCTCATCTTTATCCATCGTGCCAAAAATCATAAGAAAAAGAAAAGAAGAAGACTACACTAGGGTTCAGCCATTGTTGTCCTTGATTGAGGTATGCTTCAAGCTCGGTTTTTGATGATTTTTATGTTTTTGTGACCGTTGCTTTGTGCTCTAGCTAGCCCATGCTTTAATTTTAGAATTTGATGGTGATTTTGAGATATACAATTGATGAATGCTTGAGCCTTTTGATAGTTGATGATGAAATATGAAAGATATGTGATAGATTAACATATCTTGTATTTGAAATTTTGGTGAATTTGAGTAACTTGGGCTAAACTGAGGGACTAAAATGTGAAATAAATCAAATGTGTGGATTTATATTAGCATGGGAAGAATTTGGCTAAGCTTGTGTGAGTAGAAATTTGGTGTATTTTGTGATTTTGTGAATTAGGGACTAAAGTGTTGAAATGTAAAAATGTGAGGGCTATTTTGCAAAATGCCCTAAATATGTGTGCTCGGACTAAAATGAATGAATTGGTGATTGAATGAGTTAAATTTGAATATGTATAGACCAAGAAAGGAGAGGTTCGGATCGAGATCGAGGCAAACATAAAGTGCTTGATTAATTGACCATTTCGGTATTTCGACGTCTGAGGTAAGTTCAGATATAGTACAAGTTGTTAATTTATGTTCTATGTGATGTGAATTGAATAATAGATATTGAATTAGAAATGTAATGAATGAAATTGAGTGACGAGGCACTAAGTGTGCGTAATTGAATTGAGATAGAGTTGGTTAGCACTGTGTGTGCGAAACAACAGAAGCTTCGGCTTATTTATTTGGCACTGTGTGTGTGATACCAACATAAGCTTGGTTTAATGTATTGGCACTAAGTGTGCGATGACAATTATGTTTCAACTACGAATTGGCACTAAGTGTGCGAATAAATCAAAAGAATAGCAAAGGTTGATCGAAATATGAAGTTGAGCGGTTGAGTAACATGATTGGTGAGTAATTATGTGTTGGAAAAGGTATGTATGATACCTATGTGGTTGGTGAAATTGAAAATATGTGAATGGAATGCAATGTGAGTATTGGATATAGTTGAATTTGTGTATCATTGGTAAATTATCTATGTGATGGTTTAATTTGTACATTGGTTTGATTCAATGAGTTAATAGTATTATATTACGAACTTACTAAGCTTTTGAAAGCTTACTGTGTGAATTGTTTCTCTGTTTTACAGTGTCACTAAAGCTTGCTCGGATTAGGGGATCTTCAGCGACTAAATCACACTATCGGCTAACTATTTTGGTACTTTTGGAAAGATGCATGTAGATGAAATATGGCATGTATAGGCTAGAAGTTATGACATGTTTTGAAATGCTTAATCCTTGCCATGTGATTTGGCTTGGAAGTTGAATGATGTTGAGCTTATGAATGAGCTATGAATATGGTGTAACATCCCGGTTTAGACCCTAGTCAGAATAGTGGTTCGAGACCACAAATCCGAGGTCGTAAAAATATTTTAATGTTGTTTTCTATGTGAATAGTATGTGATATAGTATGTGTGAAAATTTTGTGTGATAATGTGATTGTTTAGGTGTCGAATTAAGAGAAAGGACTTAATCGCGTAAAGTGTAAAAGCTATGTGCTGATTTTTAATTACCTAAGTGTTGTTGTCTTTATAAAGAGGAGGCCTTATGTTGCAAATAGCCCATTAATAAAGAAAGTGGGTGGTAATGGTCAAGAATGACCTTATATCATATGTTATATATATTTTATACTAAAGGTTAGTTTTGTAATTCAATAATTATGTTTATTATAACATAGTAAAGCATGAAATAGTCATCATCTTCTCCATGTTCCACCGATTTTAGAAAGAAAAAGAAAGGGTTTAAGCTTCCATGATTTTCGACACTTGCTTAGCTTAATTAAAGTATGTTTTGGCTTCGATTTTTGATAATTTCTACGTTTTCGTAATCGTTGCTTTGTGCTCTAGCTAACCCATGTTGAAATTTCATGAATTGATGATGTTTTGTGATGAGCCATTGATGAACATTTAAGCTATGTGCTATTTGTTAGTAAAATATGAGAACTTGGTGTTCGATTAACATGTGTTGTTTTTGAATTTTTGGTGAAATTAGCTAATTAGGGATAAATTGTGAAAATAGCAAATTGAAGGGTTAAAATGTGAAATAAATGGAATGTATGGGTTTGTATAGACACTAGTAAAATTCGGCTATGCTTGTGCTAGGTGGAATTTTGTGAATTTGATGATTTTGTGATTTAGGGACTAAAGTGTCGAAATGTGAAAATAAGTGGGTTATTTTGCAAAATGCCCTAAATTTATGTATGTGGATTGAATTGAATGAAATGGTGATTGAATGGATTGATTTTAAATGTGTATAGACCAAGAGAGAAGAGGTTCGGATTGAGATCGAGGCAACGATAAAGTACTCGATTAGTCGACCGTATCAATAGTCGACGTCCGAGGTAAGTTCGGACATAATACCTATATTTAGCTATGTTTAATGTTATGGAATAAATGGTATGATAATACTACTATGTGAATGTTATGTGATAGATTGAGTTAAATGGCACTAAGTGTGCGTATTCGAAAACATGATCGGGATATACAGCACTGTGTGTGCGGAGTAAAATAAGCTTCAGCTTTGTGGTTGGCACTGTGTGTGCGATGTCGATTTAAGATCGATTTGGGATAGATGTACTAAGTGTACGATGCTAATTAAGCTTTAGCTAATTATTTATGCACTAAGTGTGCGAATGAATCGAGGAAGAAACTAGAGTGGATCGAAATGAACAATGATTATTTATTAGCAAAAGTATTTGACAACTAAGTGTTGGCTAAGGTACGCTCGGAATCTATGTGGTTGGTGAAACTATGAATGTGGGTGTGGATGAGTTAATTGAACATATTGGTTGTGGATGGTATTATATTTGTGGTAGTAAACATTAATCTATGTGATGACATGTTGATATTATGTATTATGTTATGAACTTACTAAGCTTTATAAGCTTACTGTGTGATTAGTTTCTCTGCTTGCAATGTCAGTAAAGCTAGCTCGGATCAGGGGATCGTCAGCTCGTCAGCTTCTCAGTCACACTATCGGTAATCTATTTTGGGGTATTTTGGAAAGATGTATATGGTTACGATATGGCATGTATAGGCTGGTTATTTGAATTATGTTTGATAGTTTGTAAGTAGCCGTGAGATGTGGCTAGTTATGTGTTAGTTTTAGCATGAATGAACTTGGTATATGTGATGCATCTTTTAGCATGGTTTATGGTTTGAGAAGTTGACTTATGAATGGTAACTTGATGTTGATAAAATGCTAATATGAATTAGTAAATTGAGAAGAAATGATGTTTGGTATTTGGATGTATTATGCTTGTGATGAGATAAGTTTTGGTATTGAATTTGTTATGGTTGGAATGGGAATTGAATGCATAGATTAAATGGTCATTTGGTAAGTTTTTGGTTGCCTTATGTGCATGATATGTTTCGGAATGTGTTACTTGTAGGTTTGACCCTAAGTGGGTGGCATTTTGGCCTTGTAAATGGCCTATAATGTCACACGGTTGTGGCACACGGGTGTGCCTAACGACCGTGGGTGAATTGTAGGATGCAGTTTATCATCACACGGCCTCGACATGGGTGTGTCATCTGGCCATGGTGTGCAAGTCAGTAGCTAACATAAAAGTACATGGCCAAAATACACGGGTGTGCTTGGTGGCCGTGGTGGGAAAGTTAGCATATGACCTTGTAGTACACGGCCATGGCACACGGACGTGCCTAATGACCGTGTTGGTATAGTCAGTATAAACAAAGATGGATACACGGGGGTGTCTAGAAGCCGTGGAGGGCACACAGTCTCCTCCCACGGGCGTGTCTCCCCTGTATTTTAGTAAAGTTTTAAATTTTTCGGGAAATTCTCTATGTGTTTCAATTTAGTCCCGACTCGACTGCTAAGTATGATTAAGGTCTCGAGGACCCGTTTAAGGGACATTATGTCTGAGAATGATGATTGAATGTATGATTTTGCCTGTGAATGTTTCTGATCTATCTGGTAACGCTCCTAACCTTAATCCGGCGACGGACACGGGATAGGGGTGTTACATTTTGTTACTATCAGAGCTACGATTTAGTCGATTCTCGGAGTAACGTAGCGTGTATGAGTCCAGCTATACATGCCATATTTGAAATTGCGATAGTGTGATGAATATTGACAGTTAAAATTGTGTTTTTATATAGTAATGGATCCCGATCGAGCAGTTGCTGATGATGAAGAAAGTAATGCATCTGCTCCCGCTCAAGGGATAGTGCCGGCCACCTCTAGGCCGAACAATAGTAGTGAGGGAGGAGAGGCTAAGCAAGCCTTCTTCCGAATGATGAGTGAGTGGATTACGGAGTTCGTTCGAACGAATAACCTCCACCCCCGCAAGTACTTGTTGTGCCTCAAGTTGTAGATCGGATCAAATTGAATGAGCCTCCTGTGGATAAAATTCGTAAGTACGGGGCTGAAGAGTTTAGGGCCACATCATATGACAATGCTGAACGAGCCGAGTTTTGGCTTGAGAATATAATCAGAGTATTTGATGAGATGTCGTTGAACCCTGATGAGTGCATTAAGTATGCAGTTTCCTTGTTGAGAGACACAGCTTACAACTGGTGGAAAACGTTGATAACTGTGGTTCCGAGAGAGAGAATTACCTGGGATTTGTTTCAAGCCGAGTTTAAAAAGAAGTATATCAGTCAACGTTTCCTTGATCAGAAACGTAAAGAGTTTTTAGAATTGAAACAGGGCCGATTGTCTGTTATTGAGTACGAGTGAGAATTTGTAAGATTGAGTCAATATGCGAGAGAATGTGTCTCGACCGAAACTACTATGTGCAAACGTTTCATAGAGGGATTGAATGAAGACATCAAGTTATTGGTTGGGATACTTGATATAAATTAATTTGTTGTGTTAGTAGAAAGAGCGTGCAAAGCTGAAGAGCTCAGTAAGGAAAAGAAGAAAGCTGATTCAGAAGCTCATGATGAGAGAAAGAGATCAATGAATAAATCTTCTCAACCTTCTACTAAGAGATACAGAGATGCAAGTAACCATTCCAATGCTTCATTTGGACATTCAAGTAAAGATCGTTCGAGACAAAGTGCTGGTTTACGAATTCAAGCTCCGAATGAACCAAGTGTTGGCAGTGTTAAGAGTAACAAACTTGAGTGCAGACAGTGTGGAAGACGACATGTGGGAGAGTGCTGGGGCAAGTATAGCAATAGAGTTTGTTATAAGTGTGGATCTGGAGATCATTTCATTCGAGATTTCCCAAAGATGGTTGAAGAAGAAAATGTTCAGAATGAAAGACCGAATAACGTGACAGCTAGGGGTAGACCACCCAGAAGCACCAAAAATGTAAGTGAAAGTCAGAGATGGACAAATGACATAGCTGTGAGATCAGAAGCGAGAGCACCTGCCCGAGCCTATGCTATACGTGCACGAGAGGAAGCATCATCTCCAGATGTTATCACCGGTACTTTCACTTTATTTGATATTAATGTTATTACATTAATAGATCTGGGGTCAACTCATTCCTATGTGTGTGTGAATCTAGTATCGAATAAAACTCTACCTGTTGAGTTTACTGAATTTGTGGTTAGAGTGTCGAACCCTTTAGGCAAATGTGTCTTGGTGGATAGGATGTGCAAAAATTGCTCATTGATGTTTCGTGATATATGTTTTCCGGTTAATTTGATGTTACTTCTCTTTGATGAATTCGACATAATTCTGGGTATGGATTGGCTTACTCTACATAATGCCATCGTGAATTATAAAAGAAAGAGTATTGAATTGAGAAGTCAGAACGATGAGCTAGTTCGAATTGAATCCAGTGATATGAAAGGATTACCAGCTGTTGTATCTACGATGAAAGCCATGAACAATGCGAAAAAGGGTTGTGAAGCTTATTTGGCATACGTGATTGATACAAAGGTGACGGAAAAGAAAGTGGAATTCGTGCCTATGGTATGTGAGTTTCTAGACGTGTTTTCTGAAGAGTTACTGGGATTACCTCTGGTCTGATAAGTGGAATTTGGTACCGAATTAATGCCGAGGACTACTCCTATTTCTATAGCTAAGTATAGAATGGCACCAACAGAATTGAAAGAGCTAAAGTCACAGTTGCAAGAGTTGACTGATAGAGGATTTGCACGATCGAGTCTCTCACCCTGGGGAGCTCCTGTGTTATCTGTGAAAAAGAATGACGGAACTATGAGAATGTGTATTGATTATCGACAGTTGAACAAAGTGACGATAAAGAACAAATATCCGTTGCCTCATATCAATGATTTGTTTGATCAGCTAAAGGGAGCTACAGTGTTTTCAAAGATAGATTTGAGATCGGGCTACTATCAGTTGAGAGTTAAAGAATCCGATGTGCCGAAAACTGCTTTTAGAACGAGGTATGGACATTATGAATTCTTAGTGATACCTTTCGGATTAACAAATGCTCCTGCAGTGTTTATGATCTGATGAATCGGATATTCAGACCGTATTTGGATCGCTTTGTGGTGGTGTTCATTGATGATATTTTGATTTATTCGTGTGATGAGATGCAGCATGCTGAACATTTGAGAACGGTGCTACAAACTCTACGTGAGAAACAGTTGTATGCAAAGTTTAGCAAATGTGAATTTTGGTTACGTGAGGTTAGTTTTCTAGGACATGTTGTATCAGCTGCTGGAATACGAGTTGATCCGGGTAAAATCTCTGCTATTTTGAAATGGAAACCTCCGGAAAGTGTGTCTGAAGTCCGTAGTTTTCTGGGACTAGTGGGATATTATAGACTATTTATGAAAGGTTTTTTGATGATTGCGACTTCGTTAACAAAGTTGTTACAGAAAGATGTTAGATTTGAGTGGTCAGAAAAGTGCCAACAGAGTTTTGAGCAATTGAAAGTGTTGTTAACTGAAGCACCAGTGTTGATTCAACCTGAGTCAGAGAAAGAGTTCATAGTTCTGATGATGCATCGTTGAATGGTTTAATGTGTCTTTGATGCAAGAAGGGAAAGTCATTGCATATACTTCGAGATAGTTAAAGCCGCACGAAAAGAACTACCCAACGCATGATCTTGAACTGGCTGCAATTGTATTTGCATTAAAGATTTGGCGTCACTATCTGTTTGGGGAAAAATGTCACGTTTTTACTGACCATAAGAGTTTAAAATATTTGATGACTCAGAAAGATTTAAACTTGCGACAGTGAAGATGGTTAGAATTGTTGAAAGATTACGAACTTGTGATAGATTACCACCCGGGTAAAGCTAACATTGTAGCTGGTGCCTTGAGTAGTAAATTGTTATATGCTTTGCAAGCTTTGAGTAATTAGATAGATCTGTGTGATGATAATGCGGTGGTAGCTGAATTGAAAGTAAAACCATTGTTCTTACAACAGATTTGTGAGGCTCAGAAGAGTGATAATGAGTTGTTAGCAAAAAGAATTCAGTGTGATTCAGATGCTGTATCGGAATTTCGAGTTGATAGTGATGATTGTTTAAGATTCAGAGATCGGATTTGTGTTCCGAGAAATTCAGGGTGGATTTCGAAGATTTTGACTGAAGCTCACAACAGTCATTTGACTGTACATTCGGGGAGTACGAAAATGTATAATGATCTGAAACAGCTCTATTGGTTGCATGGCCTGAAAAGGGATATTTCTGACTTTGTGTCGAAGTGTTTAGTTTGTCAGCAAGTTAAGGTTGAACATCAAGTTCTGTTTGGTTTGTTACAACCGATTATGATTCCTGAGTGGAAATGGGAGAGAATCACAATGGACTTCGTGTCAGGTTTGCCTTTATCTCCGAGTAAGAAAGATGTGATCTGGGTGATAGTGGACAGATTAACGAAATCAGCTCATTTCATTCCAATGAAAATCGATTACTCTTTAGATAAGTTAGCTAAATTGTATATTGATGAGATTGTGAGACTAAACGGAGTACCGTTATCTATAGTGTCTGATAGAGATCTGAGATTTACCTCGCGATTTTGGAAGAAATTGCAAGATGCTTTAGGCACGAAATTGCATTTTAGTATTGCTTATCATCCGCAAATGGATGGTCAATCAGAGCGAATCATTCAGATTCTTGAAGACATGCTGAGATGTTGCATACTTGAATTTGACAATACGTGGGAAAAGCACTTATCCTTGATTGAGTTTGCGTATAACAACAGTTTTCAATCTAGAATTAAAATGGCACCATATGAGGCTCTTTACGGTCAGAAGTGTCGAACTCCATTGTATTGGACTGAGCTGAGTGAGAATAAGATTCACGGGGTTGATTTGATAGAGGAGACGAAAAGATATTGAAATGAAAAGAACAGAAAGTGAAGATAATTTGTGACAGTTTAAAAGCAGCCTCAGATCGCTAGAATTCTTATGCAGATTTGAAACGAAAAGATATTGAGTTTGAAGTTGGTGATAAAGTGTTTTTGAAAGTGTCTTCGTGGAAGAGAATACTTCGATTTGGCCGAAAGGGCAAGCTGAGTCCGATGTTCATCAGACCGTACGAGATTATTAAACGACTTGGGCTGGTTGCTTATAGATTGAGATTGCCATCAGAGTTAGAAAAGATTCATAATGTGTTTCATGTGTCAATGCTTCAATGGTACAGATCAGACCTGTCTCATGTGATTGCTCTTACTGAGGTTGAAATTCAGTCAGCCTTGTCATATAGTGAAGAACCGATCTGAATCTTGGCACGAGAGATTAAAGAGTTGAGAAAAAAAAAGAATTTCCTTAGTGAAAGTATTATGGCACAAACACGGGATTGAAGAGGCTACGTGGGAATCTGAGAATGTTATGAGGAAGCAATATCCACACCTATTCACTGGTAAGATTTTCGGGGACGAAAATCCCTAGGGGGGAGAGTTGTAACATCCCGGTTTAGACCCTAGTCCGAACAGTGGTTTGAGACCACAAATCGAGGTCGTAAAAATATTTTAATTCTGTTTTCTGTGTGAATAGTATGTGATATAGTTTGTGTGAAAATTCTGTGTGATAATGTGATTGTTTAGGTGTTGAATTAAGAGAAAGGACTTAATCGCGTAAAGTGTAAAAGCTATATGCTGATTTTTAATTACCTAAGTGTTATTGTCTTTATAAAGAGGAGGCCTTATATTGCAAATAGCCCATTAATAAAGAAAGTGGGTGGTAATTGTCAAGAATGACCTTATATCATATGTTATATATATTTTATACTAAAGGTTAGTTTTGTAATTTAATAATTATGTTTTATTATAACATAGTAAAGCATGAAATAGTCATCATCTTCTCCATGTTCCACCGATTTTAGAAAGAAAAAGAAAGGGTTTAAGCTTCCATGATATTCGGCACTTGCTTAGCTTAATTAAGGTATGTTTTGGCTTCGGTTTTTGATCATTTCTATGTTTTTGTAATCATTGCTTTGTGCTCTAGCTAACCCATGTTGAAATTTCATGAATTGATGATGTTTTGTGATGAGCCATTAATGAACATTTGAGCTATGTGCTATTTGTTAGTAAAATATGAGAACTTGGTGTTTGATTAACATGTGTTGTTTTTGAATTTTTGGTGAAATTAGCTAATTAGGGCTAAAGTGTGAAAATAGCAAATTGAAGGGTTAAAATTGAAATAAGTGGAATGTATGGGTTTGTATAGACACCAGTAAAATTGGCTAAGCTTGTGTTAGGTGGAATTTTGTGAATTTGATGATTTTGTGATTTAGGGACTAAAGTGTCAAAATGTGAAAATAAGAGGGTTAATTTGCAAAATGCCCTAAATTTGTGTATGTGGATTGAATTGAATGAAATGGTGATTGAATGGATTGATTTTAAATGTGTATAGACCAAGAGAGAAGAGGTTCGGATCGAGATCGAGGCAAAGATAAAGTACTCGATTAGTAGACCGTACCGATAATCGACATCCGAGGTAAGTTCGGACATAATACCTATATTTATCTATGTTTAATGTTATGGAATAAATGGTATGATAATATTACTATGTGAAAGTTATGTGATAGATTGAGTTAAATGGCACTAAGTGTGCGTATTAAAACATGATCGGGATATACAGCTCTGTGTGTGCGGAGCAAAATAAGCTTCGGCTTTGTGGTTGGCACTGTGTGCGATGCGGATTTAAGATCGGTTTGGGATAGATGTACTAAGTGTACAATGCTAATTAAGCTTCGACTAATTATTTATGCACTAAGTGTGCGAATGAATCGAGGAAGAAATGAGAGTGGATCGAAATGAACCGTGATTATTGATTAGCAAAAGTATTTGACAACTAAATGTTGGCTAAGGTATGTTCGGAATCTATGTGGTTGGTAAAACTATGAATGTGGGTGTGGATGAGTTAATTGAACATATTGGTTGTGGATGGTATTATATTTGTGGTAGTAAACATTAATCTATGTGATGACATGTTGATATTATGTATTATGTTATGAACTTACTAAGCTTTATAAGCTTACTGTGTGATTTGTTTCTCTGCTTTGCAGTGTCAGTAAAACTAGCTCGGATTAGGGGATTGTCAGCTTCTCAGTCACACTATCAGCAATCTATTTTGGGGTATTTTGGAAAGATGTATATGGTTAAGATATGGCATTTATAGGCTGGTTATTCTAATTATGTTTGATAGTTTGTAAGTAGCCATGAGATGTGGCTAGTTATGTGTTAGTTTTAGCATGAATGAACTTGGTATATGTGATGCATCTTTTGGCATGGTTTGTGGTTTGAGAAGTTGACTTATGAATGGTAACTTGGTGTTGATAAAATGCTAATATGAATTAGTGAATTGAGAAGAAATGATGTTTGGTATTGGATGTATTATGCTTGTGATGAGATAAGTTTTGGTATTGAATTTGTTATGGTTGGAATGGGAATTGAATGCATAGATTAAATGGTCATTTGGTAAGTTTTTGGTTGCCTTATGTGCATGATATGTTTTGGGATGTGTTGCTTGTAGGTTTGACCCTAAATGGGTGGCATTTTGGCCTTGTAAATGGCCTATAATGTCACACGGTTGTGGCACACGGGCGTGCCTAACGACCGTGGGTGAATTGTAGGATGCAGTTTATCATCACACGGCCTCGACACGGGTGTGTCATCTGGTCGTGGTGTGGAAGTCAGTAGCTAACATAAAAGTACACGGCCAAAATACACGGGCGTGCTTGGTGGCTGTGGTGGGGAAGTCAGTATATGACCTTCTAGTACACGGCCATGGCACACGGACGTGCCTAATAATTGTGTTGGTATAGTCAGTATAAACAAGGATGGATACACAGGGGTGTCTAGAAGCCGTGGAGAGCACACGGTCTCCTCCCACGGGCGTGTCTCCCCTATATTTTAGTAAAGTTTTAAATTTTTCGAGAAGTTTTTTATGTGTTTCAATTTAGTCCTGACTCGACTTCTAAGTATGATTAAGTTCTCGAGGACCCGTTTAAGGGACAGTATGTCTGAGAATGATGATTGAATGTATGATTTTGCCTGTGAATGTTTCCGATCTGTCTGGTAACGCTTCTAACCTTAATTCGGCAACGGACACGGGATAGGGGTGTTACATATGGTTTATTTCATGATTATGTGGTTGATGAAAGATGTGGTTTAAAGATGAATTATGGCATGGATTGCATGATACTTGATATATATATATTTTGAGATGTACGATTGTTACTTTGAATGGACTTATTTGTGATGATATTTGGTATGGAAGTAGATGGTATTGTTGGTGATTAATTAGTGCATGAAATGGTATGTTTGAATGCATTTATAAGCATCAATTATATTGACTTGAAGCTTGTAGGTGATTCAAGGTGTGGGAGGCAAGTTTGGCCTTGAAAATGGCCTATAACTACCTACACGGTGGAGCACACGGGCGTGTGGCTCGACCGTGTCCCTAGTGGTTAAAATTCAAACAAGTCAGGATCGACCATAGGTTGGACACACGGGCGTGTGACTAGCCGTGTGGTGAAGTCAGTAGCGACCACGGGTGAGGCACACGGGCATGTCCACGGCCGTGTGGACAAGTCAGTATGTATGCCCTGTTTTGACACGGCTTAGACACACGGGCGTATCGAGGCCGTGGGAGGTACACGGCCTTCCCGCACGGGCGCGTGACCTCTGCAGTTTGGAAAAATCTTTAAATTTTTGAAAATTTTCGTAAGTGCTCGATTTAGTCCCGACCTCTTTCTAACACGTGTTTAATGTCTCCTAGACCTGAATAAGGGACTATATGATTTTATTTGATTATGTTTGAGTGATTATTGACTTTGTGTTGTGAAATGGATGTGGAATGTTTCGATTGTCCGGTAATGCCTCTTAACCCTATTCCGGTGACGGTTTCGGGTTAGGGGTGTTACACTGCTAACTAGTCCATACCAGGAATCACGTTAAATTCATCAAACGGTAGCAACATAAGATTAGCCAGAAAACAATGACTTTTAATTGTCAAGGGACAATTTCTACACACTTGGTCAACTAGCACATGCTTGCCTAAAGGCTTTGACACATTTACTGTAACAGCCCGATTTTGGGGCTAGTTAGAATAGTGGTTTCGAGACCACTAAACCGAGATTAGGGAAAATTATTTTGATGTTATTTTATGTGTTATGGCATTAAAGTATGGCTATGTGAAAATTTTGGTCCTTTAATTTTAATGATTTCATGCTTAATTGTGAAAAAGGACTAAATCGTATAAAGTGCGAAAGTTTTATTTTTCAAGGTAGAGTTGCCAAATAACCATAAAATATTAAATTGGAGGTCTTTAAAGTGCAATTAGGCCATTTTGATATATGTTGACCGGCCATAGAGGATAGGGGAATTTTTGGTGAAAGTTGGTGACTAAGTGAATAAAATATGATAAAATAAAGTAAGGCGATCATCTTTTTGTCTCTTCTTCTTCATCCACCGATTTTTACATTGGAGGAAGGGTTTTGAAAGCTTTGAAATTTCAGCAACTTGTCCTCACCCAAGTACGTGATTTTTGGTGGTGTTATTTGATAGTTTTTGCATTTTTGGAGCCCTCAAAGCTTAAGCTAGCTATTGAGGGGACTAATTTGTGATTGGTTGAAAGCCTATGGGCTTACCATGAGAGAGATTATGTTGTTAGTTGAGTTTTTATGGAAGAAAATGAATGTTAGGAAGATAAGAAACAACTTTTGCGAAAGGTGTTAGCATGAAAACACCTAAATATGACTTAAATGCAAAGAATGAATTTGTGTCATAAATGCATGAAATGGTTGGAATGGTGAGTAGTTGTAAGAGAAATAAATGTTCAGCTAGGCTTGTTTATTGAGAAAATGTGATGAAAAATGATTTACGAGCCTAGGGGAAAAATTGTAATTTTGCCATAGTGCAAGGGCAAAATGGTCATTTTTGCCTAAGTGTAGATTTTGATGCTATATGATCGTAAAATGATCTAAATGAATGAATCTTATTGTTATAGATCAAGAAGAACGTGAAATTAACCTTGACTGAGGAAAGGGCAAGGTTACGGAGTAAACCACAATTCAATACGTTTTACACTAAGGTAAGTATATATGTAAATGGTGCACTTTATATATATACATTGTTGTTGTTGATTGGTGCATAGCACCATTGAGAATATGTACAATTCAAGTGGATAGAATTTGATATTTATTGTATAGTTTCGTATGAATGACGAGATAATTATGTAAATTTGTAATAACAACACTTGACGGTGGGCTAAGTGTGATACCACCTTACTACTTAACTACGATGGGCTGTGTGCGATGCCATAATCTATTATGTTAGTTGGTGGGCTATGTGCGATACCACCATAATTATCCTTTTAGTGGGCTATGTACGATACCACTACAATTACCCTTTTTGGTGGGCTATGTGCGATACCACCCTATTAACAATTGATGGGGGGCTAAGTACAAAACCACTGAGTGAATCGGTAATGTGGTTGGGTTTGTGAGAAATTATGATATGTTGCATCTTGAGAAATTGTAGTGTTAAGTGCAGGTGTGCAGATGAATGAATGCAAGCATTTTGCTTGTGATGTGGTGGAAAAATGTTAAGAGATAAAATGAGTAAGCATGAATGTGAATGTGGATTGCTTTTGTTTAGTATAACGCTATTGGTTGTTTAGCTCAAAATATGATGTTATTTGTTTACATGTAAACTTACTAAGCTTAAAGCTTACTCCCCCCTTCTCTTTTCCCTTGTTTTATAGAGCTTAAGAGCCAAGCCGGGATACACTGATAACCAGAAGATCGCCCACACTATCAGTTCACCTCGGTATATATTTAGACTTAGTGATTTTGTATATGGCATGCATAGGGGCTAGACTAGTTAGATTATTTTGTTATTTTGGCAAAAGGTGTGTTGGTCCCTTATCAAGATAATTACATTGTATATTGCCATGGTTGATGGCTCACCTTATCATTTATGAAAATATGAAGTTATTCATGGAAGTTCATATTGCAAATTATGAGTTGTTTATTGACATGTTGAATGGATTCATGTGGTGTGATTTAGAGGGGTGTAAAGAGCTTGGCAAATAGCCTTGTTCTTGTCCACATGGGTAGGCACACGGGCATGTGTCATGTATGACACACGGCCAGTCCATGGGCGTGTGCCCAGGCCGTGTGAAGTCTGCACTTAGGATTTGGAATTTAAATCACCATACGGTAGAAGCACACGGGCATGCGACAATCATGTGGATTAATCAGAGAAGACCACGGGCCAGCCACACGGGCGTGTGCTTTGGCCGTGTGCTAATTAAGGGTTGATGATGTCATAGTAAGAGAGCTCCATGGGTAGAAGACACGGGTGTG
Organism: Gossypium bickii; assembly: GCA_025503065.1. Taxonomy (NCBI): domain Eukaryota; kingdom Viridiplantae; phylum Streptophyta; class Magnoliopsida; order Malvales; family Malvaceae; genus Gossypium; species Gossypium bickii. The sequence goes on from CP106721.1 coordinate 43,929,203, forward strand.
TCTAGGCCGTGTGATTCAAGTCAGTGTCATCCACGACATCGAACACGGGCGTATGAGATGATACATGGGCGTGTTCCTAGACCAACACGGGCGTGTGACCCCTGTTTTGATGAAAAGTTTCTCGGGTTTGTAAAAGTTCCGGGTTTAGTTCCTAAGCCTCTCGGAGGTATGTTCGTAGGCCAAGATTGAGCTTTGCGATAGGTTTAACAATGATATTTTATAGCCCGTTTCGAGACGTTAAGTGTGATAAGTTAGGTAACGCCTCAAACCCAGTTCCGGCTTCAGATACGAGTAAAGGGTGTTACATTTACCACAAATCCGGTAGACTCAACATGCATATTCATACTAAATGCCAATTTCATAAAGACATATGAATGGGAAGATCCCAGATCAATCAAAGCAACAACAGAAATATCGTGAAGAGAAAAAGTACCCATAATCACATCCGGTGACGATACCTCTTCGCAGAGCGCTAATGGCATAAGTCCTTGTAGGCACTCGGCTCTCAGACCTCACGGCGGAATCTCTAGGCGCACCTCTACCGCTAGCCCCACTTCTCGGGTTCTTTTGTGGTCTACCCTTCGAAGGTGCATTACTTACTCGCACATCTTGCTTTCTGTCTTTTTCCTCAATTTTAGGACAGTTTCGAATGAAGTGGAAAAGCGGGGTAAAGGGCTGCGCTAAACCTTACATAAAAACCAACCTTACCTTACGACTGCTTCGAGAGCGGATAGAGCATCCTCCACACTGCGAACACTCTGATTTATTTGGTCAAGCACTACCAATACTCACAATTGAAGTGGTTTGAGCTTTGGATGCCAAGTATTGTTTACTCCTATTTCTACTCGAGAATCCCACTGAAGCATTTGATCGGGTAGTGAATTCTCTTGATTTCTTGGATGAGTACTGACATGATTTCCCCAACTATCTTTTCCTTGAGTCACGAGACTCAATATCAACTTTTCTTTACTCTTTGGCCAATTCCTCAGCCTTGCAAGCTCTCTCAATGAGCACCACAAATTCCTTTAATTCCAGGATGCCAACTAATAGTCGGATGTCTTCATTTAATCTGTCCTCAAACCTCTTATACATGATGGCTTCGGTGGATACACACTCTTGAGCATATTTGCTAAGCCTTACAAACTCACGCTCATACTCGGTTACCATCATTCGGCCTTGTTTTAACTCAAGGAATTCCTTTCTTTTCTAATCAATAAACCTTTGGATAATGTACTTCTTTCGGAACTCTTCTTGGAAAAATTCCCATGTTACCCTCTCCCTTGGTACAACTAACACAAGGGTGTTCCATCATTGATAAGCCGAGTCTCGTAGGAGTGACACTACACACTTCATGCACACCTCTGGTGTGCAAGACAACTCATCGAATACCCTAATGGTATTTTCCAGCCAAAATTTTGCTCTCTCTGAGTCATCATCTATATTCTCTCGAAATTCATCGGCCCCTTACTTTCGAATTCTGTCTACTGGATGTTAACAAATGGTATGCTTATGGCTCAAGAAAATATTTTTGGTAAACTTATTTTTCAAAGCATGCTGTAACGCCCCTTACCTGTGTTTAACGTCGAAACAGGGTACGAGGCGTTACCTAACTCAAACACATACTAACATACATTTTCGGGTCATAGAAGTTTGTTCAAATTTACAACTTTTCAAACTTACTCTTAATGTCCTTAATCTGGGCCTATGAGGCCCAAAACATATTTTAGAAATGGTTCAGTACTAAACCAGGCACTTTAGAAAACTTTGGAAAATTTCACTAAAAAACAGGGGCACACGTCCGTGTGGCAAGGGACACGCTCGTGTGCGCAGACCGTGTGGCCACACATGCCCATGTCCCTAGTCGTGTGGATTTATTTTTCAATTTGAACCTACAGGAGTTTTCACACGACCTGGCACACGCCTGTTTCCATGGCCCGTGTCCCTCACACGGCCATGACATGCCCGTGTCTCTGCTCTTGTGTAAAAACCTTAACATTCTGTTTTACCAAATTAAGGTGCAGGGGACACACGGCCTGACTACAAGCCCGTGTGTCTACCCGTGTGGACAAAAACAAGGCTATTTACCAAGCTCTTTCTGCCACCCTTACTCACACTAACAAAAACCACATCAAATAACCTACTCATTCATGCATTAATATACTAAATAATCAACCATGCAATTTGCACATTCATGAAAACATCATCATTTTCATATATCAATAATAATTAATAGCCATCATCCATGACCTTATACAAAATGAATCAACTTTCAAGACAAGTCAACACCTTTGGCCAAAATAGTATGCTACTTGACAAAGACCAAGTCCCTATACATGCCATACTCAAAATGATAAATCTAACTACACCAAATGTTCAGATTGATAGTGTGATTGAGCCTCTAATGTCCTTTGATCCCCGAGCTAGCTTGGCGATACTAAAAGAAAATGGAAAGGAAAGGGAGTAAGCATAAAGCTTAGTAAGTCGCATGTAAATAATTAACAACAATTACCATGCATTATATACTCATAACATATTTTAAACTTGCACATAATTCTCGAATGATTAAATGCATAACTTACTCATTTTCATCCTTACTAATCATACAATATAAATCGAGCTCATTTCTCATAAATTTTGTGTACGTACCTGTATCACTTACAATACGGTCGTAACTTTTCTCACTTTTGACACAAGATTTAAATTACTCTTTAAACGAGTTGGAATACCAAAGGATACTCGACAAGCCTCACACAAGAGGGTATGATGTTGATTCCATGTCCCAGACATGGTCTTACACTGGCTCACATATCGAGGCCGATGCCATGTCCTAGACATGGTCTTATATTAGCTCTCGTCTCAATGCCGACGCCATGTCCTAGACATGGTCTTACACTGGCTTTCGTATTGTGGCCGATACCATGTCCCAGACATGGTCTTACACTAGCACACATATCAACGCCGATACCATGTCCTAGACATGGTCTTACACTAGCATACATATCGCTCAAATGTCATGGCTTGGATATCTAATCTATTCCTAAGTTTTAACTGGGAGTATATCACATCAACTTTCGTCATGCATATTCATAGCAATAATCAAACATTTTATGCAATATCAATTGTTTAATGCATAAATACAATAACATTGTATTATTTACATACAACTTACCTCGGTATACAAAATATGGGCGACTAGTTCGATTTAGTCCATTATCTTGGGTTTCCCCCGGTCTAATTCTGGATTCCATTTTTCTTGATCTATAATGAAAATAATATACTCATTTAATCACCACATTAATCAAAACATTTCAAAATTCCTACTTTGGTAAAAGTTATCGTTTTGCCCTTAGACTTTCACAAAATTACGATTTTTCTCCTAGGCTCGTAAAATGATTTTCATCAAATTTCCTCATTAACCAAGCCTAGCTGAATCTATTTTAAAGCAACTCACAATTCAAATTATTTCACACATTTACTACCTATTTTATAACTTTTACAAAATAGTCCTTTTAGGTGTTTTCATAAAAAATCCTTTCACAAAAGTTGTTTATCACAATCAAGATTCATTTTCTTCCATAAAAAATTAGCAAACAACATTAATGCTCCCATGGAAAAACCCTAGACTTTCAACCATAGTGCAAAATAGTCCCCTGATTAGCTAGATTAAGCTATAAGGGTCCAAAAACACAAAAATCAAAAAAAATGACCATCAAAATAATTTATTTGCAAGGGTTGTAAGTTACTGAAAATTTAAGACCCCTATTTTGCTGATATTTTCGGTGGAGAGGAGAATGAATGAAAAAGATGAAGCTTTCTTTTTTATTTTATGATTATTTTTATCAATTAAGTCATCTAATGCCACCAAATTTTGACCAATTTCATTTCTTTGTCCCTATGGCCGACCACCACCCTCTAAAAGGCCTATTTGCACATTAAGGACATCTAATTTAAGGTTCTCTAGCTATTTAACACCTTTAGCTTGTAAAATAAAACTTTCCACTTTATGCGATTTAGTCCTTTTTCGAAATTAAGCATGAAATCACTATAATCAAGTCACCAAAATTTTAATGCACTCATATAATCATGCTATAACACATAAACTAATATTAAAAATAATTTCTCTGGCCTCGGATTAGTTGTTCCGAAACCACTGGTTCTACTAGCCCCAAAATCGGGCTGTTACACATGTTTCGGTACACATGGCCTAGGACACGGGCCGTCACACGGCCGTGTGTCATACACGGGCTATTCGCACGATCGTGTGTCTTTATTATTTTTAAATGCAGGTTTCATATGGTCTGAGACACAACTTACGACACGATCGTGTCTTCCAAAATAGTTAGTTACACGGTTTGGCACATGGCCCGCGACATGGTCGTGTAGCCATATTTCGAATGTCCACACGGTCTGAGCTATGTCACACGGCCTGGACACATGGTCATGTGACTCCTATTTCACCAATTTTGTATGTTTTGCCTGAAATTTTTTATTTGCTTCGAATAAGTCCCTAATGGTTTCCGAACTATTTTTAAGGCCAATTAAGCTCGATTTAAGGCCTGTAAAAGTATTTTTTATCATATTTAAATTACGTTATTGAAAATAATATGTGAATTGTATGTTGATCCATGTTTCGAAGATTAAGGTTTTGTTTTGCACTGTAATGCTCCGTAACCCTTATCCAACAACAAAGACGAGTTAGGGGTGTTACACACTAACTATCTGCAAAGGTTTAGAAAAGAGTGTGTGAGATTAAACAAGCTTAGTGAATGTCAGGAAAACCACCAAATAAATATGAGATCATACATTAAATGAGTACATCTAAAGTACAGCTTCATACATATTTAACCAAAGTGACATACTAGAATATTCATGCATCAACTGTCAGCTCATCTTACTTTGAAATCACATAATTAGACATACATCACATTTCATAATATTTCATTTAATGATAAATTGGCACTTGAAGCTATGAAACATAAAAGTGAGCTCTATCACCATACATTGGATACACGAATCTCCAACATACCAATGGCTTAAAGAGTCAAACATATCCCAAAAGCGTAGCATTTAGCTAAACTCTCCAACACACCAACATATCCCGGTGAATGGAGCTTAGCTCACATTCCCTTATCTCTCAAAATTGTCCCAGGCCTCAATTCCCCAAAACCACAACACATGAGTGAGTACTCACAAATCCTATTGCATGCAAACTATATCCAACGGTCTCAAAAGGTCACAAGGTCAAAATATCCACAATAGAACACACATTTACTTACCATTTTTCTACACACTTTCACTGCACATTTGCACATCATTGTCATTCGACATTTTTAACATGCCCACAACTAACACATTTCACAAAAGCTATCACGAACATATATCTCATACCACATTAACACAACATAATACTCATTCCATATCGCATATTCACATATCTCGCAAAAATTAACGAGGGGAATAAGAAAGCTTACACTCAAAACTTAGGTTAAGCGTTTAGCTACTCCTAAGCTTCCATTTAACACTATGAATCGTGTCTACAAGTAATGATTTCAAACATTCACAGTTCGTGCTTTCGGCTAGTCACCGGAAGATCAAACTAGCTTTTATTTTCCTTTAGCCTTGCTTATAGAAAGCTCCAACGGTTCCGATTCTTAACCCAAAATAAATCACACAGCAAAAACAATTAATATTCAGCCATAGACTCACCTAAATCAACCAAAACCACAAGCTTAAACTAGTTATTCTTGGAATTGAAATTTTCAACTAGCACAACCAAAAGCGAAAGATCCTAATTCCTATTCATTCCCATGCTTAAAACTAATTCCAATCCTCTAATTATTTATCTAAGAATGATTCTCAACCTTCAAACTATACAAAACTACACAGATTCATGGTTCTGAAATTTCGACATAAAATAACCATTTTTCATGAAAACTCATTAAAACCTTAGAACCTCTTAATGAAACTTTAGGAAAAGTTTAGAAACTTTCTAATCACATCAAAATGAGTTGAAAACACTTCAAAACATCGATTTCATACAAAATCCCAAATTTCACCATTAACTACCTAAATTTCGACATTTATTCAAAACTTTTGATTCAATGGATAAAAACTCAATTTAAAAGACTGAATATCATTAAAAACTAATAGGAAAACAAAACATTACCTTATTTGAAGGAGAAACAAGCGTTCAATTGAAAATTCAGAAAACCCACAAATTGAGCAATGATAAAAATCAATGGTGCTTTTGAAGCTTTTTATGGAATTTTAGAGAGGTTTAATGCTTGGAAGATGATGGAAAGAAAGTGAATTGATGTTTGGAAGATAAAATAAGTGAAGGTGCTTGGGGATTGCAAGGGACGGTTAAACAAAAAGAAGTGCAAAAAGGTTTCATGAGTTCTTGTAGGCAGGGGAAAAATAGGTTGATTTTAAAGTTTTGGTTTATTTGCTTTTGAACCACTCCTAATTTTAACCCTTTTGTTGGGACGTGACAATAAGTATAGATATACAAATAATATGAGTAAAACAATTTTTGTAATAAATTGAAGTGTATTAAAATATCAAAATAAAGCTTCGATTAAAGTGATAACAAAGAGATTTTTAGGCACAAATAAAATTTTGCCCCATCATCAAATTTTAAATATATGAAATTATTATTATACACTCATCCATAGACAAATTATTTTATGTATCATTCCCACCACATTATTCATGGTCCCTTTTCAATTATTTAATGGCATTTTAACAATTTTTTTCATGTCATTAACACATAATTTTGATAAATTTTTACCTTAAACCTCAAATATTGAATCATGAATCTAGAATCTCGAACCCTTGAACTCTAAACTCCAAACCCTTGAACACTGAACCCCAAACTCATAACACATAACCCCAAAACCGAAATCCTTAAATCTTAAACATGAACCTTAAAAATTGAACTCAAAACACGAACCTGAACCCTAAACTTTAAATCTCAAACCCAAACTCTGAACCTTAAGCTTCGGGGTTCAGGGTAAAATAATTACCAAAATTATGTGTCAATGACATGAGAAAAATTGCATAAAAATTACTTTTTAAAAAAAAAAATTGGATGCACAAAAAGAAAAAAATATTAACTTATGAAAAAAATAATTAAGATTTCTAAAAGAAGAAAATATGTTCGTTTATAATTTTAAAAAATTAATTATTTTAAATATTTTAACTAAAGTTAAATTAAGTTGGAGAAAATATTAGATATAGATGGGTATAAAATAATACTTTGTTATCTTTTAAATTTAATGACGTGATACTATTTTATTGGTGCTTAAAACTTATACTCTTTATAATGACACTAATATAATTTATTCTCTTATTTTATTATTAACTAATCATACATGACACCTTTACATGTGCATAAAATATTAATCCATATAAATCCCTCACCATCTCCATTTCACCATCTTTATCTCCATGACTTTGTTGGCACATTCGAGTATTGGTGGACGCATGGCAGATATCTAATTCGAGCTACCGAAACCTGCAAGTCGCCTGTGACTTGGGATCAGTCACACATCCCTCCTCAGAATGCACGACTACTCTCAAAGTTGCCGAAGCGGAGCAAGGAAACATCGATCCATATAGTATCTTCAGACAACCTGGTGCAGATACCACATCGTTAAGGTGCAACTTAAGGGGTCATTACGCAAGTTTCCATCTCTCTCTTTCTCCCCCCTTATGAACATTTCCACGTATCTCAATTATGAATCCTTGCATCTTTCTAGCATTTTTTTTTAATCTGTAAAATAGCATGGTTTTACATATCATCCATATGTTTCTGTGACTAATATAGATTTTAATCATGGTATTAACATATATATTCACACCAAGTTACTTATATGTATATATGGAATGTTGGGAAGAAAATTTGATTTGATCTGAGTTTGGATGACAGATCTCCATTATATTTCAATGGTAGGTGAGCGGATTCAAACCAGCGGGTGTTTGCTTTTGTGGGAGATGGAGATGGTGAGGGAGAGGGAGAAACGAAGATTGAGAGGAGAGGGGAGGGAGAAAATGTAATGGTTTTTTCAACTTTTTTTTGGTTCTTGTGCTTACTTTCTTTTTTCTTTTTAATTTATTAATATTATATCATGTATAATAAAAGGAATAAAAAATATATTAAGTTTTGCTATATTGTTTACTGGATATGTATTGTGAAATTAGTTTGGTTAGCTTATAGAAGATCAATGTGTGAATGCCCGTTCCGTGCGCAGGTAGCAGACGTTTTGTGTTGGGACTTAAATCAGCATCTAAGGATAAAGTCTCATTCAATTCCTTGAGATTTTAGCTTATTATTATTATTATTATTATTATTATTATTATTATTATTGAAGTTTTAAAGTTTGCCATGTACTTAGGTGACTAGGTGCACTATATGACTTTGGTTTGATTCCTATGTTATTATGAGATATTTAATACATTTGGTATGTGTTAGTATTGTTTTGAAGACTTTTGATCACTTCCGCGTTGATGTTATAATTACGGATGGATCCAGGTTCGTCCCCATGGAATTTTTAAAATTTTGAATTATATAGATATAAATTATCATATATTTTAGATTTGAAGTCTATATTGTATAACATTCATTCCCTTTGTCAAATTGAATTTCATATAATTTGTCTCCTTAAGCCGTAAGGCTATACTTTATATTAACAAAATATCTTTCAGTTTTTAATTATATGACTTTAATAATAATCAAATATTAATGTATGATGAGTCTTGAAAGACTAAATTTAGAGGCCCAATATGGACTTTAAAGCTGAATTCTAGAATTAATTGATTTAACTCATACTCATACATATTAGGTTAGTGACTTTTTTGTATTTTGATTTGTATGTCTTGCTAAGGAATTATCTTCCTTTGGTAATGTGCCGAAACTATCGAGAGAAAAGAAAGCAGTAAAAAAAAATACATATTATCTTCCTCTCGACTCCTTATACAAAAGATTGAATCTTTTTATTTTTGCATAAGTTATGTTCTTTATTTATTTGACTTATTATTATTTTTTCTTTTTCGTAATATGTTGTTTAATATATTATTACAGCCTTCAAGTTTTTCGATTAAATTATGGTCAACAAAAAAAATCGAATCTCTTTTCAAGAAAAGGATATCAGAAAGCAATAATGATCTATCGATTCCTCAACCTTATGTTATTAGTGGAGAAAAATCAAATACCGAATCTTCCCAAGCTCCTGAACTAGATATCAGATCTTCTCAATTCTAAGCTCCTGAACACGATATCAAGTCTTCCCAAGCTCTTGACTTTTCAATAGATTCTATCACTGAAGAGATTGATCTTATGAAAAAACATGCCTAGTATTGAGAAATAGGACTAAGGCCAAGTTTTTTAAATTTAATTATTGGAAATCTAATAATATTTATGAAAATTTTATTATAACATTAGTTAATCTTTTTTGCATATTGGAAAGAAATATTTAATTTTTATATAGTGTGATTTTTTTCTTTTAATTTTTTTACAATTAAAAATCATTCATGCTTTTCAAAAAACATTAAATTGATTTGTTTGATAAGAAAAAAAAAGTTTCCAAGAAGAATTATCAATTTTTTACATTAAGAAAAAGGTAACTTGAATTTTCAAGTTTCGCCCCCTTGAAATAAAATCTTGGATCTGCCCCTAGTTATAATGAGATTTCTCTTGTTATACGCATGTTAATATGTGTTGTACTTTTATGGTGAATTTTTTATTTAATGAGTTTTTTATGATGTTTCAAATTCGTGTTAGTATGCCTAATATGTTTGTATAACTTTGGTTGTAGATTGACATTGTTTAGTGACATAAAGAGGTATGCTTGCATGACTTAAAATGTTATTTTCAGCAATTTTGGGTAAATGTCTCGAGACATCAAGAAAATTTTGTAACATCCCAAAAATCGGGGGTTAGTAGAATTGGGTTTGTGAATCGAGAGAGAGTGATCATGCCTTAATTTTTGAAAATAAATATTGCAAAAATATTTTAAGGAGGAGGAAAAAGCCTAATGGTTAAAAGAAATATGAGAAAGCATAGAAATTAAATAATGTAACATCCCGAAATTGGGCCTAGGAGAATTGGGCCTTTTGGGCCCCAAGCGTAGGAGCTTTTTAAATTTTTGGAGAACAAGAGATCGGTTTAAATGCAAGTTGGAACTATTAGGTAAGTGGTTTTGGAAGATTAGAGGGCTTCTATGAAGTCCCGGGATCAAACCTGGGCTTAGGAAAAATTTTGGTTTTAGTTGAATAAAACCCTGAGAGTTAGAAGGTAGGCTCTAAGAATAAGATGTGAAGAAAAATGACACAAGAGGAGTGTGTGGTGTAGTGGCAAAGTGACGCCACATAAGAGACAAGGGGGTGATGCCACAAGGAAGGAAAGAGGTCCAAGGTTCAAGTCTTGGCACTTGCATTTCTTTTTGTTTTATTTTTTTAGTAAATTTAGACTTTGGCCATAGGGTTATATCTAGTTGCGCATGATTTTAGTCACAAGAGGAGCTTGTGGCTTGGTGGCAAGTGGCGTGTTGAGCTATTGAAGGGAGCAAGGGCTCGAATCTCATGACAAGCAAATGAGTATTTATTTTGCGGACTGGACGGCAAGAGTTTGAGTTGGATTTAAACTCTACTAACGAAGGGATCCCACATCGGAAAGATACAAAGAGGAAAGGTGAGAAGCTGGTTATATATAGAGCATTCTATGTGGAGAGTTAACATACCTTGGTGGGCGTTGGGCATAGGAGTGCTCGGAGCGTGGATTAGCAGCTTTCGATGGGTACGGTGAGGTTTCTGTTTTTGATAAGTATGTATTAAAATCTTGGTTAATCGCTAGTAATGTCGTTTGTAGGGTCGTGACTAAGGGGTTTGTTGCGTGCATGGTTGCCAGGTGTGTACAAACACTACACACACGATATCGGCAATGCCGAAAAGCCAAAAAGCCGAAAGTGGCTAAATGGGCCCCTGAGGCTAAGTTTGATAAAATAGTTTGGTTTGTTAAACATATTGAGTTAGTCACGCATGATACACGATTTGGATTTGTTTTGGCCCTAATGGGCCGTAAGGTTGTAATTTGGGTTTGATGGGCTAGTTGAACAACTCTTCAATTTCATAAGACTTAATCTAATTAAACATGTCTATGAACAAGTCGCTGGGTTAGGGTGTGGCAACAGGCATACGTATGTCTAGGATTGGATCTCGGGAGAGCTTGGTACTTAAGCGGTCCTAGTGGCCCACCTCATCTTCTCTGGAATCTTACCTGGTGCGTAGTGTCTGTTCACTTTAGCCGCGAGGACTTGTTGATGGGCCAAAGTTCATAACTAAAACCCGAGAGGGACCAATTACCCTTGCTTTGTAAAATTGTCGAAATACCCTCGATTTGTGAAATTACCAAAATACCCCTGGTTTGCAAAATTACTGAAATACCCTGATTTGTAAAATTACCAAAATACCCCCGATTTGCAAAATTACTGTAATACCCTGATTTGTGAAATTACCAAAATACCCCCATGATTTGCAAAATTACTGAAATACCTTCGGGTTGCAAAATTATCAAAATACCCCTAGTTTTTGAAATTACCAAAATACCTTCGATTAGCGAAATTACCGAAATACCCTGATTTGTGAAATTACCGAAATACCCCCAGTTTGCGAAAGTACCAAAATACCCCTGTTTTGCAAAATTATCAAGATACCCCTATTTTTCCAAATTACCAAAATACCCTTGTAGGGTAGAATTACGAAAATTCCCCTGGGTAGTGAAATGACGAAAATACCCCTATGTGACGAATATGAGTTTGTGGTTGTTACTTTTGTGTTTGATGCATTCATATGATATTCTGCTTAGGATGCATATGGGTGGGAATTATGGTACGGAGGAAGATTTGAGGATCGCATGGCCGTATGGTATGGATCCAAGATCGCATGGCCATATGGCATGGATCCTCAGAAGGCTTTAAGCCCAATATATGTGATTAAGGAGCTTTGCTGCAACATTTGGTAGTACCGCAACCGGGCTACCCTTGGTGTGTAGCGGTGGGGTGGGTCGAGCTAGAACTCCCCATAGGAGCCATAAGGTTGGAAGGGAAATGGTGTGTGTAGCGGATGGATTTTTGGGGTGGGATTTGCATTATTTGTTTATAAATGATACGATATGATATGATATGAGGTCATTGTGGGCTAAAGCCCAAGACCACCGATTTTGATAGGGCTTAGGCCCAATGTGAATATTTGTAAGTGATTTGATTGCCAAGGGTTGTGCACACTGAGTTTCGAAGCTCACACCCCTTTAATTTAATGTTTCAGGTAATCCTGAATAGACGACTCGACGTGGGAGAGGACTCGGAGATGGCCACACTACAAGAGGCTTGAATTTTCATTTATTTGTTTCAAAATACATGTTTTTAGTTACTTAATTTTCGGTGGATGTAATAAGGCCTTGTACTCTGTTTTGACTTCAGATTTATTTCGGGTTTTGAAATTAATTGTTTATTTAATTATTAAACCTAAGTAAGCTCTTATGTTCAAACTTGGTTTCCGAAATACTTGAAGTTGTAAAATGGGTTTTTATCTTTGGGCTTTTGGGCCTTAAATTTTTAATTAGCAAAACCATTTTGAATTATGCCTTTAATGTGACATTCCGGATTTGGGCCTAACTTCTAGGCCGGGTTTGGGGTGTTACAAATAAGGTCCCAAGTTCGAATCCAAGAAAGTGTCATTGCCGTTTCTCTCAACTGGCTTGGGTAAGGTCTATTCTCTCTTCAATTTCTTAATTAATCTTGTCCATTAAAAATCTAAATTTCTAGATCTTGAATTTTGGGGATTTTAAATAATTTTAAATGTATTTTTCCATAATTTAATGAGATCTCAAATCGTTTTAAAATTCAGCCCCAATTTTGGACACTATGGGTGGTAGTGGTGCGTGCGCCTATGTGCAAGAAAGGGGGCTATTTTTTTTCTTGGTTCTTGCCTATATTTTTCTAGCACTAATTTGAGTTCTTGAACCCTCCTAATCACCTTTTAAACCCATTTCAATTAGAGGAAAAAATTCTTGATCGATTGGCCATTTGGATCCCACAAATCGTGAAGCGTAAGTGCAATTAAGGGTAACTAGTTTGTTATTTCAACATAGTTGTTGGGTAAAGGTTATGAATTGATTAAATGAAAGAATTTAATCATTAATTAGCTAATGATTTTCCAGTATATTATTGAATTAGATGCTGACTCAAACACCCCAAATCATTAGTAAATGTGAAGAATGATTGTATTTACGGTTTGCATCGATACAGTGTAAGGAATCTAACGAGTTTGGATTCATAAAATGGTTATAATTCCAACGATTTGTTTGAACTCATAAGTGGGTGTTTGGGGGCTGGTTTAATGGTAAATTAATTGAATTTATACTGAATTTTTGTTTAGGTACGTTTAAGTAATTATTAAGGAAAATTGGAAGATTCGCTAGTGTGCTGCGAGGAAGTGAAAAATAAGGTGTGGGTCCTAAACTCATAAAATTGTTTGAAAATGTTAACTATCATGTTATATTTGATAAATTAGCTTGCTGATTGGATTAACTTAATAGCCAAATTATTGATTTTGTGAGTGGCCAAACTAGGTATGTTTCAAGCCTTAAAAGATTGACATGTTGGCAAAATTACTAGTTTGATAGTATGGATGTTTGATTGAGTTTATAATTGCATATTTGAGTTATGAGATATGAGAATGTTTGACTGGATGATATAATGTGTTGAGATATTAGGCTTATGTTTGATTTAAACGCATGAGATATTTGTTATATTGTGTACTGAAAAGGGTGCTATTTATGCACAATGAAAATCCGTAAAGTATGTGATTATTGAAGACATGCTGAGCATGTCAAATGAATGTGAAAAGTATAGAGATATGATTATGTATGAAATTGTGTGACATATTTCATATGCATTGGGTTGGAATTTTGTGGTTGGCGGAGGAGTTCCGTAGAGTACCGGCGGCATATTAAGTCTGTATTATTCGTAGTCAGTGCACTGCACCTGGAGTTTAGAGGGGATTGGTGATTTTATCGCATATTCTATGTTATTGGCGATTGTATTTCACTATTTGATATCCGACAGATTTTCTACATTATTGATTATTGGGTGGTTTTACCATATTGAGATATGCTCATAATGTTTTGGAGTTTTGCAGACGGGTTCTGGGGAACTCGTGGTGTGTAGTGAATGGTATGGGTAGGAACTTTTTTGCATTGCATCATGTGCACGACATATTCTAATGTTATGGATTTATGCTACGCATTGTATTTTGTTGTATTGAATGGTATCGAAATTAATGATTGTTACTCGAATGAATGATGACCTATGCTCATACACCGTTTGACATCAATTTGATAATGGCTATGTAATGTCACGAAATTCCTAAGATAGTTTTGTTTTCTTCTGTTAATGCTAATATGTTTCACTGTATTTGCTGTTTTTGCCCTTTTAAATAATTATTTGACTCACTCTGAGCTTTTCATAAGCTCACCCCAATAGTGTTTAACTTTTCAGGTAAACCTCAAAATTAGGTCCGGACTCGGCATTCAGAGGATCAACTTGGGCCTCAGATTATTATTATTTAATTAAGCATTATTAAGTCTTTATTGGTTTTGGCTTGTAATTTTTAATTATTTCTGGTCTGTGGCTTGGTAACTTTTCTTTTGGGGATTTTTGCATGCATGTATTACTCAAGCATTATAATCGGATGATGCATGATATCAGGCTTAAGTAAAATTTGGTGGTATTCCCTAGTTTCCACTACATTGCAAGGGAACTGTTTTTGAAAAACAAATTGATAAGGCAACTAATTTTCCAAAATGACTGGAAAATTGGTCTTTCCGTTGCATTAGTTTAACTTCAAGTTTTTTTTAAAGAAGAGTGACAAGCAAACGGTTTTTCTAAAACAACACTGTCAACAATAAAATGGATCCTAAGCATACATGACCTAATGAATGCATGCTTTTAAACTAACTCAAAGTACAACTACGATTTTCTCTAAAATGAGTTTATTTAAAGTCTTAAAAAGTAACGTAAGTTAGCTTAGCCATTTCGGTGGCTAATGTAGCCTTCTCAATCTAGCAATAAAGTCTAGGCTGGGTTTGAGAGGTTACAAATTTTGTGTATATTCATGCATTTCTAGATGTATGTCTTAAGACATACTAAGCATGTCTCAAGAGATGAGGTGTCTTGTCTCAAGACATGGTTCCATTGTCTCGAGACTTCTACCTTTGAAGCTAAAATATGAAAACATTGGACGCATGTCTCAAGACATGACTTCACCGTCCCTATATTTTGCTTGTTTGACCTAAGAATCATAACTTGGCTCTGGTGTGTGACTATCTTCGGCACAGGTTTAGTGTATGTGGGCCCATTTGAGTTCATTTGAGTTAGTTTAACACTTGTAATGACTTTTAATTGAAACATCTTATTTATTTTATTTTTAGAAAAATGTGTAACAACTCATTTTTAGTGGTTTTAGGACCATAATTCCGATGTGCAAGTTCATAAATTTTATTTATTTAATATTTACAAGGTCATTAGAGTGTCAAATTAAAGTTTGGTCTGGTAATTTTAATGTTTGAATAGTTAATTAAGGAAAAAGAATTAAATCGTAAAAGCTACAAAAGTTAATTGCTATTAGCTTTTGTAGGCTAACTAGGTCTAAAAGTATTAATGGATGGATTTAAATGGAAATTAAGCCATATTTTCTAAATGGGACGGTTAATGCTTTCCATTAGATGATTTTTAAGTTAATTTTTATAATTAAATAAAATTATATGTTATGATTAAAATAAAAAAAGTGTTCATCTTTTTCATTTCTTTCTTTGCCAACCGAAACCATAAAAAAACTTAAGAAAGCCATACCTTTTCTTCAAGCTTGAAATTCGGCCCTTAAGTCCAAATCTAACTCTTTTTTCATTAAATTTTATGGTTGTAGATCAATATAGCTAGCCCAAGGACTATTTTGAAATACTGTTAAAGTTTTAAAAAGTTATTAATATTATTCTTGAAGATTTTTGGATGTTAATTATTTAGTTTGAAGATTGGTGTTGAAATAAAACTATTTTGTAAAGTGAATTTAATTAGTTTTGAGTTTATGTAATAAAATGTTAATATGTTGAAATTGACTTGAATTTCTTATAAATTTCGTTACTTGTGGATTGTATAGAGATGATAATGAATTCGGCAATAGGGATTTCGACTGAAATACGAAAATAAGCTTGTTTTGATTTTAGCTTGTTTCGATTTTAGGGATTAAATTGAATAAAATGCAAAATTTTAAGAAAATTGTGAAAAATGTTAATAGGAAGTCATATGCATCAAATTGAATGTTATAATGTAATTGAGACTGATAAATTGAAATAAAATTATAGTATAGATCAATAATCAATAGATAATCGTGGAAAAGAGAAAATTTTAGATTAGTCCCTGATACTTCTATCTTTGTCGTTTGGCCTTGGTAAGTTCATACAGTAAAGTATTGTGTATTTTGTAATATTTATATTGAACTTTGTATTTTGGGAATGTTGTATATAAACTCATTTATTGCAAATTGGTACAAGGTGAGATAAGGACTGAATTGAAAAGTGTTATATTGTTATATGTATTGAGCCCATATGAACATAGGATAGGATACAATTGGCATGCCAATAGGTTATTTTGTGCACTGTACGTGATTGATATGTGCGGAGAAGATGATAGATGAAATGTTTTTATACACTGAATGCACCAGAATCCAACATTTATTGCGGATCACCGAGTTATATTTACAGTGATCCTGGGGTGTTTTGGGGGGAGAATGCGAAGCCTATGGGCTTGGCACTTAGTGCCTAAGCGTGTTTTGATAGGGATGTTAGTCTTCGGGCTAGACACTCAATACCCAAGCGTTTTCTTGGTTGGATTAGCTCGGCTAAGCAATCTAGCGTGTTTTGGGTGGATAATCACATATCTATATCTATTCATATTAGATCATCTGGCTAAATCACGATTTTTTAAATGATATAATGACTTGTATTGACGTATGGTAATAATGTCTTGATGAATAACTTGAACATGTGTTCATGATTATAGACATTATATCTTGACTTGGTATTGAAACAACTCATTTACTTGAAAGATTATATGGCTAGTATATGATAAATTCACTTCTTGATATATGGATGTGGCGACAAGATTAAGTGTTAGTTAATTACTTTGTTAAATTTAAATTGTGACATGAAGGTATGTTATATTGTTTTTTGACCTATGAAGTTAGTAAGCTTAACTGAAGCTTACTTTGTGTTGTTTTCTTGTAGATATCGTTTTGCAAAACCTAGCGATTGGATCAACTTAAAGGTCACAAGACTTTGAAAACATTTTGTTTTGGTTATGTGTCATGTATACAAATGTTTGGTATATGTAAAGTGTGCTTTTGGATTTCATGAAATATGTGAACTTGTTATAATGATATATTTGATTATGGTTCAAATGGTAGTCTTGATTTTGGTATTAAGATTGATATGTGATGGTAGAATAGTTTGAAGTTGTTTTTGAGAAGCTATGAGCATGGTATACGAAATGGTTGGGTGTCAAATGTATATGTAGTTATTTGGTATTTGGTTAATGGTTTATGGAGTTGGTATAACATCTTAATTGTTGATTTTGAAATGTTTTAGTTTGAATAAGTGAGTTGGTACTTGTTGTGAAATGATACATTAATAGGTTGGCTTTTTGACATACTTATGATGCTTGGAAATTGATGATAGATAGCATGTTAGGTGTATAAATTGCTTGATTCTAGTTTGGTAGAAAATGAAGTTATACTTGGGCATTAAATGTTGGTTGTGATAGTGTCCTGTGGCATATTGGTTAGGCACATAAGATGGTGATTTGAGTTGTGTTTTGGTGTGTTTTGAATTTGTTGAATAAATGGCTGATGACATGCTTGTGGCTTAAGTAGATAAATGAATGTATGACTTGCATTTTAATGTTCATTTGGGCACACACGGTTTGACACAAAGGCGTCTACCATACATGGGCATGTGGCACAGTCGTGTGGTTATGTAGCACCAAAAAATATTAAGTTTCAGATGTGTTAAATTTTGTCATTAATTGGTACTTGCCTTAATGGTTAGGTGCCTTGCTTAGGTGGTTGGGGTCTTGGGTTCAAGTCTCGGCGTGAACAAAGAGGGTTTTATTTTTGCAATTTTCTTTCTGGGACGCATGGGATGGAGTTTGATTGGAAATCAAATACTAGGTAGTTAGCAGGTTGTGTGGTTAGGTTGATAAGGATTTTATTTTTTTCCTTATTCTTTTGTTATTTTATTTTATTTTGATTTTGATTTTTAATTTTTTCCATAAAAAAAAAATCATCACTTTGTTTTGCACTTAAGAAAACTTCTCATGTTTGTCTCAATTTTGTTTTTCATGTTATTTTCTTTTTCTTTCTTTCTCCAGTTTCTTTTCCTCTTTTCAGTTTTTCTATTTGGCGTCCCTATTTTCTTTTTTTGATTCTTTTGTTACTTCCTGATCGTATAGCTTCTGTTGGTGGGTTTCGATTCTTAGCAGTAAGTTTTATTGTTACCTACTCTGTTTTCTTGTGGGTTTGTTTGTTGGGTTTTTGGGGGTTACGAAATTTTGTTAGCATGGTATGAAATTCGTATAATTTTATACTATCTAATTTGTCCGCTATGCTTTAGGAGAGGTTCAAGATGTAACTACTCGTTTTAAGGTCAAATCAGAATAGTGGTTTCGAAACCACAGACCCAAAGTAGAAATATTTATTTTTATTATTTCTTTAAGGTCTACAATATGATTAAATGATTGTGTGAAGATTTCGTTAAGGAATTTTATCGATAGAGTGTCCAATTTGACTAATAGGACTAAATTGCAATAGGTGCAAAATATGTGTTCTAGAAGCTAGAGGTGTCTAATTGCTATGAAATTTTAAATTGGAGGTCCTTAAATGGTAACTAGACCATTATACTTTAAGTTGGACAAAAATAGACATGGTTAGGTGAAATTTCAAAGTTTGGCATTAAGGGCATTTTGGTCATTTGGTTAATAAAGACAAAATAAAACAAACAAAAGATGTTCATCTTCTCAAATTAGTCTCCCCATAGCCGAAAATTTCAAGGAATCCATAGCTAGGGTTTTGGCCACTTTCAAGCTTGATTATAAGTCCGTTCTTACCCTGTTTTTAATTATTTTTATGTTTTTGAAGTTGTTTTAACCTAATCTAGCTATTTCAAGGACTAATTTGAAAGATAGATGAAGTCTAAAATTTTACCCATGTTAAATATTTGTGTATTTTGATGTTTGATGGTAGAAAATGCATGTTTGGCGTTAGATAAACAAAATTTACCAAGTGATTTTTGATGAAAATGTCAAATAGGGACCTATTTGTAAAACTTGTAAAATGTGTGTAAAATGTGAATAAATGAAAAATGTGGGCTATTATGAGCGAGGAATAGGTTCGACTAGGCTAAGGTGTGATGAAATTGAATGAAAATCATTTTACGAGCCTAGGGACTAAAATGTAAAAAGTTAAAAAGTTAGAGGTAAAAATGCTTTAATATTATATGAATTGTATGTTTGATTATGTGAATGAGTATAATTCTACAAACGAGTTCGACGATGATTCGACAAGTGAGAAGTCCCGTTGAACCTTAGGAATAGATTAGGATACAAGTGACATATTACTAGGGTCATTATGTGTTATGTGATTACGTGATCCGGGTACTGGTCTTGTACATCCCACTGGTGGCTGAGTATACCGACATATGTTGCGGATACTTGACAGCTTGTGTGAGCAACACCGCGTAGCTACGTCTTACTGACAGCTTGTGTGAGCAGGCCCGTCGATAGCTTGAAAGCAAGCAATTATGTGATATGAGATTAAGGTAGCATTGGCTACGTATGTGGCACTTAGTGTGCAAAAATCCCGAATATCTGACACTATTATTCCGAGTAGTTCACGGGTATGTCAAAGATGAGAATATGTGTAAGTTCATTCCAAAATGTTTAGGTATGTATGTAAAGCTCATGCTGAATAAATGCTTGAAATGATGAAAATGAGGTAAGATTTGTGATGGAATGAATTATGATCATGAGACTATGGTAAATTTACATTTAATTATGTTATATTATTTGAACGTTATATGCATGGTAAGGTTGCTTATTTCTTGCATACGAGCTTACTAAGCTATATAGCTTACTCCGTTTATTTGCCATGTGTTTATAGTGTCGCCAAGCTATCTCGAATCGGAGATCGTCGGAGATTCGAATCACACTATCAAACTCTCATTCTTTGGTATTGATGATCTTAGTATTTTGAAAGTATAGCATGTATAGGGACTTCGTCATTTTGTTATATGTTTCATTATGATTTTAGCCAATGTATTGGCTGTAATTTGTCAAAGGCTTGATTTAATATTGGTCATGTAAATTTGGCTTATTTTGGCTAACATGGTTGTAAGCCTAAGTATATTCATATGTGTGCCAATGCCTTTGGTGATATGGTTATGATATGCTTGGCAAATATGGAATTTAATTCATAGCATGAACGTGAAATGATTGGAAATGTGATCTTTTGATGAGATGATAAATTTGTGCACAATTAAGTGTCTTGAAGGTAGTAAATTGAGGCTTAATGAATGTGAAATTTGCATGATTTATTTAGGGCATAATAAATGTTGGGGGTATGATAGATGTTGCTATTGTATTGGCATGTGTTGGTCATAAATGTCGGTGTTTTGGTTGCATAAGTATATTATGTTTTGTGCCATTGGGTTGGTGTATGTGTATGTGTGAATAAGGGTGGCAAATGGCTTGGTAAATAGCCTTTATTTTGTCCACATGGGTAGACACATGAGCATATGTCTAGGTCATGTGTGACACACAGTCTGCCCCATAGGCATGTGTTTTGGCGGTGTGTCCGCTGTACCTAAATTTTGAGAAATAGAATGCTCAGAATTGAGCACACGGGCAGAGACACGGGCGTGTGTCTCAGCTGTGTGAGGGACACAGCCTCAAGCACAGGCTGTGAAGTCTGCACCTATTTTGTGAAAATTTAATTACCCACACAACCTAGCACACGGGCGTGTGAATTGGCTGTGTGACATCAATTTGGTCATGCATTGCAAAATAGAGAGTTACATAGGTTAGGGACACGGGCATGTGTGATCACACGTCCTTCCCACAAGGACGTGTCCCATATCCACACGGGCGTGTGACCCCTGTTTAGTAGAAAAGTTTTCTAAGTTTTGTAAAAATGTCTAAAGTTCTTGGTTTAGTCCTGGACCACTCACAAAGCATGTTTAGGGCCTCGTAGGCTCGTATTAGGGACTTTATAATTAATTGCAAATGGTTTTAGTTTGGACGCAAATTTATGGCTTGAAATTGTATAATTGTTTGTGTGGTAAGTCCGATAACACCTCGAACCCTATTTCAGCGTTGAATACGAGTAAGGGGTGTTACATTTAGTAGTATCAGAGCTATGGTTTAGTCGATTCTTGGACTACTGTACCGTGTGTAAGAGTCTAGTTATACATGCCATATATAAATTTTGATAGTGTGACGACTCTTGACAATTTAAACTGTGTTTTCATATAGTAAATGGATCCCGACCGAGAAGTGGCTAATGATGTTGAAAGTAATACGCCGGCTCCCGCTTAAGGGACCGCGCCATCTGGAAGTAGACTAATGACGATTAGTCAAGGAGGAAAGGCTAGGGAAGCCTTGTTCGAAAGGATGAATGAGTGGTTTGCCGAGTTTGTTCGGACAAATCTGGCTGCCCAAGATCCTCCACCCCCACCTAACCCTCAACCAGTTCCTGTAGCCCCCTATGGTGTGGAATTGGTAAGATTGAAGAAGCCTCTAGTTGATAAGATTCGAAAGCAAGAGGCTGAAGAATTTAGAGCAAATGTCGATGATGATCCTGAGAGAGCAGAATCCTGGCTTGAGAACTCAATCCGGGTATTTGATGAGCTTTCTTGCACCCCAAATGAGTGCTTGAAATATGCTATATCACTTCTAAGGGATACGACATATTAGTGGTGGAACACTCTTATATCTGTGGTACCAAGGGAAAGATTTACTTGGGATTTCTTCCAAGAGGATTTCAAAAAGAAGTACATCAGTCAGCGATTTATTGATCAGAAACGCAAAGAATTCTCGAAGTTGAAATAAGGTCGTATATCTATGATTAAATACAAGCGAGAGTTTGTTAGACTCAGTAAGTATGCTCGGGAATGTGTTTCAATAGAGGCTATTATGTGTAAGAGATTCAAAGATGGGCTGAATGAGGACATCAGGCTGTTAGTTGGGATATTAGAGTAGAATGAATTTGTTGTGCTAGTCGAATGAGCTTGCAAAGCCGAAGAGTTGAGTAAGGAAAAGAGAAAAGCTGAGTTTGAGGCTAGAGATTCGAGAAAGAGGCCGATGAATAAGTCTTTCAATCTTCGTCAAGAGATTCAAGAAAGAGGCCAATTAATAAGTCGATTCAATCTTCGTCAAAGAAATTGAGAGATTTGTATGTTTGCTCCGATGCTTCAGCCGGGTATCCCAACAGAGATTGTAGGAAGTAATATTCGGGTTCTAAGGCCCGAACTACATCCATAGCGAGCGTAGGTAATGTTAGGTTTAATAAGCCTGAATGCCAACACTGTGGTAGACGACATCCCGATAAATGTAGGATGAATAACCGGGCTTGTTTTAAATATGGCTCCCAAGATCATTTTATTCGAGATTGCCCGCAAATGGTTGAAAAAGATAATTTTCAGAATGCAAGATCTAGTAACACTGTTACTAGAGGGAGGCCAGTGAGAAATACGGGAAATGGGACCAGTAGCAGAGGTGTATCCAAAGCCTCAGCTGTGAGATCGGAAGCTAGAGCACCTGCGAGAGCTTATGTTATTCGTGCTCGCGAGGATGCGTCCTCGCCTAACGTGATCACTGGTACATTGTCTCTTTATGATACTAATGTAGTTGCATTAATTGATCCTAGATCGACTCATTCCTATATTTGCATGAATTTGGTACCTAATAAGAATTTGGCTGTTGAGTCTACTGAGTTTGTGATTAAGGTGCCGAACCCCTTAGGCAAACATGTTTTAGTTGATAAAGTTTGCAAGAGTTGTCCTTTAATGATTCGGGGTCACTGTTTTCTAGCTGACTTAATGCTTTTGCCATTTGATGAGTTTGATGTGATACTTGGAATGGATTGGTTGACTCTGCATGATGTCATAGTGAATTGTAGACAAAATGTTATTGAATTGAAATGTCAAAACAATGAAACTATTTGTGTTGAGTCGAATGAGTCGGGTGAATTTCCTATTGTGATTTCATCGATGTCGGCTCAGAGGTGTGTAAGAAAAGATTGTGAAGCATTTCTTGCGTATGTACTGAATACTAAGGTGTCCGAATTGAAGATCAAATCTGTTTCAGTAGTTTGTGAATATCTGGAGGTGTTTCCAGAAGAGTTGCTAGGGTTACCACCGGTCAGAGAGGTTGAGTTTGCTTTTGATTTAGTACTAGGGACTGCACCAATATCGATAGCTCCGTATAGGATGGCTCTGACCAAATTGAAAGAATTAAAGTCTCAGTTACAAGAGTTGATAGACAAGGGTTTTGTGAGACCGAGTTTTTCTCTCTGCGGTGCACCGATATTATTCGTCAAGAAGAAAGATGGATCCATAAGACTTTGTATCGATTATCGTCAACTCAACAAGGTTACGATAAAGAACAAGTATCCCTTACCGATGATTGATGATTTGTTCGACCAGTTGAAAGCGGCAACATTATTCTCGAAGATAGATTTGAGATTTGGTTATTATCAGCTGAGAGTTAAAGACTCAGATGTGCTGAAAACCGCGTTCAGAACGAGGTATGGGCATTATGAGTTTCTTGTTATGCCTTTTGGATTAACAAATGCTCCTGCTGTTTTTATGGATTCGATGAATCGAATCTTCAGAACGTATTTGGACAAGTTTGTAGTTGTGGTTTTTGATGACATTTTCATTTCTTCTTGAGATGAGGCAAAACATGCCAAACATTTAAGAATTGTATTGCAGACTTTGAGAGATAAGAAATTGTTTGCTAAATTCAGTAAAAGTGAGTATTGGCTCCGAGAAGTCATATTTTTGGGGCATATTTTCTCAGCGGAAGGTATAGGAGTTGATCCAAGTAAGATTTCAGCAATTGTTGATTGGAAACCGCCTAGGAATGTATCTGTAATAGCTCGATTTTAGCTAAATTGGAACAGTGGTTTTGGAACCACAAATCTGATGTTAGAAAATTATTTTAATATTATTTTATGTGTTTACAACAAGTTATTTTATATGTGTGAAAGTTTCGTGAGCTAATTTTATCGTTTAAATGGTTAATTAGAGAAAAAGGACTAAATCGCGTAAAGTGCAAAACTTGTGTTCTATTAGCTAAAAGTTTCTAATAGCTATGGAACCTTAAAGTTAAGGTCCTTATGTTGAAATTAGACCATTAACATGACAGTGGATGATAATAGCTTGGTAAAATTGAAATTATTAATGCTCATTAAGGTTAAATAGGTAATTTAGTTAATAAAGGTTATTATAATAAAACAAAATCAAAACATTTGTTCATCTTTCTTCTTATTGCCGAAATTAAAGGACAAGAAGAAGAGAAATAGGGTTTTCATTCGGGTAAGGAAACTCAAGCAATTAGGTATGTTTTGAGCTCGATTTTTGATGATTTTTACATTTTTGAGATCGTTGCTTCGTATTCTAGCTAGCTCGTACCTTTAATTTTAAAACTGTTAAAGATTTTAAGTGTAACAATCCGATTTAGACCCTAGCTAGAATAGTGGTTTCGGGACCACAAATTCGAGTCAAAAAAATATTTTAATATTATTTTCTATGTCTGTAGTATACGATTAAGCGTGTGTTAAAGTTTCATAAGTTAATTTGTCCGTCTGTGTGTTTAATTTGATAAAATGACCTAATTGTGAGAAATGCTAAATTAGCATGCTTAATGAAAAGGAATCTATTTGTTGTGGCTTTTATTATATGAAGTCCTTATGATGTTATATTGCCATTATTAAGTTGATGGACAATTATGTCCATAGTTCAAATGGTTAACTATTAATGCTTCATTAAGGGCAAAAATGGAAATGAATAAATGACATGTGTAATAGTCCGGTTTACACCCTAGTCAGAACAGTGGTTCCGGGACCACAAATTCGAGTAACTAAAATATTTTAATATTTATTTCCGTGTCTTTGATATGTGACTAAGCATGTGTTAAAGTTCCGTAAGTTAATTTGTCTGTTTGTGTGCTTAATTTGATAAAAGGATTGAATTGCCTCAAATGAAAACTTAGTATGCTATTCGTTAAGGTATCATTGTGTTGTGGCTTTGTAAAGGTGGAGGCCTTATATGGCAATTAAGCCATTTATAAGTTAGTGGTTTGTTAATGGACAAAAATGACATTGAATTATATTTTTCTTTTATGTTTGTAAAAGGTTAATTTAGTAAATTGAATAATAATATGTTTGTATTATAATAAACAAAAGAAAAGATGAATGCTATCATCTTATTGGGGTGCCAAAATTGAAGAAAGAAAAAGAAAAGAAATTTACTAGGACATTCAGCTTTATATATGCATAATTAATGTATGTTTTTGCTTTGGATTTTGATGATTTTTATGTTTTTGAGATAGTTGCTTAGTCTACTATCAAGCACATGTCTCAATTTGATGAATTGATGTTGTTCATGAGATGTGCCATTGATGATATGTTGAGCTTTGGGATGAATTATGGTGTTAAATGAAAGATTTGAGCTAGATGAACATACTTTGTTCTTGAATTTTTGATGAATTTAGCTAATTAGGGCTAAATTGAGAAAATAACAATTTGAGGGACTAAATTGCAAATTTTATGGAAAATATGGGCTTGTATGTGGTGTATGAACATTCGGCTAAGCATGGTTATGTAATGATTTTGCGAATTTGATGTTTTGAGAAAAATGAACTAAAATGATAAATTGTGCAAATATGAGGGTTAATTTGCAAATAGCCCTAAATGTGTGTCCTTAGATTGAATTGAATAAGTTAGTGAACAAAAGAGTTAATTCTGAATATGTATAGATCAAGAACCGAGGAAAATGGACTTAGGTCGCAGGAAAGCGAAAGTAACTGAGTACCCATTTTCGTTTTTGTTAAATCGAATCTGAGGTAAGTCATTATGCAAATAAACGTATTTGTATTGAATTATGTATGTTCTTATGAACATTGTTATTGATGAATACTTATGATATGATCTGTTCATGAATTTTGAGATATGGATTTCTTAGAGACAATGTCGGAGAAGTCCCATCCGAACCTAGGAATAGATAGGATTAGCTATGTCATGACATAGGTATCTGTCCTGTTTTATCGTGTAAGACCACGTCTGGGACGTTGGAATTGATTCGAGATTTCATGTAAGACCACGTCTGGGACGTTGGCATCGATATTATCTTTATGTGTAAGACCATGTCTGGGACATTGGTATCGTATTGATTCGTGTAAGACCCTGTCTGGGACAGTGGCATTGATATCTAAGTACTTGTAAGACCTCGTCTGGAACGTTGGCATTATACTACTATTCTGAGCTCTCTGAGTATCCTATTAGGTTCCTATAGGTTCAACGGGCAAGTCTGAGATACGAATGGCTATGAAAATTGCAAATCTGTTATAGGTACATGTACTATGTACACTAAGTGTGTATAAAAAGGTAAGTACCTATGTGATTTTGATTTGAATAATATAAGAATGAATATGAGAATGTGAATGAGTTACAACAATGGTTATGAATAAGCTATGTATATATATATGATTCTTGAATTGATGAATGTGGCAATTATGGCCTAGAATATGGACCAAAGCATATATGTGAAAAATTTACTATGAATACGAATATTGCATATGTTTCTTTAAGCTTAAATGTTTTACATGCTAAGTTTGTTTGTATTATGACTTACTAAGCTTTTGGAAAGCTTACTCTGTGTGTGTGTTTTCTCTTTTTTTTTAGGTCCTCAAAGCTACTGAAGGCTCGGGACCGTCAAGGATCGTCATCACACTACTAAACTCGTTTTGGTACATTTTGGAAATGTATATAGCTAGATATGGCATGTATAGGTTAGTATTTGATATAAGTTTGTTATTTGAACTTAGCCATGTGATTTGGCTAGTTATGAGTTGAGAATTTGCTTGAATGAATGTGATATGTGAAGTATGTTTTTGGCATGGTTAGTTGATACATGAAATGGTCAAGTTTTGATTAAGCAAATGAATGAATTATGCTGGTGATGAGATGAGTTTTAGTCCTGTAATTTGGATGGTTATTTTGGTATGTTTTTGGTTGCCAAATAGGCATGAGATGTCTTGATGATTTTGCTTGTAGGTAAGACCCATGTGGGTGGCATTTTGGCCTTGCAAATGGCCTATTTTGCCACACGGTTGTGGCATACAGGCGTTCTTAATGATCGTGGGACAAAGTCAGTAGCTAGCATAAAAGTACACGGCCTTGGCACACGGACGTTCCTAGTAGCCGTGTGGTTTTCAACAGGATCGATCACGTCCAAGGTACACGGTCGTTCTTGGTGGCCATTGAACAAAGTCAGTTTCGACCACGGGACACACGAGTGTGTCTAGCAGCCGTGGGAGGAACACGGTCTACCCACACGGGCGTGTAAGCCCTGAAACTTAGAAAAGTCTTAAATTTCTGAGAATTTTTGTATTTGTTTCAGTTTTATCCCGACCCTATTTTTGAGCATGCTTTAGGTCTTGATGACCTACTGATGGGACATTATGATGGTAATTGATAAGATACTTGATGAAATGTCTGATGAAGTTTCCAATCTGTTAAGTAACATTCTTAACCCTAATTCGAAGACAGACACGGGATAGGGGTGTTACATTTGGTTGGTATCAGAGCTACGGTTTAGCCGATTCTCGAACTAACATAGCGTGTCAGAGTCTAGCTATACATGCCATATATTTGAACTGTGATAGTGTGATGAATCTTGACGTGAAAAATGTGATTTTCGTATAATAATGGATCCCAAAAGAGTCGTAGCTGACGACGTAAAAAGTAATGCGCCTACTCCCGCGCAAGGGACAGCACCCTCTGATTCGAGACCGGCTACAAGTGGTCAAGAAGGAGAAGCTAAACAAGCTTTCTTCCAGATAATTAGTGAGTGGGTCACTCAGTTTGTAAAGAATAACCCGACTATTTTGCAACCCCCGCCCCCGATTATTCCCTCTCAGACTACAGTTGTGCCACCGATTATGTATCCGAATCTGTTGAATAAGCCTCCGGTTGATAAAATCCATAAATATGGGGTAGAAGAGTTCAGGTCTACCAGTGATGACGATGCCGAGAAAGCTGAGTTCTGGTTAGAAAACACGATCCGGGTATTTGATGCGATGTCTTTGACTGTAGAAGAATGCATAAAGTGTTTGGTATCATTGCTCTGAGATGCAGCTTATCAATGGTGGAAAACCTTAATTTCTGTTGTTTCGAAAGAGCGAGTTACATGGGACCTTCTTTCAGATTGAGTTCCAGAAGAAATACATTAGTGAAAGATTCATCGATCAGAAACGAAAAGAATATTCGGAACTAAAGCAGGGCCGAATGACTGTTACTGAGTATGAACGAGAGTTTGTGAGATTAAGTCAATATGCCCGAGAGTGTATATCATCTGAAGCTATAATGTGAAAAAGATTTGAAGACAGTCTTAATGAAGATATCTTTTTGTTAGTCGGGATCTTAGAAATAAAAGAGCTCGTTATACCAATTGACCGAGCATGCAAAGTTGAAGCACTTGGAAAAGATAAAAGAAAAGCTAAGTTTGAAGCTAAAGATATAAGAAAGAGATTTCAGAGCAAATCATTTCAGTCTGCTCCGAAGAGATTCAGAGATGATCAAAGTCGTTCAAGAGATAATGTGGGACATTCGAATAGAAATCGAGCTAGATCACAAAGGAGTTCCAAAACCTTAGTAACTTCAGTGGCCAGTGTTGGTAATGTCCGAATTGAGAGACCTAAATGTGAACATTGTAGAAAGAGGCATCCGGGAAACTTTAGATTAAATTACAGAGCTTGTTTCAGATGTGGATCACTTGACCATTTTATCTGTGATTGCCCTTAATCTGTCGAGCCAGAGATTGTTCAGAATCAGAGACCTGATAATGCACCTGTGAGGGGTAGACCTACAAAGAATGTAAGAAATATCAGTGGTAGTCAGAGGACTACGAGGGACACTGTTGCAAGATCTGAAGCTAGAGCGCCTGCCAGAGCGTATGCTATCCGAGCTCGAGAGGAAGCTTCATCTCCTGATGTTATACCGGGTACTTTTAAATTTTATGATACTTCTGTGATTGCATTGATAGACCCTGGTTCTACGCATTCGTATATATGCATGAATTTAGTATTTAGTAAAACTTTGCTTGTAGAGTCTATTGGGTTTGCTATAAAAGTATCGAACCCCTTAGGTAAAAGTGTCCTGGTTGACAAAGTATGCAAGAATTGTCCGTTAATGTTTCGAGATATCTGTTTCCCTGCTGATTTGATACTTTTTTCCATTTGATTAGTTCGATATCATTCTGGGTATGGACTGGTTGTCTTTGTATGATGCTGTTGTGAATTGTAAAAGAAAGACTATTGATTTGAGTTGTCCGAATGATGAAATTGTACGGGTTGAATCTAATGATTTGAATGGTTTGCCTGCTATGATACCTGTGATGAAAGCTCAAAGTTATGTGAAAAAGGGTTATGAGGCATATTTTGCTTATGTGGTTGATTCGAAAGTGTCTGAGAAGAAAGTTGAATCAGTGCCTATCGTCTGTGAATATTCTGATGTATTCCCTGAAGAGTTACCGGGTTTGCCTCCAATACGTGAAGTAGAATTTGGTATTGATTTGTTGCCGGGTACTACACCTATATCGATAGCTCCGTATAGAATGGCACCAACAAAGTTGAAAGAGCTAAAGTCACAGTTGCAAGAATTGACCGATAGAGGGTTTGCTAGACTGAGTTTTTCACCTTAGGGTGCTCCTGTTCTGTTTGTGAAAAAGAAAGATAGCACGATGAGAATGTGCATTGATTATAGTCAGTTGAATAATGTGACAATGAAGAATAAATATCCGTTGCCTAGAATTGATGACTTATTTGATCAGTTAAAAGGAGCTACTGTATTTTCTAAGATTGATCTGAGATCGGGATACTACTAGTTGAGAGTGAAGGATTTAGATATACCGAAAACTACTTTCAGAACGAGGTACAACATTATGAGTTTTTAGTTATGCCATTTGGATTAACCAATGCTCCTACTATTTTTATGGATTTGATGAACAAAATTTTCAGACTGTACCTAGATCAATTTGTTGTGATATTCATAGAAGACATATTGATTTATTCACATGATGAAAATGAGCATGCTAAACATTTGAGAATCATATTGCAAACTTTGAGAGAAAAGCAATTGTATGCAAAATTTAACTAATGTGAATTTTGGTTGCACGAGATTAGTTTTCTGGGACATATTGTGTCAGCTTCTGGAATCCGAGTGAATCCAAGCAAGATTTCTGCTATTCTGGATTGGAAACCTCCGAGGAACGTATCGGAAGTCCGTAGTTTTCTGGGGCTAGCTGGTTATTATTGCCGATTTATGAAAGGATTTTCAGTGATAACTACTCCGTTGACTAGATTACTTCAGAAAGATGTTAGATTTGAATAGTTGGATAACTGCTAGAAAAGTTTTGATCAGTTGAAAACTCTGTTAACAGAAGCTCCAGTGTTAGTACAGCTAGAATCGGGTAAAGAATTTGTTATATACAGTGATGCTTTGTTAAATGGTTTGGGATATGTTTTGATGCAGAAAGGCAAAGTTGTAGCTTATGCCTCGAGACAATTGAAGCCTCATGAAAAGAATTATCCGACACACGACCTCGAGTTAGCTGCAATTGTGTTTGCACTTAAGATTTGGCGCCATTATCTGTATGGTGAGAAATGTCACGTGTTTTTAGATCATAAAAGTTTGAAATATCTGATGACTCAGAAAGATTTGAACTTGCGTCAAAGAAGATGGTTAGAACTGTTAAAAGATTATGAACTTGTGATAGATTATCATCCAGGTAAAGCAAACGTTGTTGCTGATGCATTGAGTAGAAAATCATTGCTTGCACTACATGCTTTGAATGCTTAGTTAGATTTATCTGATGATAGTTCTGTGATAGCTGAATTTAAAACGAAACCGTTGTTTATACAGCAGATATGTGATGCTCAGAAATTTGATAATGAATTATTAGTGAAACGAGCTCATTGTGATTCGAATTCTGAATCTGAATTTCGAGTTATTGATGATTGTTTGAGATTTCAAAATCATATCTGTGTTTCGGGAACTCTAGAGTTGATTCAGTTGATTTTGAATAAAGCACATAACAGTCGTTTATCTGTTCATCTGAGAAGTACTAAAATGTACCATGACTTGAAACGACACTATTGGTGGTTTGGTATGAAACGAGACATTTTTGACTTTGTTTTGAAATGGTTGGTCTGTCAGCAAGTGAAAGCAGAACATCAAGTCCCGTATGGTTTGCTACAACTGATTCTGATTCTTGAGTGGAAATGGGATAGAGTAACAATGGACTTTGTTTCTGGTTTGCCCCTAACTCCAAGAAAGAAAGATACTAAATAGGTCGTAGTTGACCAATTGATGAAATCTGCCCATTTTATTCTGGTAAGATCTGACTATTCACTTGATAGATTAGTCGTGCTTTATGTTTTTGAGATTGTCAGATTGCACGGGGTGCCACTACCTATTGTGTCAGATAGGGATCTGTGGTTTACATCGAGGTTCTGGAAGAAATTGCAAGAAGCTTTAGGCACGAAACTGCATTTCAGTACAGCTTTTCATCCGCAAATAGATGGTCAGTTCGAACGAATTATTTAGGTTCTAGAGGATATGTTAAGATGTTGTATTCTTGAGTTTAACGGTATGTGGGAACAGTATCTGCCATTGATTGAATTTGCGTACAATAATCATTTTCAGTCGAGCATCAAAATAGCACCTTATGAAGCTTTGTACGGACGTAAATGTCATACACCTCTGTATTGGACCGAACTTTGTGAAAATAAGTTACATGGGGTTGATTTCATAAAAGATTCAGAACAGAAAGTGAAACTGATCTGAGATTGTTTGAAAGCAGCATCTGATTGTCAAAAGTCTTATGCGGATTTGAATTGAAAAGATATAGAATTTGAGATTGGCGACAAAGCATTTTTGAAAGTATCTCCGTGGAAGAAAGTGCTTCGTTTCGGACATAAAGGCAAGTTGAGTCCGAGGTTCATCAGGCAATATGAAATTATTGAACGTGTTGGGCCAGTTGCATATAGGCTAAGGTTACCCTCTGAGCTAGAAAAGATACATAATGTATTCCATGTCTCGATGCTTCGTATATATCGATCTGATCCGTCACATGTAATTGCCCCGTCTGAAATTGAAATTCGATCTGATATGTCTTATGAAGAAAAACCAATCCGTATCTTAGCTCGTGAAGTAAAAGAGTTGAGAAACAAGAAATTTCGTTAGTGAAAATACTGTGGAATCGACACGGAATAGAAGAGGCTACATGGGAGCCTGAAGATTCAATGAGACAGCAATATCCGAATCTGTTTAAAGGTAAGATTTTCGGGGATGAAAATCCTTAAGGGGGAGAATTGTAACAGTTCGATTTACACCCTAGTCGAAACAGTGGTTTCGGGACCACAAATCCGAGCCATTAAAATATTTTAATATTTATTTCTGTGTCTTCGATATGTGACTAGGTATGTGTTAAAGTTCCGTAAGTTAATTTGTCTATTTGTATGCTTAATTTGATAAAAGGAGTGAATTGCATCAAATGCAAACTTAGTATGCTATTTGTTAAGGTATCATTGTGTTGTGGTTTGTTAATGGACAAAAATGACATTGAATTATATTTGTCTTTTATGTTTATAAAAGGATAATTTAGTAAACTGAATAATAATATGTTTGTATTATAATAAACAAAGGAAAAGATGAATGCTATCATCTTATTTGGGTGCCGAAATTGAAGAAAGAAAAAGAAGAGAAATTTACTAGGACATTCGACTTTATATATGCATAATTAAGGTATGTTTTTGCTTTGGATTTTGATGATTTTTATGTTTTCAAGATTGTTGCTTAGTCTACTATCAAGCCCATGTCTCAATTTGATGAATTGATGTTGTTCGATGTTCCATTGATGATATGTTGAGCTTTGTGATGAATTATGGTGTTAAATGAAAGATTTGAGCTAGTTGAACATACTTTGTTCTTGAATTTTTGATGAATTTAGCTAATTAGGGCTAAATTGAGAAAATAACAATTTAAGGGACTAAATTGAAAATTTGATGGAAAATATGGGCTTGTATGTGATGTATGAACATTCGGCTAAGCATGAGTATGTAATGATTTTGTGAATTTGATGTTTTGAGAAAATTGGACTAAATTGATAAATTGTGCAAATATGAGGGTTAATTTGCAAATAGCCCTAAATGTGTGTCCTTGGATTGAATTGAATAAGTTAGTGAATAAAAGAGTTATTTCTGAATATGTATAGATCAAGAACCGAGGAAAACGGACTTAGATCGTGGGAAAGTGAAAGTAACAGAGTAGCCGTTTCCGTTTCTGTTAAATCGAATCCGAGGTAAGTCATTATGCAAATAAACGTATTCATATTGAATTATGTATGTTATTATGACTACTGTTAATGATGAATACTTATGATATGATCTGTTCATGAATTTCGAGATAAGGATTTCTTAGAGACAATGTCCGAGAAGTCCCGTACGAACCTAGGAATAGATAGGATTAGCTATGTCATGACATAAGTATCTATTCTGTTTTATCCTGTAAGACCACGTCTGGGACGTTGGCATTGATTTGAGATTTCGTGTAAGACCACATCCGGGACATTGGCATCGATATTACCTTTACGTGTAAGACCATTTTTGGGACATTGGCATCGTATTGATTCGTGTAAGACCCTGTCTGGGACAGTGGCATTGATATCTGAGTACATGTAAGACCTCGTCTGGAACGTTGGCATTGTACTACTATTCCGAGCTCTTTGAGTGTCCTATTAGGTTCCTATAGGTTAAACGGGCAAGTCTGAGATACGAATGGCTATGAAAATTGTAAATCCGTTACAGGTACGTGTATTATGTACACTAAGTGTGTATAAAAAGGTAAGTACCTATGTGATTTTGATTTGAATAATGTAATAGTGAATATGAGAATGTGAATGATAATGGTTATGAATAAGCTATGTGTATATATATATGAATCTTGAATTGATGAATGTGGCAATTATGGCCTAGAATATGGACCAAAGCATATATGTGAAAAATTTGCTATGAATATGAATATTGCCTATGTTTCTTTATGCTTATATGTTTTACATGCTAAGTTTGTTTGTATTATGACTTACTAAGCTTTTGGAAAGCTTACTCTGTGTGTGTGTTTTCTCTGTTTTTTAGGTTGTCAAAGCTATTGAAGGCTCGGGACCGTCAAGGATCGTCATCACACTACTAAACTCATTTTGGTACAGTTTGGAAATGTATATAGCTAGATATGGCATGTATAGGCTAGTATTTGATATAAGTTTGTTATTTGAACTTAGCCATGTGATTTGGCTAGTTATGAGTTGAGAATTTGCTTGAATGAATGTGATATGTGAAGTATGTTTTTGGCATGGTTAGTTATACATGAAATGGTCAAGTTTTGATTAAGCAAATGGATGAATTATGCTTGTGATGAGATGAGTTTTAGTCTTGTAATTTGGATGGTTATTTTGGTATGTTCTTGGTTGCCAAATAGGCATGAGATGTCTTGATGATTTTGCTTGTAGGTAAGACCTATGTGGGTGGCATTTTGGCCTTGCAAATGGCCTATTTTGCCACACGGTTGTGGCACACGGGCGTGCTTAATGACCATGGGACAAAGTCAGTAGCTAGCATAAGAGTACATGGCCTTGGCACACGGACGTTCCTAGTAGCCGTGTGGTTTTCAACAGGATCAACCACGTCCAAGGTACACGGTCGTGCTTAGTGGCCGTGGAGTAAAGTCAGTTTCGACCATGGGGAGGACACACGGGTGTGTCTAGCAGCTGTGGGAGGCACACGGTCTACCCACACGATAGTGTAAGCCCTGAAACTTAGAAAAGTCTTAAATTTTTGAGAATTTCTGTATGTGTTCCGGTTTTGTCCCGACCCTATTTTTGAGCATGCTTTAGGTCTCGATGACCTATCGAAGGGACATTATGGTGGTAATTGATGAGATACTTGATGAAATGTCTTGTTAAGTTTCCAATCTGTTAGGTAACATTCTTAACCCTAATCCAAAGATGGACACGGGATAGGGGTGTTACAACATGTTTATAATAAAACAAAGCTTAAAATAAGCCTTTTAATTAGTGTTCATCCACCGAAAAATTGAAAGAAAAAGAAGGGTTTAAGCTTTGTGAATTTCGGCACCTATCTAGCTTGATTCAAGATCAAGAACCGAAGAAAACGGATTTAGATCGAAGAAGTCGAAAGTTATTGAATAGCCATTTATCTCCGTTCTTCCTGTACGAGGTAAGTCGATATACAAATAAATGTATTTGAATTGAGTTATTTATGCATCTATGAAATTTGGTTGCTATGATTATGCTCGAGATGAGTTGTATGTGAAATCTGAGGATTATATCAACAAGTTACTGATGTCCGAGAAGTCCTGTACGAACCTAGGAATAAATAGGAATATGTATGTCATGAAATAGGTGTCCGATATTCGATATCATGTAAGACCATGTCTGGGATGTTGGCATTGATTCGAGATTTCGTGTAAGACCACGTCTGGGACGTTGGCATTTATATGAGATTTACGTGTAAGACAATGTCTGGGACATTGGCATCGTATTGATTCGTGTAAGACCCTGCCTGAGACAGTGACATCGATATTTGCTTACATGTAGGACCACATCTGGGACGTTGGCATTGTACAACTATTCTGAGCATTCTGAATATCTTATTTAGTTCTGAACTGTTCAATGGGCAAGTCTGAGAAATGAATGACTATGTGAATTGTGCATCCATTTCAGGTATGTTGATGTGTATGCTTTGTATAAGCATGAAAGGTGAGTAAGTATGTGCATTGATGCAAATGAACATTTGAGATATATGTATGTTTGAGATATGAGCAAGTGAGATACCTGAGATATGATGAATTGGTAAGCAATGGCAAACCAAGTGAGCCAAAGAGATTATTTATGTGCTTGAAATGAAGATATGTTAATGAATTCAAATAGCTATGCTTATGAATGATTTATGTTAAGTTTATTTGTATATGGCTTACTAAGCTTTTGGAAAGCTTACTTTGTGTGTGTTTGTTCTGTTTTATAGATCGTTAAAGCTACGAGAGGCTCGGGGACCATCGAGGATCATCACCACACTATCAAACTCAACTTTGGTACTTTTGAATGTGTAAATAGCTAAATATGGCATGTGTAGGCTAGTTGTTTTGGAGTATGTTTGAGACATGTATATATGTAGCCATGTGATATGGCAAGATAAGTGATTGTGTTTTGTATATGATGCTATACTATATGATGTTGGTTTTGGTATAATCTCATGCCTATGAAATGGTCAAGGTTATGGTAAGCGTATGGATGCAATATGAGTATGTATGTTTGATCAATGAAATGGTTATATGAAAAGTAAGATATGGATGCATTATGCTTCGCTGTACATGTGTTTTAATTGTGCAATTTGGTATACAAGTTAGCATGATTATAGATGAGATTGAATGGGATGCTATTTATTGATCTTATGACATGATTTTGGTTGCCAATTGTATATGGGATATTACTTGTTTGAACTTGTAGGGATGACCCTTGTGTGGATGGCAATTTGGCCTTGAAAATGGCCTATATTTGCCCACACGGTTGAGCACAAGGGTATGTGGCTTGACCGTGTCCCTCGTGGTTGAAATTCAAAACAAGTCAGGTTCAACCACGGGCTAGACACACGGGCGTGTGACTGGCCGTGTGGTGAAGTCAGTAGCGACCACGGGTGAGGCACACGGGCGTGTCCACGGCCGTGTGGACAAGTCAGTATGTATGCCCTATTTTGACACGGCTTAGACACACGGGTGTGTCTGAGGCTGTGGGAGGCACACAGCCAGCCCACACGAGCGTATAACCTCTGTAACTTTGAAAAAAAAAATTAAAATTTCTGAGAATTTCCATATGTGTTTGGTTTAGTCCTGGTCTTATTCTAGAGGATGCTTAAGGTCTTGTTGACCTATTTAAGGGATGCTTTGATTGCATTGGATGAATTATATTATGAAATGCCTGTAAAAGATTTTGTTTTTCGGTAATGCGTCTTAACCCTAATCCAACGAATGATATGGGTTAGGGGTGTTACATTAAGAGTTTCCATTGATGAGTTTATGTGTTCTTTGGTGTTTGAAGATGAAATATGAAAGCTTGATGATATATTTTCATGTTTTATAGTGATTTTTGATGATAATACATAATAGGGATTAAATTGTGAAATATGCAAATTGAGTGGTTGAAATGTGAAATAAATGAATGTTTTGGGCTACTAGGGAATTATAAATAATTCGGTCAAGCATGGGTTTTGATGTATTCTTTGAATTTTTTGTGTTTGTGAAATAGGGACAAATTGATTAAATGTGAAAGTTTAGGCGCTAATGTGTAAAAATGTCCAAATGAGTATTTTTGGACTAAATTGAATGAGTAGATGAATAAATAAGTTAATTTTGAATTCATATAGATCAAGAAAGAAATATTTCGGATTTAGATCAGGGGAAAAGCAAGGTTGTCGAGTAGTCGACTCGATCCGTCAATTCCAAATACGAGGTAAGTTCGTATGCAATGAGCTTATTTATAATTGTATTCTATTTGCTTTGATATAGCATGAATTGTGATTATGTGATTACGGACAAGTTTGAGAATGATTCAACAGTAATTCGAAATGATTCGACTACAATTTGGTATTGGAGAATCACAGTTGAACCTTAGGAATAGTCTAGGATATTAGTGATATGTCATTAGGGTATTGAGTTGGCTTCGGGCCATGATATCGACACTTTGGGTGCGAGTTATGCCTTGATTTGGCATTGGGCCATGGTATAGGCACTTCGGAGGTAAATTGCCTTGATTTGGCTTCAGGCCATGGTATAGGTACTCCAGAGATAAGTTACCTTGATTTGGCTTTGGGCCATGGTATATGTGCTTATTGTATGAGACTTTTGAATATTTGACTTCTATTCTGATTGATTCAACGGGAAAATGAAAGTTATGGACAAGAACGAGATTGGTACGAGTCGGTACAGGTATGTACTTAAAGTTTATAAACATTGAATCCATGAAATGGATGAATTTTTAGTAAGTTAGTGAATGAATAATCGATTGGCTTGAGATTTAATGTATTTTTGTTATCTTACATTTATATTATTTGAATTATGAATGATTGGTGAAGTTTCTCACTACGTTAATACGAACTTACTAAGCTATGAAGCTTACTTCGTGTTATTTTTCTATGTTTTATTGTAAATCAAGGCTAGCTAGGATCCGAGAGTCGTCGGGAACATCATCACACTATCAAACATCTAAGTTGGTACTTTTGCGTTGTGTAAATATGGTAGATGACATGTATAGGCTAAATATGGTATTTTGATTTTAATTATAGCCATGAGATTTGGCTTGTAAATGTATATGATATGGTTCGTATATTTAGCCATGAGTGATGGCTTATTTTGGCACGTTTGGTATGAATATGGTTATGGTTTATAATTGCTCAAATGGTAAATTGTTTTGTGAAGTATAAATGCTTGAGAAATGTCTTGATGAGGTATGATTTTAGATGTTGTGTTGATTATTTATAAGGAAGTTATGTATGTGTGAAATATGGTAAATGAACCATATTGATTGATATTGTTTTGGCATGTATTTGGTTAAGTAATTGGTTGTGAATTAAGAATTGGAATAGATGAGAGTATAATGGTATGAATTGTGCATTTGGTTGATGATTTTGGCTGCCTAATTGTATGATGAAATGGTACCATTTTGGTTGTTTAGGTAAGTATGACTTGGGGTGGCAAATTGGCCTTGCAAATGGCCTATTTTTGTCCACACGGGCAGAGACACGGGTGTGTGTCTTAGCCATGTGCGACACACGGTCACGTTACACGGTCGTGTGTCCTCTGGTATTGATATTAAATTGAAGTCAGTATGCTCCACACAATCTCACACACGGGCGTGTGACGGACCTTATGGTACAAGTTAGTATACCCCCTAATTGGCACACGGCCTAGCACACAGGCATGTGACTTGGCCGTTTAGAATAAGTCAGTATACTCTCCAGTTTTCACACGGCCTGGCACATGGGCGTGTCTTCGGCTATGTGATGCAAGTCAGTATGTATGCCCTGTTTCCACACGGCCTGAGACACGGGCGTGTCTGAAGCCGTGTGAGGCACATGGCATGCTCACACGGGCGTATGACCCTGTATTAATGAAAAATTTCTAAGTTTTCCAAATTTTTTGTATGTTATTGATTTAGTCCCGAACCATTTCTAAAGCATGTCTAAGGCTTCATAGGCCCTAATAAGGGACAATGTGATTGTGTTGAACGGTATTTGAGTATGAATGCATAAATGTATGAGTTATGTATGCTATATGATGTATATTGATCGATAATGCCTTGTAACCCTACTTTGGTGACAGAAATGGGTTTGGGATGTTACATTTTATTGGTATCAGAGCACAGTTTAGTCGATTCTAGGACTGACGTAGCGTGTGTGAGAGTCTAGCTATACATGCCATATATACTCTGGGATAGTGTGATGATTCCTGACAGCTTAAATTGTGTTTTCGTATAATAATGGATCCAAAATGAGCTGTAGTTGATAATGAAGAGAGTAATGCGCTCTCTCTTACTCAAGGGACAGCGCCATCTGATACTAGGCCTGTAACGAGTAGCCATGAGGGAGAGGCTAAACTAACCTTTTTCCAAATGATGAGTGAGTGGTTCACAGAATTCGTTCGAACGAATTCGGCTGCTCAACGACCTCCACCCCCACCTATTCCTTAACAAATCCCTGTTGTTCCTCAAGTTATAGATCTGATACGGTTGAATAAGTTGCCAGTAGATAAGATACGTAAACATGGAGCTGAAGAGTTTCGGGCTACTGGTGGTGATGATGAGGAGAGAGCTGAGTTCTGGCTCGAGAATACGATTCTAGTATTCGATGAATTATCTTGTACTCCTGATGAATATATTACATGTGCTGTATCTTTGCTAAGAGACACCGCATACCAATGGTGGAACACATTGATATCTGTATTTTCGAAGGAACGGGTTACTAGGGAGTTCTTTCAATCCGAATTTCAAAAGAAATATATCAGTCAAAGATTTCTTGATCAGAAGCATAAAGAATTTATAGAGTTGAAACAGGACCGAATGACTATAATAGAGTATGAGAGAGAATTTGTACGGCTGAGCAAGTATGCTCGGGAATATGTTTCCACTGAAAAAATTTTGTGCAAGAAATTCGTAGATGGATTGAACGAAGATATAAAACTACTAGTCGAAATTCTAGAGTTGAAAGAATTTGTCGCTCTTGTTGAAAAGGCTTGTAAAGCCGAGGATCTTAGCAAAGAAAAGAGAAAGGCAGATTCAGATGCTAGAGACTTTAGAAAAAAATCGATGAGTAAGCCGTATCAATCTTCATCGAAGAAATCTAGATATTTGTATGCTCACCCAAATGCTTCAAAAGAATATTCGAACAGAGATCGTATAAAACAATACTCAGGTTCTAAAGCTGAAGCTACATCGATATCGAGTGTTGGCAATGTGAGAGACAACAAACCCGAATGTCAGCAATGTGGGAGACGACATTTTGGGGAATGCTGGAATAAAAGTAATAAAGCTTGTTACATATGTGGTTCGCTAGATTACTTCATCCGAGATTTCCCTGAACTGGATGAGAAAGATAAAGTTCAGAATGTGAGTCCTAGTAATACGGCTACTAGAGGGAGACCACCCTGAAACAATGGAAATATGAGTGGTAACCGAGGTGCTACGAAAGATTCTACTATGAGATCTGAGGCACGAACACTTGCCCGAGCTTATACTATCTGTGCATGGGAGGAGGCATCATCGCCAGACGTTATCACTGGTACCTTCACTCTCTATGATACTAATGTGATTGCATTGATAGATCCAGGATCAACTCATTCTTATATATGTATGAAATTAGTATCTAGTAAGACTTTGCCTATAGAGTCTACTGAATTTGTGATTAGAGTATCAAACCCCTTAGGCAAATGTGTTTTGGTTGACAAAGTCTGCAAGAATTGTCCATTACTGAATTGAAATTTCTGTTTTCCAGCTAATCTGATGTTGTTGCCATTCGATGAATTTGATGTGAATTTGGGTATGGATTAGCTAACGATGCATGATGCTATAGGGAATTGTAGACGAAATGCAATTGAACTGAAATGTCAGAATAATTATACTATTAGAATTGAATATGATGATCTGAATAGTTTGCCAATTGTGATCTCATCTATGTTGGCTCAGAGATTTGTGAGAACGGGGTGTGAAGCTTACGTTGCTTATGTACTTGATACGAAAGTGACAGAAATAAAGATTGAATCAGTACAAGTTGTGTACGAGTATCCAGATGTATTTCCTGAAGAGTTAATAGGTTTACCACCCATCAGAGAGGTTGAGTTTGGTATTGAATTAGTACCGGGAACAACACCGATATCGATAGCTCCATACAGAATTGTAACACCCCTTACCTGTATTCAATGCCGGAACAGGGTATGAGGCATTATCGAACATAGACATAAGCAAACATATAAAATCGAGACGTAAATCTCAATACAAATTTAAAACTTTTCAAAAACATACATAATGTCCCTAAAACGAGCCTATGAGGCCTAAAACATGCATCGAAAGTGGTTCGGGACTAAACCGAGAACTTTGGAAACTTTTGAGACTAAACCCAAAACATGTAAAAGGGGTCACACGCCCGTGTAGGTTCGGGACACACCCGTGTGATCCTAAGGAACACCCTTGCTTCAGGCCGTGTTCAAATTAGGGAGCTTTTTGGTTATGACGTCATCATCAAATTAAGATCAAACGGCCAAGTCACACGCCCATGTGCTTAGGCCGTGTGATCGATTAAATTTTCATAATTTTTCATAAACTAGGTGCAGACTTCACACGGCCAGGGTATACGCCCGTGTTCGAGGCCGTGCCGTCCACAGGGCTAAGACACATGCCCCTTTCTCTGCCCGTGTGCTCATTACTGAGCATTTTGTTTTTCAACAATTAAGGTGCTTGGGACACACGACTAGAACACATGCCCATGGCGCAAGCCATGTGTCACACACGGCCTAGACACACGCTCGTGTGGACAAAGATAAGGCTATTTACCAAGCCTTTTTGCCACCCTTCCATACAGCAACCTACACAACAAAACATAGCACCGATCCAAGCATATACTTTCAACCCAATCAGCCATACACAAGGCATCCACATATCATTTACATGTTATCATTTATCACATACAAACATCACCTACTTAGCATCTCAAACCATGCAATTTCTCAAATTCATGAGAACATCATCATATGTAAATATACTTAACCAATATTAGCCAATATCAAATGGCCATTTACAAAATGAATTATCAACTATTGAAGGCAACACATATAACCAAATCAATTATGACACATGATAAAAATACCAAGTCCCTATACATGCCATAACTCAAAATAATGTAATCATAAGTACCCAAAATGATAATTTGATAGTGTGAATGAATCTCCGACCGTCTTCGATCCTCGAGCTGGCTTGGTGACGCTATAAGACAAGAGAAAAAAGAAGGGAGTAAGCTTTAAAGCTTAATAAGTTCCTATGCAAATAATAAGCATCATACACACTTTAACATATATTTAACATAAAGTAAATTAACATAAATTTCATTGTGAATTCATAATCAAGCTTAGTATAGATGTTATTAAAATCTTAACATCATAACTTACTCAATCAAACCAATCCAAGGTTTCATCACATATCGAGCTCATTAAGCATGAGTTTTATGTACATACCTGTATCAACTTGCAACTTACCATAATCTTTCACATCATACCATAGTCTTTCACAACTTAAAATTTGTCGTTAAGTTTCCCGTTGAACCACTCGGAATACTAAAGGATACTTGGGAAATCTCACACGCATAGTACTATACCAATGTCATATCCAAGATATGGTCTTACATGGGATCTCATATCGATGCCAATAGTCCAACTATGGTCTTACACAAAATCTCATATCGATGCCATATCCCACATATGGTCTTACACGTAATCTCAACTAACCCTAATGTCATGAGATTTGCATCCTAACTATTCCTAAGGTTCAACCGAGATTTTTTTCTCGCTTGTCGAACTTTGTCGAATTCATTCAAAGAGTAAATCACAATTCATATAATAATAACACAATTAAAGCATAAATAATAATGCATTATTTACATACGAATTTACCTCGGTACAAGATAGCAGAAATAGACTTAATCTTCAATAACCTTGTTTTTCCCCCAATCAAGGTTGGAACCTTGTCTTTCTTGATCTATAAAAGCAAATTTAATTTATTTGTTATTCACATTATTCAATTCAGTCCAAAAATAACATTATGGCAAAATTACATTTTTCCCCTAAACTTTGACATATTTACACTTTTGCCTCTAGACTTGAAAATTAAATCTATTCAATTTATTTGATTCCCAAGCCTAGCCGATCTTCTTTTATACTTATAGCATTCCACATTTTTCATTTAATCACACTTTTACACATATTTTATACTATTTTTATAGATAGGTCC
Organism: Gossypium bickii; assembly: GCA_025503065.1. NCBI lineage: Eukaryota > Viridiplantae > Streptophyta > Magnoliopsida > Malvales > Malvaceae > Gossypium > Gossypium bickii. The sequence goes on from CP106721.1 coordinate 43,973,205, forward strand.
TTTTGACATTTTCATCAAAAATCACCTAGCAAAAGTTGTTTATCACACATCAAGCATGCATAATCTGTAACACCCCTTACCCGTGTTCAACGCTAGAAAATGGTACGAGGCGTTACCAGACAATAACACTTGCAACTGAACAAATTCAAGGCATAAATTTTCGTTTAAAATTTAAAACTTTTATCTTATATCATCAAGTCCCTAAAATGGGCCTACGAGGCCCAAAACATGCTTTGGGAGTGATTTGGGACTAAATTGAGAACTTTTAAAACTATTGGAAGATTTAAAAATTTTCCTTGTTTTGGAGAGTCACACGCCCTTGTGGGCAGGCCGTGTGGTTACACCCGCCCGTGTGGTCCAGGACACATCAGTGTCCTCCACTCGTGTAATTCTCTGTTTATGATGTCATCATTCGTTTTGGATCACATGACCAAGTGACACACACCTGTGTGCTAGACCGTATCCTCCACACGACTGAGACACACAGCCGTGTCTCTGCCTGTGTGGTCAAGAAGTTGGCTATTTTCCAAGCCAATTTCTACCCTATCCTGCTCATACTTGAGTATAACTTGAATGACACATTTCATGACATATTAAAGCTACCAAAACATCCACCACACACACATAAAAAGTCATAGCATACAATTTACTCAACCATAGAATGCATCATCATGAGTTTATAGCATAACAAATTTATTGGCCACATTAAATGGCTTTAGACAACAATGAACTCCGAATATCGTGGGTCATTATTCTAGGACAACTCATAGTAACATATACACATGACCAAGTTCCCTATACATTTCATAACCTTAAGTATAAAATCATCGATACCTAAATTGTAAGCTCAATAGTGTGATAGGTTCTCCGACGACATCCAACCGAGCTAACCTGAGTACATTTTAAACACGGAAAACAAAAGAGTAAGATATAAAGCTTAGTAAGTACATATGTAAATAATAAACAATTGATTACCATGCTTTTAACAATCCTCATTATAAGCTCTCAGGATAATACCATCATTATTGCATAAAATTTCAAAATTCATTTATGTTCATCTTGAGCTGTTTACTCGAGTTACAGTCACTAAATTATTTTTATCCAAAGCTACAGAACTCCAAATTAAGATCTGCTAATTTTCCCTAAAACTAGACTCACATATATTCTTACCATAAAATTTCCAGAATTTATGGTTCAGCCAATCAGTACAATTTATTCTTTAAATTATCCCCTATTTCGCTGTCCAATAGTTTTGACCCCTATTTACTAAAAATTAGTTATCTCATTGTACAGAACTCGAATGACATTTCCGTTTATTTCTTTTGAAAATATATTCATTAATAATTTAAAGCATGTAAATTTTATCCCATGATTATGTTTTTACAATTTTTAATGAATTTCCAAATTCAAAATAGGGGATTCTAAAATCATTCTGACCCTGTCTCACTAAAATCCAATTATCTCACCATATGAAAATCTTTTGCTTATTATGTTTCTTTTATGTAGAAATAGACTCAATACGATTTAATTTCATATCTCATTTAACCTTACAATCTATTTTCACCATTTTTGGTGATTTTTCAAAATTACACAACTGCTGCTATCCAAAACTGTTTTATTTCAAATTTCACTCTTTCATGAAACATCATAACAATATGCTCGCATTAAATAACATAATTTGATTAGCATGAACAATACAAAACTTTATCACTTCACTTACTCATTTTAATTCTCACCAAAATTCATCACATATCGAATTCATTGATCACATGAAATTCCACTTAGTCAAATTTTCCTGATGAACACTTCGGAGTAATTACGGATACACGGTGGTTTCGCACATAGCCCACCCATAACAACAGATTCACGGTGGTATCGCACACAACCCACCAATAATAGCAGATTCACGGTGGTATCACACACAGCCCACCAATAATAATAGACTCACGGTAGTATCGCACACAGTCCACCAATAATAATAGATGTCCGGTGCACATAGTAGCCTGCACTTAATACTACACATGTAACCATAGCTATTTTATTCCACAATCTCACATAGAACCATATCTCGATGCCATAGTCTAACTATGATCTTATACGATTTCACTTAGTCACACTTTGCCATGACTCATTCATGGTCTTTTCCGTCAATTCATCTTTTAGTACCGAACGGAAGTGTTCAACTTTACGTTTGCTAGTCTCGAACATCGGATTTTCATTGTACAACAAATAATATAATTAAATTCACAAATTATTCATCAACTTATCAAATAAACATTTATGATTAACATACGAACTTACCTCGGTATGAAACGACAAAATAAATCAATTACTCGATTATCTTACTTTTCCCCCGATCTAATTCCAAATCTCATCTTCCTTGATCTATAAAAACACATTTAATTTATTTATTCATCATGCTATTCAAATTAGCCCAATTTCATATTTTTGGTAAAATTACATTTTTACCCCTAAACTTTGTCATATGTACACTTTTGCCCCTAGGCTCATTAAAAGAAATGTGTCCAATTTCTTTACTACCCATGCATAGCCGAACCTTTTTCATGCTTATAGCAGCCCACATTTTCCATTATTTCACACCTTTACCACCTATTTTACAACTTTTACAAAATGGTCCATTTTATGTGTTTTCATGAAAATCACTTAACAAAAGTTGCTTATTTAACAACCAAGATTCATTTTCTTCCATAAAAATGCAGCAAAAAACATGAATATTCTCATGGAAAAACCCTAGACTTTCAACCATTTTGCAAAATAGTGTCCTCATTAGCTAGATTAAGCTACAAGGGTTCCAAAAATACAAAAATCATCAAAAATGACCATCAAAATCACTTACTTGTGAGTGTTAGAAGTTGCTGAAATTTTCAAGCTTCCATGGCCATTTCCATGGGTAAGAATCGGTGGAGAAGAAAGAGAAATAAAAAAAAAAAGATGGTAGCTTTTGCTATTTTGTCTTATTACACCTATTAACTTATTTACCAATTTAACCTTTTAATATCTTCACCAAATTCACCTACTACATGTCCATCTTTGTCTCCTCACTTTTCTATTGGCATAATTACCATGCAAGTGCTCATACTTTTCAATTCTATAGCTATTTAGTGCCTTTATCAATTAGACCTCAAGTTTTGCACCTTACGCGATTTAGTCCTTTTTATAAAATTGAGCACTCAAACGAGGGAATTTCTTTATGAAAATTTCACACAACTTTAGTATCATACTGTAGACATCAAAATAATAATAAAATAAATTTTTTGATGTCGAATTTGTGGTCTCGCAACCACTATTCCGACTAGGCCCAAAATTAGGATGTTACATAATCTACCATTAGACATCGAAATACACAAATATCCAACATGGTTCAAACCCTAAACCTTGATCTTTCCTTAAATTAATGGTAGAAATAGATGGATCAGATGTTAACGACTTCAAAAACATAAAGAGTATTAAAAATGAGGTTAGGATGTACTTACAATCAAGCTTGAAAGATGACAAAACCCTAGCTATGGTGTTCTTCTAAAATTAGGCCAAGGTAGAAGAAAGATGAGCAAATTTTGGCTTTATTTTCCCTTTTTATTCTTTTATTAACCAAATGACCAAAATGCCCTTTTTACCAAACTTTAAAATTTTATCTCACCATGTCCATTTTTGTCCACCATCTTAAGAAATGGTGTAGTTATCATATAAGGACATCTAATTTAAAATATCATAGCAATTGGACACTTCTAGCATGGAACTCAACTTTTGCACTTTTTACAATTTAGTCCTTTTGACTAAATTGAGTGCCCAAACGTTAAAATTTTTGAACGAAATTTTCATGAAATCATTCCGTGAAACTATAAACCATAAAAATATAATAAAAATGAACTTTTTTGTGTCAAATTTGTGCTCCCGAAACCACTGTTCCAACAAGGCCCAAAATCGGGCTATTACAAGAATGGCTCCGACAGAGTTAAAAGAATTGAAAGCTCAGTTGCAAGAGTTGACAGATAAAGGTTTTGCTAGATTGAGTTTTTCTCCCTGGGGTGCATCAATGTTCTTTGTGAAAAAGAAAGATGGCACGATGAGAATGTGTATAGACTATCGACAACTAAGCAAAGTGACGATCAAGAATAAATATCCTTTGCCACGAATAGATGATTTGTTTGATCAGTTAAAAGGGGCAACAGTGTTTTCAAAAATTTATTTGAGATCGAGTTATTACCAGTTTCGAGTTAAAGACTCTGATGTGCCAAAGACCGCATTTAGAACAAGTTACGGACACTACGAATTTCTTGTTATGCCTTTCGGACTAACAAATGCACCTGCTATTTTTATGGACTTGATGAACCAGATTCTTAGGACGTACTTAGACTGATTCATAGTTGTGTTTATTGATGATATTTTGATTTACTCTCATGGTGAATCTAAGCATGCCGAGCATTTGAGAATCGTGTTACAAACTTTGAGAGATAAACAGTTGTTTGCAAAGTTCAGCAAATGTGAGTTTTGGTTACGAGAGGTTGGTTTTCTAGGACATATAGTTTCAGCCGCGGGTATCTGAGTCGACCTGAGCAAAATTTCTGCGATTATAGATTGGAAGCCTCTGAGAAATGTATCCGAAGTCTGTAGTTTTTTGGGACTAGCCGGCTCTTTAGACGGTTTGTGACAGGCTTCTCGATGATTGCGACTCCGATGATACGATTGCTTCAAAAAGTTGTTAAATTTTAGTGGTCAAAAAAGTGTCAATAGAGCTTTGAGCAGTTGAAAGCATTTTTGACAGAGGCACCGTGTTAGTTCAGCTTGAGTCTGGTAAAAAATTCTTAGTTTTCAATGATGCATTGTTAAATGGCCTGGGTTGTGTTTTGATGCAAGAAAGCAAAGTTATAGCTTATGCCTCGAGACAATTGAAGTAGCACGAATAGAATTATCTGATGCACGATCTAGAGTTAGTTGCGATAGTGTTTGCATGGAAAATTTGGCGTCATTTTTTGTTTGATGAGAAATGTCATGTTTATACCAACCACAAAAGCTTGAAATATCTGATGACTTAGAGAGATTTGAATTTACAAAAGCAGATATGGTCAGAATTGCTAAAAGACTATGAATTGGTGATTGACTATCATCTGGGAAAAGCAAACGTAGTTGCTGATGCTTTGAGTCGAAAGTCCTTATTTGCCTTACGTGCTTTGAACACACAATTAGCTTTGTCTGAAGACGGTTCGGTAGTAGCCGAGTTGAAAGTGAGGTCGTTATTTCTACAGCAGATTTGTGAGGTTCAAAAATTTGATAATGAATTGCAAGCAAAACGAGCTCAATGTGAGTCGATTTCTGATTTAGAGTTTCGAACAGGGCCTGATGACTGCTTGATGTTTCGTGATAGAATATGTGTACCAAGAAATTCTGAGCTCATTCAGAAGATTCTAAATGAAGCACACAATATTTGTTGATCAGTACATCTGGGAAGCACGAAAATGTATAATGATTTGAAACAGCTTTATTGGTGGCACAACATGAAACGAGATATCTCAGAATTTGTTTCAAAATGTTTGATTTGTCAGCAAGTCAAAGCTGAGCATCAAGCGCCTTTAGGTTTATTACAACCTATTATGATTCCTGATGGAAGTGGGATAGAGTAACCATGGATTTTGTAATGGGTTTGCCTTTATCTCTAAGAAAGAAAATTTGATCTGGGTTATTGTTGACAGATTGACAAAATCGACTCATTTCATTCCTGTACGTATGGATTATTCACTTGATAAATTGGTTGAGTTGTATATCTCAGAGATTGTTCAATTGCATGGAGTGCCACTATCTATTATTTCGGATAGGGATCCGAGATTCACTTCACGATATTGGAAGAAATTACAAGAAGCTTTAGGTACAAAGCTGCATTTTAGCACTGCATTTCACCCGCAAATGGATGGTCAATCCGAGTGAGTTATTCAGATACTTGAGGATATGTTGCGTTGTTTTGTTCTTTAGTTTGAAGGTAGCTGGAAGAAATATTTACCGCTGATTGAATTTGCTTACAATAATAGCTTCCAGTCGAGTATAAAGATGGCACCGTATAAAGCTATTTATGATCATAAATGTCGAACACCGTTGTACTAGGCTGAGCTAAGTGAAAATAAGATTCACAGGGTTCATCTGATCAGAAAGACTGAGGAAAAAGTGAAAGTAATTTGCGATAGTTTAAAAGCATCTTTGGATCGACAGAAATCATACTCAGACTTGAAATGGAAAGAAATTGAGTTCCAGATTGGGGATAAAGTGTTTCTAAAAGTGTCGCGTGGAAAAAGATATTGCGATTTGGTCGAAAAGGGAAATTTAGTCCTAGATTCATCGGACCATACGAGATTCTCGAGTGAATCGACCAGTTGCTTATCGACTATCTTTACCTTCTGAGTTAGAGAAAATACATAATGTGTTTCATGTCTCGATGCTTTGATGATACCGATCCAACCCTTCACATGTCATTTCCCTGACCGAGGTTGAAATTCAGTTTGATATGTCGTATGTTGAAGAACCGATTCGAATTTTAGCTCGTAAGATCAAGGAGTTGAGAAATAAGATAATCGCATTAGTGAAAGTATTATGGCATTGACACGGGGTTGAAGAAGTTACAAGGGAACCCGAGGATGCTATAAAAAAAACAATACCTGAACCTATTCACTGGTAAGATTTTCAGGGACGAAATTCCCTAAAGGGGGAGAGTTGTAACAGTCCAGTTTTAGCTAAATCAGAACAGTGGTTTAAGAACCACAAATCCAATGTCAAAAAGTTATTTTAATATTATTCTATGTGTCTACAACATGTTATTTAATATGTGTGAAAATTTTGTGAGCTAATTTTTCCGTTTAAATGGTTAATTAGAGAAAAAAGACTAAGTCGCATAAAGTGCAAAACTTGTGTTCTATTAGCTAAAAGTGTCTAATAGCTATAGAACCTTAAATTTAAGGTCCTTATGTTGAATTTAGACCATTAACATGATAGTGGATGATACTGGCTTGGTAAAATTGAAATTATTAATGTTCATTAAGGTTAAATAGGTAATTTGGTTAATAAAGGTTATTATAATAAAACAAAATCAAAACATTTGTTCATCTTTCTTCTTATTGTCGAAATTAAAAGAGAACAAGAAGAGAAATAGGGTTTTTCATTCGAGTAAGGAAAGTCAAGCAATTAGGTATGTTTTGAGCTCCGTTTTTATGATTATTACGTTTTTGAGATCGTTGCTTCATGTTCTAGATAGCCCGTACCTTTAATTTCGAAAATGTTAAAGATTTTAAGAGTTGCCATTGATGAGTTTATGTGTTGTTTGGTGTTTGAAGATGAAATATGAAAGCTAGATGAGACATTTTCATGTTATGTAAAGTGATTTTTGATTAAAATGCATAATAAGGATTAAATTGTCAAATATGCAAATTGAGTGGTTGAAATGTGAAATAAATGAAAGTTTTGGGTTGCTAGGGACTTATAAATAATTCGGTCAAGCATGGATTTTGATGAATTGTGTGAATTTTATGTATTTGTGAAATAGAGACTAAATTGATTAAATGTGAATGTTTAGGGGCTAATGTGTAAAAATGTCCAAATGAGTATATTTGGACTAAATTGAATGAATAGATGAATAAATGAGTTAATTTTGAATTCATATAGATCAATAAAGAAAAAATTCAAAATTAGATCGGGGGAAAAAGCAAGGTTGTCGAGTAGTCGACTCGATCCATCAATTCTAGATACGAGATAAGTTTGTATGCAATGAGCCTATTTATAATTGTATTTTATATGCTTTGTGAATGATTATGTGATTACGGATAAGTTTGTATGCAATGAGCCTATCCATGAATTGTGATTATGTGATTACGGATAAGTTTGAGAATGATTCGACAGTAATTCAAAATGATTCGACAACGATTTGGTATTGGAGAATCCCGGTTGAACCTTAGAAATAGTCTAGGATATTAGTGACATGTCATTAGGGTATTGAGTTAGCTTCGGGTCACGATATCGGCACTTTGGGTGCGAGTTATACCTTGATTTGGCTTCGGGCCATGGTATAGGCACTTTGGAGGTAAATTTCCTTGATTTGGCTTCGGGCCATGGTATAGGTACTCCGGAGATAAGTTACCTTGATTGGCTTCGAGCCATAGTATAGGTACTCCAGAGATAAGTTACCTTGATTTGGCTTCGGGCCATGGTATAGGTGCTTATTGTATGAGACTTTTGAATATTTGACTTCTATTCTTAATGGTTCAACGGGAAAATGAAGGTTATGGACAAGAACGAGATTGGCACGAGTAGGTACAGGTATGTACGTAAAGCTTATAAACATTGAATCCATGAAATGGATGAATTCTTGGTAAGTTAGTGAACGAATGATCGAATAGCTTGAGATTTAATGTATTTTTCTTATCTTACATTTATATTATTTGAATTGTGAATGATTGGTGAAGTTTCTCATTACGTTAACACAAACTTACTAAGCTATGACGCTTACTTTGTGTTATTTTTCTATGTTTTATAGTAAATCAAGGCTAGCTCAGATTCGGGAATCGTTGGGAACATCATCGCACTATATGTTGGGTACTTTTGAGTTGTGTAAATATGGTATATCGCATGTATAGGCTAAATTTGGTATTTTGATTGTGATTGTACCCATGAGATTTAGCTTGTAAATGTATATGATATGGTTTGTATATTTAGCCATGAGTGATGGCTTATTTTGGCATGTTTGGTATGAATATGGTTATAGTTTATAATTGCTAAAATGGTAAATTGTTTTGTGAAGTATAAATGCTTGAGAAATGCCTTGATGAGGTATGATTTTAGATGTTGTGTTGATTATTTATAAGGAAGTTATGTATGTGTGAAATATGGTAAATGAACCATATTGATTGATATTGTTTTGGCATGTATTTGGTTAAGTAATTGGTTGTGAATTGAGAATTGGAATAGATGAGTGTGTAATGGTATGAATTATGCATTTGGTTGATGATTTTGGCTACCTAATTGTATGATGAAATGGTACCAGTTTGGTTGTTTAGGTAAGCATGAGTTGGGGTGGCAAATTGGCCTGGCAAATGGACTATTTTTGTCCACACTGGAAGAGACACGGGCGTGTATCTCAACCATGTGTGACACACGGTCATGTTACACGGCCGTGTGTCCCCTTGTATTGATATTAAATTAAAGTCAGTATGCTCCACACGGTCTTACAAACGGGCGTGTGACTAGTCGTGTGGTACAAGTTAGTATACCCCTTAATTGGAACACGGCCTAGCACACGGGCGTGTGACTTGGCCATGTTGCATAAGTCAGTATACTCTCTAGTTTTCACACGGCCTGGCGCACAGGCGTGTCTTTGGCTGTGTGATGCAAGTCAGTATGTATGCCCTGTTTCCACACGGTCTAAGACACGGGCGTGTCTGAAGCCATGTGAGGCAAACGGCTTGTTCACATTTGCTATATTAATGAAAAATTTCTAAGTTTTCCAAAATTTTTGTATGTTATCAATTTAGTCCGGAACCATCTTTAAAGCATGTCTAAGGCCTCATAGGCCTTAATAAGGGACAATGTGATTGTGTTGAATGTTATTTGAGTATGAATGCATAAATGTATGAGTTATGTATGCTATATGATGTATATTGACCGGTAATGCCTCGTAACCCTACTCCGGCCATGGATATGGGTTAGAGATGTTACAATATCCGAGGTTAGAAGCTTTTTGGGATTACCCGAGTATTATCAGCTTTTTGTTAAGGAATTCTCGATGATTGCTACATCTATGACAAAATTGTTACCAAAAAATGTTAAGTTTGAGTGGTCAGAGAAATGCCAAAAGAGTTTTGAATAGTTAAAAGCATTGGTAACTGAGGCACTGGTATTAGTACAACCTGAGTCGGGAAAAGAGTTTCTAATTATCAGCGACGCGTCATTGAACTGTCTTAGATGTGTGTTGATGTAAGAGGGAAAAGTAATAGCTTATGCCTCAAGATAGTTGAAACCGCATGAAAAGAATTATTCGACGCACGACTTAGAATTGGCTGCCATTATGTTTGATTTAAATATTTGGCAACACCATTTATTCGGTGAGAAGTGCCACATCTTTACCGATCAAAAGAGTTTGAAGTATTTAATGACTAAAAAGGATTTGAATTTGTGACAACCGAGATGGATCGAGTTGTTGAAAGACTATGAGTTAGTAATCGATTATCATCTGGGAAAGGCAAATGTAGTCGTTGATGCTTTGGTAGGAAATCTTTGTTTTCTTTGAAAGAAATGAATACGCAACTAACTTTATCTAATGATGGTTTGATTCTAGCTGAGTTGAAAGCTAGGCCAGTATTTCTTCAACAAATTTGCGAAGCTCAGAAAAGTGACAAAAAACTTCAAAAGTTCAGTGCGACCCGACTAGTGATTAAGATTTTCAAATTGGGGCCTATGATTGTTTGATGTTCCTAGGTAGGATTTGTGTACTAAGACATATCAAGCTTATTTAGAAAATTCTTCATGAGGCACATAGTTGTTGTCTGTCTGTTCACCCAAGAAGCACGAAGATGTATAATGATTTGAAGAAATTGTATTGGTGGTCAAGTATGAAACGAGATATTTCTGAATTCGTAGCGAGATGTTTGATTTGTGAACAAGTAAAGGCCGAACACCAAGTACCTTCGGGTTTACTTCAGCCTGTGATGATTCCCGAGTGGAAATGGGACAGAATTACGATGAATTTCGTAATTGGATTACCTCTGACTCCAAAGAAGAAAGATGCTATTTGGGTCGTTGTTGATAGATTGACGAAATCGACTCATTTTATTCTGGTATGTACCGACTATTCACTTGACAAGCTAGCTAAGTTGTAAATAGCTGATATTGTTAGATTGCACGGGGTGTCTATTTCTATTATTTCGGATAGAGATCCGAGGTTTATGTCTCAATTTTGGAAGAAGTTGCAAGAGGCGTTGGGCACAAAGTTGAATTTTAATACCACATTTCAGCCATAGATCGACGGTCAATCTAAAAGGATGATTCAGGTACTCGAAGATATGCTCTGCTGTTGTGTTCTAGAGTTTGAAGGTAGTTGGGAGAAATATCTACCTTTAGTCGAATTTGCTTATAACAACAATTTTCAGTCGAGTATAAAGATGGCACCGTATGAGGCATTGTATGGTCGCAAGTGTCGAACTCCGTTGTACTAGACTAAGCTCAGTGAGAGACAGATCACGGGGTTGATTTGTTAGAGAAACCAAAAAAAAAGTGAAAGTAAGTTGTGATTGTTTGAAAGCAACTTCGGATAGACAGAAATCGTATGTGGATTTGAAACGAAAGGAGATTGAATTTGAAGTTGGTGATAAGGTATTTCTAAAAGTGTCTCCATGGAAGAAAATTCTTAGATTTGGTCACAAAGGCAAGTTGAGCCCGCGCTTTATTGGTCCGTATGAGCTTATTGAAAGGATAGGACCAGTGGCTTATCGGCTAGCTTTACCATCGAAATTAGAGAGAATCCACAACGTGTTTCATGTGTCTATGTTGTGAGGATATCGATCATCGCACATAATTTCACCAATTGAGGTTGAGATTCGACCTGACATGACTTATGGTGAAGAACCGATCAAGATCCTAGCCCGAAGAAATTAAACAGTTGAGAAATAAAAATATAGCCCTAGTGAGAGTTTTGTGGCAAAGACATGGGGTCGAAGAAGCAACGTGGGAAACCGATGAAGCTATGAGAAAATAGTACCCAAACCTCTTTTTCGGTAAGATTTTTGGGGATGAAAATCCCTATAGGGGGAGAGTTGTAACAGCCCGTTTTAAGGTCAAAACAGAACAGTGGTTTTGGAACCACAAACTTGAAGTAGAAATATTTAATTTTATTATTACTATAAGGTCTACAGTATGATTGAATAATTGTGTGAAGATCTCATTAAGAAATTTTATCGATAGAGTGTCTAATTTGACTAATAGGACTAAATTGCAATAGGTGCAAAATATGTGTTCTAGAAGCTAGAGGTGTCTAATTGCTATGAAATTTTAAATTGGAGGTCCTTAAATGGTAATTAGACCATTATACTTTAAGTTGGACAAAAATGGACATGGTTAGGTGAAATTTCGAAGTTTGGCATTAAGGGCATTTTGGTCATTTGGTTAATAAAGACAAAATAAAACAAATAAAAGATGTTCATCTTCTCAAATTAGTCCCCCCATAGCCAAAAATTTCAAGGAGTCCATAGCTAGGGTTTTGGCTACTTTCAAGCTTGATTGTAAGTCCGTTCTTGCCCCGTTTTTAATGATTTTTATGTTTTTGAAGTTGTTTTAACCTAATCTATCTATTTCAAGGACTAATTTGGAAGAAAGATGAAGTTTAAAATTTTACCCATGTTAAATATTTGTGTGTTTTGATGTTTGATGATAGAAAATGCATGTTTGGTGTTAGATAAACAACATTTACCAAGTGATTTTTGATGAAAATGTCAAATAGCGACCTATTTGTAAAAGTTGTAAAATGTTTGTAAAAATGTGAATAAAATGAAGAATTTGGGCTGTTATAAGCAAGGAATAGGTTCAGATAGGCTTGGGTGAGATGAAATTGAATGAAAATCTTTTACGAGCTTAGGGACTAAAATGTAAAAAGTTGAAAAGTTAGGGGCAAAATGTAATTTTTGCCATAAGGTGTTTTTGGGATTAAATTGAATAATGTAATGATTGAATGAGTTAAATTTGATATTATAGATTAAGAAAGAAGAGGTTTTGACCTAGACCGGGGAAAGAACAAAGTTGTGGACTAAATCTAACTATTAGCCATTTTGTACCGAGGTAAGTTCGTATGTTAAAAATAAGCTTTGGAATAACTATACTTAAATGCTTTAATATTGCATGAATTGTATGTTTGATTATGTGAATGAGTATAATTCTATGAACAAGTTCGATGATGATTTGGCAAGTGAGAAGTCCCGTTGAACCTTAGGAATAGATTAGGATATAAGTGACATGTCGCTAGGGTCATTATATGTTATGTGATTATGTGATCCGGGTGCTGGTCTTGTACGTCCTACCGGTAGCTGAGTATATCAGCATATGTTGCGGATACTTGACAGCTTGTGTGAGCAGCACCGCGTAGCTATTTCTTGACTGACAACTTGTGTGAGCAGGCTCGTCAATAGCTTAAAAGTGAACGGTTATGTGATATGAGATTGAGGTAGCATTGGCTACATATGTTGCACTTAGTGTTCAAAAATCCCGAATATCCGACATTATTATTCCAAGTGGTTCACGGGTATGTAAAAGATGGGAATATGTGTAATTTCATTTCGAAATGGTTCATGTATGTACGTAAAGCTCATGCTTAATAAATGCTTGAAATGATGAAAATGAGGTAAGATTTGTGATGGAATGAATTGTGTCATGAGACTATGGTAAATTTACATTTAATTATGTTATATTATTTGAATGTTATATTGTAACACTCCTAACCCTTAACCATCACCGGACTAGGGTTAAGAGGCATTACCGAATCATCAGAACATTTCACATTCACTTAACGACACAAAGTCAATCATCAATCGCACATACTCAAATACGAGCATATAGTCCCTTATCTAGGTCTACGAGACCTTAAGCACATGATAGGAAGAGGTCGGGACTAAACCAAAAACTTATGAAAGTTATTGGAAATTTAAATATTTTACAATACTACTGAGGTTACACGACTACCAAACACACCCATATGTCCAGGCCGTTCCAAAACAGAGCATACATACTGACTTATTCCCACAGCCACTAGACACGCCAGTGTGCCATGGCCGTGTAAGATTAGGCTAGCTACTGACTTGATCACATAACCACCATGTATGCCTGTGGTCCTCAGTCATGTACCCTGTCCAGACACACCTAGAAGTGATCCTTAAACCACACGGCAGAGACACACGACCGTGTCTCTTGGCCATATATGCAATATAGGCCATTTGCAAGGCCAATTTGCCACCTATACAAGGATCAACCAACAAGCTTTCAAACAATACCAATTCATGCTTTCAAATGCATTCAAACATACCATTTCATGCACCAATTAATCATCAACAATACTACCTACTTCCATACATAATATTATCACAAATGAGTCCATTCAAAGTAACAATTGTACATCTCAAAACATATATATATGTATCAAGCATTATATAATTCATGCAATAATTCATCTTCAAACTACATCTTTCATCAACCACAAAGTTATGAAATATATACCATATTCATAGCTCATTCATAAATTCTACATCATTCAACTTCCAAGCCAAATCACATTGCCAGGATTAAACATTTCAAGACATATCATAACTTCTAGCGTATACATACCATATTTCAACTATATACATCTTTCCAAAAGTACCAAAATAGATTGTTGATAGTGTGATAGAGATGCTAACGATCCCCAGATCTGAGCTAGCTTTACTGACACTGTAAAACAGAGAAACAATCACACAGTAAGCTTTCAAAAGCTTAGTAAGTTCGTAAAATAACACATTATTCCAAAACAAACCATCACATAGATTATTTCACAATCACATATATCATACCATCCAAAGCTAATATGTTCAATTAATCTTCCATAAACTCATTCATAGTTTCGTCAACCACATAGGTTCCGAACATTCCTTAGCCAACACTTAGTTGTCGATTACATATGCTACTCAATACTCACTATTTCATTTCGATCAATTCGCGTCCCTCCTTCGATTCAATCGCACACTTAGTGCCCCAAATTGTTAGCTGAAGCTTAATTAACATCGCACACTTAGTACATCTATATAAATCGATCTTAAATCGGCATCGCACACACAGTGCCAACCACAGAGCCGAAGCTTATATTATTTTGCACACACAGTGCTAATCATCTCGGTCACATTTTCGAATATGTACACTTAGTGCAACATAACTCGAGCCCTCACATAACATTCACAATTCAATAATATCATACCATTCATCTCATAACATTAAACATAGTTAAACACACGTATTATGTACGAACTTACCTTGGACGTCGAAATATCAAAACAAATCGAGCACTTTGTCTTTGCCTTGATCTCGATCTAAACCTCTCCTTTCTTGGTCTATACACATTCAAATTCAACCCATTCAATCATAATTCATTCAATTTAGTCCATACACACTTATTTAGGGTATTTTACAAAATAGCCCTCACATTTTCACATTTCGACACTTTAGTCCCTAATTCACAAAGTTACAAATTACACCAAATTTCTACTCACACAAGCTTAGCCGAATTCTTACCATGCTAATACAAGCCCACACATTTCATTTATTTCACAATTTAGTCCTCTAATTTCTCATTTTTAACAATTTAGTCTAAAATAGACAACTTCTTCAATAATTCAAATACAAGCTATGTTAACCCCTCATCATACTTTCATATTTCATCAACTATCAACACAAAGCTCACATGTTCATCAATGGAACATCTCAAAATCACCATCAATTTACAAAATTAAGGCATGGGCTAGCTAGAGCACAAAGCAACGATTACGGAAACATAGAAATTATAAAAAATTGAAGCAATACATACCTTCAATCAAGCTCAAATGTTGGCTGAATACCCTAGCTTAGTGTTCTTTCTTTTCTTTTCTTAAATTTCGGCACAAAAAAGATGATAATGGCCATCTTTTATGTTTTATTATAACATATATATCATTATTTATTAAGTTACCAATTTAACCTTTTAATAATCATTATAAGTTTTCATACACTAAGGCCATTTTTGTCTATTAACCAACCACTATTTTAAAAATGGTTTAATTGCCTCATAAGGCCTCCTCATTAAAAAGCCATAACATATAGATACTTCAACAATCAGCACACAGCTTTTACACTTTACGCGATCAAGTCCTTTTTCATAATTCAACACATAGTCGATAAAATTTTCACACCAAATTTTCACACATGCTCAATCACATATTATAAACATAAAAAATAATATTAAAATATTTTTCTAACCTCGAATTTGTGGTCTCAAAACCACTATTCCGACTAGGGTCTAAATCGGGTTGTTACATATATGCATGGTAAGGTTGCTTATTTCTTACATACGAGCTTACTAAGCTATATAGCTTACTCTGTTTATTTTCTATGTTTTTATAGTGTCACCAAGCTAGCTCAAATTGGAGATCGTCGGAGATTCGAATCACACTATCAAACTCTCATTTTTGGGTATTGATAATCTTAGTATTTTGAAAATGTATAGGAACTTGGTCATTTTTTTATATGTGTCATTATGATTTTAGCCAATGTATTCGCTTGTAATTTTTCAAAGACTTGATTTAATATTTGGTCATGTAAATTTGGCTTATTTTAGCTAACATGGTTGTAAGCCTAAGTCTATTCATATGTGTACCAATGCCTTTGGTGATATGGTCATGATATGCCTTTATTTTGGTAAATGGTTTGGTAAAGGGTGGCAAATGGTTTGGTAAATAGACTTTATTTTGTCCACACGGGTAGACACACGGGCGAGTGTCTAGGCCGAGTGTGACATACAGTCTGCCCCATGGGCATGTGTTTTGGTGATGTGTCCCCTGTACCTAAATTTTGATAAATAGGATGCTCAGAATTTAGCGCACGGGCAGAGACACGAACGTGTGTCTCAGCCTTGTTAGGGACACGGCCTCAGGCATGGGCGTGTGTCCTGAGCGTGTGAAGTCTGCACCTATTTTTTTAAAATTTAATTACCAACACGGCCTAGCACACAGACGTGTGACTTGGCTGTGTGGCATCAATTTGTTCATGCATTGCAAAACGGAGAGTTACACGGGTTAGGGACACGGGCGTGTTGGGTTGGAGGAATTATTTGTGTGGAGCAATTACTTTTGTCAGTGCCTATTATACTGGCAGCTCAGCAACAAATATGTTGAAAGTGTCATATCGACACTAAGTGGTGTGTAGGGTTGGATGGGTGTTTCATACCCCATATAGTGTGTTGGAATGGTTGAAGATGGTGTGTATCGGATAGGGGTAGGAAAATATGTTTGTATCTGTACTACTCTGTTATGATTCTATTTCTACTAAATTTGTCTAATAGAAATTAAATGTTCAAGTTATTGTTACACACTGAGTTTGGAAAACTCATTTTCTATTTGATTGATATTTTCAAGTAATCCTAAAACATAGGTGGGTCGGTGCCACAAGAACTTGGTTAGAATAAATTTGTTTCATTTGATTCATTTAAATTTTGGATTTCAGAGTTTTGTAACATTTGGACTATTTTCAGAATGTTTTGGTTTTGGGATTTTATCTTCTATTTTTGCATGATATTGTTAAAAACGCTTTATCAAAAATGATGGTTTCCTACAAAACAATTGTTTTTGAGAAAATAAAATTTGTTTTTCCAAATCATAACAATCTAAGAATTTCCACTGCAAAGTAATCATTTTTAAGAAATGTAAGTAAACGTCATTTTCAACTAAAAAGTTAAGTTAGGTGTGTTTCTATTAAGCAGGGGTTCTAAGTAATAAAATTTACGACATTTTCCAAAGATTTCAAAAACTAGATTTACAATTGTTTTACGTAACATTTCCAAATTTGGCCATAATGTTTAAGTCGGGTTTGGGTTTTTACATTTAGTGGTATCAGAGTTAGGTTGCAAAACTCGGGTTGTAAAATTTTGGGTTTAAAATTGTGTGAAAATTATTTTTCAAAGAAAAACCATTTCTGTTTAATCTAAAAAATAAGTATATGAATACCAAGTCTCCGCAGTCGATCTTGTAAGTACTTCTAACTTAGTTAAACTCTTAGTTTGAAAACTCTGAAACGATTAGAACTTCTCTGAAATAGTTAGACTGTAGTGAAACTCTTTAAGTTCTTCTGATAAACTTCTAAGGATAAAGTATATATTAATAAATACCAGAACTAATACATAAAACACTGTAATGTAGATAAATTAAATATGAGTGCATGTGGAACTTGTGGTAGAGGTACCTATAGGTGAAGCGGCTGCCAAATGGGGCTCGAGCTGAGTCACCCTCGATGGACAATATGCCCAATTTGGATACAAGTGAGACACCGACTATACCTACTGTTGAGACCGGGTCTCAAAGTTACTCGACTGGGGATGATACATTGTCCCAAGCCATGCTGAGGGTTTTGGAGAGGGTCGATGGGCCCCATTCTGGTTTTAGGCACCGTGTCAGTAACTCAATAACTTCAATCCAACGATTCTGAATTAGTTAGGGGTGTCACTATAGTACCTTGATTGTGGCTGAATATTGGTTGGAGGCCACAGAGAGGATTATGAGTGACACCGACTGCACCTTTGTGCATAAATTGAAGGGTGTAGTATCTCTGCTTTGTAACGAGGCATATCATTGGTGGCTGACAGTTGAGGAGGGTACTCAGGCGAATCGGATTACTTGGGATCATTTTAAAAGTATCTTCTAGAGTAAATGAGGAAGGATATTTGTATAGACCTGCAATTGATTTCATGCGTAATTAATCCATATATTTATTGTTTCAATAATTATATATATATGTAATATAATAATAAATTTAGCTCTAAAGTTTACATTTTTTATAAGTTGATTTAACTTTTTTGTTAAATTTGGTCCTTAACATTTTATAAGAGTCGAATAAATTTTTTTATAATAGAAATATTGACTAAAATATTAATTTTTAATATTGTTGGAGTGGCAACATGCATAACAATTCATGTACACATCATATTAATATAACACTATTTGTCTTATACGTAAATTAACAAACTATTCAAAAATAAAAAAATCAAAATTATAAATTATAAAAGTTCATAAAAAAAGCATGGAGTACACATGAATTGGCATGCAAGCTACTGAGTTTAAAATTTTAACATTTTAATTAGTATTCTCATTAAAAAAAATTAATTGAAAAGATTCATGATTTAATTTGACTTTTATAAAAGGTTAAGAATTAAATTTAACTAAAAACATTAAATTGACAAAAAATTGTAAACGTTAATGACTAAATATGACGTTATATATATATATATATTGTCGAAACCATTTTTTTCGGGTTTTGGAAAAACGGGGATCGACTTTAAAAATATAGAAATGGAGTCGCCACTGATCTTTTATTCAAGGTGTGATCGGATCACCTTGAGATGGATTATTTCAATAAAACATTTTTATTAAAACAATAATTTTGGTCTAGGAAATCTAAGAAAACAGATTCGGGAGTCGGTTACGTACGAGGAAGGATTAGCACCCTCGCAACGCCCAAAATTGGTACCAAATTGATTAATTAATGTCCTGACGTCGAAAATTTGAAAAGATTCTAGATTACGATCCATTTACTTAAGATATATATTTGAACAACATCATATTAGATGTCGAAAGTTTCTTATTTCGAAGAAATAAAATGTCGTACTCAGTAAGTTAGGGCACTACATTTTATATTCTCAAAATTAGATTTTTCGACATTCAATACTCATTCATTTAAAAAAAAGAAGGATATTCAATTATTTGGGTCAAATGAAAAATCGCAACCCAGTAAGTTAGGGCACTATTTCTCAAAATTCCCGAATACGGAATATTGCCTTTATCTTTTGAAATTCTTATCTTGAGATGATAAAATATCACACTCAGTAAGTTAGGGCACAATATCTCAACTTCTCGAGAATAAGTTTTTTATTTAAAATAATATGCACTTTGATTTAAAAGGGAAAGGATACTCAGTTGCTAGGTTTGAACGAGGAGAAATCGGAACCCAGTAAGTTAGGGCACGATTGTCTCAAAACCCCTAAACACGAGCATTGCCTTATTTTAGAAAAACTTTTAGGGATTTTTCAATTTGAATAACACTATAATGAAATGATATTATACAAAGCAAAATAGTAATATATACACAAAAATATTACAATGATGAATCACAAATAATTAATGGTTACGAATAACCAATTATAATCCATGCGATAGCAATAATCATATAATGAAATTAACAATTGAAAAATAGAGCAAAATAATACATAACTAATTATAAGAAATGAACCAAAATCCATCAATAAATAAGTTTAAAACAAATTGATGTAAAAAAAATAATATGAAATTAATAACATATACACATAAAAAAAAGTTTGAAATCAAATATCCATATAATAATATAGAAAATATATGAAATATATGAAAGTTTAAAACAAATAAAAACATTGTGAAGTTAATAAAAGAGTTCAAAATAATATGTTAAAGCAATTTCTACAAATAAATGATGAATAAATTTTATACACTAAAAAATACTTAATTGAAATAAGAGTAAAATTAACAGACTGTTTTATAAAAATCTAAACAGAATTAAGGACTATATTGAAATCGGAACAAAGATCAGGGGGCTGAAACCATAATAAATCCAAGAAAGGTGGACAGGGACCAGATTAAAGCGCAATGGGAATAATAGGGTAAGATTTTTAAAAAAGAAAAGGGGACTTGATCAACTTGCGCCGCAAAAAGGAAGGACCTAGTACGCAATTAACCCTTTTAAGGGATGGGCGCATGTTCCCTTTAGCAAACGGCGCCGTTTCATTTCATTTTAAAAGACCCTAAAATCTATGTTAACACATTTCCCCTAATTTCTTTTAAACAAAGCAGCCACCACCTCTTTCATTTCCTCTCAATCCTCTTCAGCCGATTGGGCTTCTCCAACCAGCGTCAATCGAACCACCGCCGTAATCGGTAAACGGCAACACGTGGTGAGGGGGTTTTAACCCTGTTTGGAGCCCTTTTCGAAGACCTATACTTTCAGCCCAATTTCGGCACCGAAGAGAGGGGGGCTTCAACCACGGAAGAGCACCTCTTCAGGTAAGTTTCCTTCTTTTTCTCCCTTTTTCATTTTGTTTACAAAGATTCGAAAATAAAGAAATAATAGAACGGTGGTAGATAACAATGGAAAATAAAAGGGAAATCAACCTTTAGATGTTTGCTTTCGATCTCTTTTTTTGATTTCGTCTATTCTCTGTATTTCGTGTGAAAAATGTGAAGCCCCTATACAATGGTTTGTTTTGATCTTTTTAAAGGTCGAAATCGAAATAAAAAATAATGAAAAATACAACTGTTTTTTTATTTTTTTCGCTGCTGCTTGTTTGTTGTCGTTTGTCCTTGGTTGCAGGTACAGTGCGGACGTGGAGCGTACGAGGCTATTATGGATGTGGCGTCGTACGGAGGTGAGGCGCTAGAGGTTTGTGGCGCTGGAGGCTTGGAAGCTCCCCTAGGATTTTCTGAAACCTGAAAATGTTAGGGCTATTTGGGCTGTCTGGGTATTGGGCTAGAGTTTGGGTTTGAATTTTTTTTTTGGGCTGGTTCCGAAATTGGGTTGTAATGGACTTTGGATTTTATTAATTATTGGTTTTTATATTTAATCTTTTGGTTTATTTGGATATAGTGTGGGCCCGGGCAAATTTTGGGCCCTACAGCTGTCCCTCTTTGCTCATTGTCGTGTAACGAGAATAGAGCAAAGACTTTAAAATGGCCAAATTTGCCCGGTCTTGTCGAATCTTGACTTCATTCGGTGCTTTTCTTCTTTGAGTAGCTTTATTCCATCCCATTGCATCTTCAAGGGTATAGGAACTAGCGCTTCGATTTGCTCCAATGGAAGAGGGATTTGTAGCTTCAACCTGCTCCACTGTGACTTCAAGTAGATGACAATTTAGAGAGAAGATGTAACATCCTGAATAGGGCCTATGCGTTTTCGGTTTAATTGCACGAAGTGACATGTTTTAGGTATTAAGAATAAATTTTGAACATTTTTGGAAACCCGGAAATGTATGGAAATGATTTGAAATGAACATTTTGGAAACTTGAAAATGCATGGAAATGATTTAGAAATGAACATTTTGGAAACCTGAAAAGTATGGACATGATTTAGAAATGATTCAAAAGAGGAAAGTGAACATTTTGGAAACTTGGAAATGTAAGGAAATGATTCAAAAGAGGAAAGTGAACATTTCTGGAAACTTGGAAATGTAAGGAAATGTCAAGTTTACTGAGCTAGAACGAAAATTTTTGGAAACTTAGAAATGACTTAGAAATGTCGAGTTTTAAAGTTTAAAAGAGGAAATTAAGGCAAAATGACCTTAAAAGAAAAAGTTGGTGAAATTTCACACACAAACAGGCTTGGAAAAGTGGCTGAAGATGCCACTAGGGCCTCTGGAAATGGCGCCACATGCAAAGGAATTGGGCCTGAGTTCGAGTCACAGGAAAGTAAATAAAAGAAATTTTATTTTGCTTCCGAGAAGAAAGTGAGGTGGACGGCACAAGGCTATAATTTAGGAGCTTTTATTCTTTTATTTTTAAGAGATAAATAGTGGATAAATAAGGGATAAATAAAGGATTTAATTTGGATTATTTTCAAGAGATAATTGTTGGATTAAATTCTTTTAATTTGAATAAAGTGATAATTAAAGGGATAAAGTTATCAAAATAGAAGAGTGGTGGCCAAGTAAGGGACTCTAGCTTAGTAATTTCGGCTATAAAAGGAAAAGAGAGGCCATTCTGCATTATTTTACATTTCTTTGAAAGCCTCTGCGAATTCTCTTCACCAAATATTCTTCTTCTTTTATTTTTGCCAAGCCGAAATACCTTGTGTTTCTAGCCAGAATCCTCCATCTTTATTCTTCCTTCTCTAATCCCTCCAAAAGTGAAAGTTGTGAGATCATCATCTAGCCATAACCGAATCTCTCGAAGATTGAAGTGACAAGGTGCAATCGATTTCTTCAAGTAAGGGTAAGGTCTCATTCGGTTTCATCCTTTTCTTTTAAGATTTGCGAAATCTAGGTCTAACCCCATTAATATCTTGTTTAGAAACTTTGAAGAGATCTTTGGGATTTACAAGGAAGGAGAAGTTCTTTTCCCAAAAGTACACCATAGGCCACGTGTTCCCTAGTTATTCGGTGAGATTCGGGATTTAAAATCCAAAAGGTAAGCATATGAAGTATTCGGCCAAGGCTTATTTTTGGTATTTAGAATTATTTCCTATTTATTCAAAAAGCCTAAACCGACCTAGTTAAATGATTTGGTGGCTAGCTTGATTTTTAAAGGAATACTACAAAGTTTTCGGATTTGATTTATAGTGAAATCGGCAACAAGGTAAGTTTAAGAATACTAATCCTACTAGGATTTGGATTTGTGGTCGAATGGCTTTTTATTAAAGCGATGAAGTGATTAATCAAATGTAGGGATTAAGGATCTAAGCATTAGATCAAGCTTTTCGGGATCTCAAGGAATTTCTAAGCGAATTAGGTGTGTACCCCACACTATCTTTTAATACGATTATGGCTTAAACTTGTTATATGTTCTAATATGAAAATATAAGAATATGGCTAATGTACCATGTTATGGTACAAAGTACTCAGGTACGTTTCCTACTCCTACTAGGATTACAAAATATGTTATATTTAACATGTGAAAGGTGACATGAATGTGAATTTAAGTATGATATGCATAATATGAATAATATGGGGCATTCGGGTTATATGAGAAAGGGAAGTGAACGTGGTGACTTGGTCTCACTATCTCGAATGTGGTGACTTCTTGGTCACATTGTCCGAATGTGGTGACTTCGGTCACATTATCGAATGTGGTAACCGGTTCACGTTATTCGAATGTGGTGTCTCATGACACATTATCCAGTGGCTATGCCACAAATTTTATATGGGCGATGAGCACGCCGATCGCAAATGATCGCGCTTCGATGGTGTGTAGCGGATGGAGGGTTGACTTAGTAGTCCCCACGGTGTGCAGGTTGGTACGGGGATGTGTAGCGGATGGCACCTAGGTTTGGGTTTGGGTTGCATCATCATTTTTATCTGTTATATGAATAAGTATTTGATATGAAAATGTATGCCTGATCTATTGAATTTTAGTGTTGTGTACACATTGAGTATGTTGACTCACCCCATTGTGGGACTATTTTTTGGTGACAATCAATAATGGACCGGGTTCGGCAGAAGCTTAGGGATGGCCATGCTCAGCTTGAAATTTTATTCAATATGGAAATTTAATTTTATTTAAGTATTTTAGAATTTTATTTTGGGTTTTTACTTGATGTAATAAGGCCATAAGGCCCAAGTTGAATTTCTTTATTTCTTTTTACTTTTAATTATTACGTTTATGAACTGTTATTGATTAACGGATCAAACAAATTTAATTTTTTTAACCCTAAGTGTTTTGTCACTTTAAATAAATGGATTTCAATGTAAGATAAATTGGTTTTCAGTACAAGCCCAACCCAAACAATATTTTTTTTAAAAAAATTCACACAAGTTTTTCCTAAGTAACAAAAGAACTTTGAACCGGTTTACTTTAGGAACATACCAGATCCGGTCCAGGCTCGTGGGACGGGTGTGGGGTGTTTCAGAAGAGATTCGTAGCTTTGATCTTCCTACTGAAATTTCTCAAGAATGAAAGTTGGTCCTCAATACACTCAGGGAGGAGGGATTTGTAGCTTCAACCTGCTCTACTGGGACTTCGAGGTGATAAGAAATTGTGGTTTTCGATCTGTTTCACTACTCTTAGTGAGATAAGATCTGATGTTTTCAATACGCTCCTGTAACTTCAGGATTGCCAAATTTGCTATCTTCGATCCGCTTCGCTCAGGAAGGCAAGATCTGCTATCTGCTCCTGCAAACTTAGGGACGCCAGATTGGTGGCCTAAATCTGTTCCACTACTGCTTAAGGAGACAAGATTTGCAATCTTTGACCTATTCCACTGCTGGTCAGGGAGATAGGGCTGGTGGCTTAAATCTATTCCACTACTACTTAGGGAGACAGGATTTGTCGTTCGATCTTGGTTCCCTACTGCTTAGGGTGACAAGATCTACAATCTTTGATCTATTCCAATGCTGGTCATGGAGATAGGGCTGGTGGCTTAAATCTGTTCCACTATTGCTTAGGGAGACAGGATTTGTCATTCGATCTTGGTTTCCTACTGCTTAGGGTGACAAGATCTTCAATCTTCGATCTATTCCAATGCTGGTCATGGAGATAGGGCTGATGGCTTAAATTTGTTCCACTACTGCTTAGGGAGACAGAATTTGTCGTTCGATCTTGGTTCCCTACTGCTTAGGGTGACAAGATCTACAATCTTTGACTTATTCCAATGCTGGTCATGGAGATAGGACTGATGTCTCCAATCTGCTCCTGTAGCTTCAGGATTGCCAGATCTGCTATCTTCGATCTGCTTCGTTCAGAAAGGCAAGATCTTCGAATTCACCGATGTTGCGACAACATCCTCTAGGGGACCTGTCCTGTAAAATCAGTTTTGTGTTTATATCTATGCAAAATGGTTAGGATGCAATGATTAGAATGAATCTAATGCTCCTAACGAAATGTATTATGGACGACATTTGTATGAATGCAGAATGTCATGAGAATGGTCTTTTTACAAAGATTAGGATGCAATGATCGGAATGAATCAAATGCCCCTAGATAGATGTGTCTTATGGATGACATTTGTATGAATGCAGAATGTCATGAAAATGATTTCCTACAATGATTAGGATGCAATGATCAGAATGAATCTAATGCTCTTGACTAAATGTGTTTTGCATGAATGCAGAATTTCATGAGAATGATCTCTGCTTAAGGTTGTCATCGCTCATCGTTTATCAGGGTTCTATCACTGATGTATTATGCTGCCATCTTGTTCGGCTGGTATTCTCAACAGAAAACTCGAGAAAACAAATATCTTGCTCCATAAATTTGCCCCACTGTAACTTTAGGGTTATCTTATTATGACTTAGGGGTATAAGATCTGAACCTTTTCCCAACCATCCCACTGTGATTTCAGAATGTGGGATTTGTTTATTCTTCAATCCATCACATTGTTACTCAAAGGTATAGGATCTGTACCGGCTTCCATTTATCCTGCCATAACTCAGGGGTATAGGGTCTGCTGCCTGTTCAACCAACTGATCACTCCTTAGGTGACCCAACCAAATGTGTATGCATAATATTTGCATGGATGCAGAATATCATTTTTCTTGCGAATGATTCCCCTTTTACACTTGGGTTAACATTGCCCATTTTCATCGAGATTGTACCACAAACTATTTTTAATAGAAAATCCAATGAGATAGCCTCAATTTAGACCTTTCCTTAAACTTCGTGAGTTTTAAACAATAATCTTGTTTCAGTTTCTTGTATTATTCAGAAGTTTCCAGTGTAATATGCGAAACTCATTCCATGAAAATATTATTAGTCCACTAATCGTTATTTCAATACAAAATGCCTGAAAAAGATCATAACCATGGACAAGAAGGAAATTAATTAGGAGCATAGCTTGAAATAAGTAAGTTAATCCAAGCTAGCAAATGCAATTAAGCTGGGAATTTATTAAAGGCATATCTTGAAAAGAACAAGGTAATCAAAGATAATGAATCCAAAATGGATAAGATGGAAAACTAGGTGCCCCAGATATCGCAGCCTGAGCTTCTCTGTTTAAGCTTCTTGAGGACCATTTAAGCTCAATATGTGTTTAGGGGATCTGAAGTACTTTGTCGATGCCTCAAGACATAGCATACTTCTTCATCGTTAATTCAGGCATAGCAAGACTGTTGTATGCCCCCTTTGATCAAAATTTGAGTCGCTATTTTCGAGTTTTCAGCTCAAACCCCTTTGGTCTCAAAGCGCCCTTTGCGGGTTTTCGCTTTGGCCTCTCTTTTTTCTTTCTTATTTTTTTGCTAAAAATTTCTATTTTTTCTTTTTTGATTTTTTTTTTGAAAGGTGCCCTTTGCAGGTTTTCACCTTGGCTTCTCCTTTTTAAGTGAAATACTTCTTGACTGAATTCATCGGATTGGGCATATCCCAACCATCCATTTTAGTCAGTGTTTCCAGAACAGACTTTTTTCACTACGTAAAGTCTTTTCTAGTTTGGCCTCCATTTTTCTCTGAAATCCTTTTGTATATGAAGGATCTTCTTCAATATCAAGTCCCCCTTAGGGAATTTCTAGGATGAACCTCTTTGTCACAAACCCGCATCGGATAGCTATTAACTTTTTCTCACAAATTTGATTGATCACATCAGGATTGGATCCATTCTGCCTCGTCCAATTTCAGTTCTGATAAACTCGGAAAAAGGAATTTCAACTCCAATGGGTGGAACCAATAAGGAATGTGTTGCCCCGGTGACAGTCCTGGCCAATGTTTAATAAGCATGGAGGGTAAATAGTAACTTCTGTATGCCAATATTTACCAGTCTCGGTCCCTTCTTCTTCTTTTTTGGCTACCTTTACTGTGATGTGGCACCTGATCTTTGAACAGACCGCAAACTTTTGACATTGTACGGTTAAATATGATCTTTTCGACATTTTTTTGTGTCAATATTCTTTCTTTCTTTCTTTCTTTCTTTTGTGTTCTGATAACTATCGACTTTATAAAATTGGCATATGAAGTGACTTTTACCATCCTAGTAAAGTACCCGACATCCACGAAAATGAATCGACATTGGTCAGAAGCTTTTGATGAGACTGGCTTGATAACATCCATGCCCTACATATAGGAAATCTTAGTAGGATCTGTTTTACATCCATTATTAACAAATTAGAAGATATGTTACACTTTCTGTCATCTTCAAAGTCCTGAGATCCCTTAAACCCCTATTTCACTCAAAAAGGGAGTCAGTAACAGCGTCACTCGTGTCATTGATATCTGGGGACCTATTGTAAGTTTAAAAGAATATGGAAACAACAAATGAACTTATGAATGATTATTTGTATGTATAATCATGAATAAAGAATGAAAGAATATTTGGATAGTAATCCAAAGTACGAAAGAATCTATAAACAAAAGATGCATCTAATTGAAATAAGGATTCTGAACACAAGCCTATTTCACAAAATGACTCTTATCATTCCTAGGCTAAAAGCAATAAGCATGTTTTGAATATTACTCTAGATTAGCCTTAAAATACATGTCTCTTCCAGAGTCCTATTGTTCAAAACACTCTCAAGTATATAAAGGCCGATGCTTGGAAAACTTTTATTCCTTGTTTCACTCTTTAGATATGCCATTGGTGTTCTGACTTCCCGACTTCTAGGCTTTAAGGAATCGCAACTCTTTTACCCCCTCCTTCAATTATTGCAAATTACTGCTCCGGTCAACTCATCAAACTTCAAAACCCCTATTTTAATTAGCCTCTCTACCAATTTCTTGAATGCAATGCAGTTATCGATTAGGTGACCCGTTATTCTCGCGTGATACTCGCATTGAGCATTCGAATCATACCATTTGGGGTATGGGGGTTGCATTGGTTCCATATAATGAGGAGCCACCATATGTGCATCGAATAGGCTTTGATACAACTCCCCATATGTCATTGGAATTGGTGCAAACTAGAGTTGTTTGCACTAGCCATGATAACCAGTGGTCACAAATTTCTGCTAACTCAGAGCGATCGATTTGGAACGCTTACTGTTCGTTCACTTCATTTTCCATATTTCTAGGGGCTGATCTTTTGGCATTTTCTCCAACATCTATCCTTCCACTCTTTATAGCATTCTCAATCATTTCTCCAGTCATTATGATGTCTGAGAAGCTCTTTGTAGCATTCCCTAGCATGTGAGTGATAAACGGGGCCTTCAAGGTGTTGATGAAAAGCATAGTGGTTTCTTCCTCCAGAAGAGGTGGCTGGACCTGTATGGCAACCTCTCTCCACCTTTGTGTATATTACCGAAAACTCTTGCTTGATTTCTTCTCCATGTTTTGCAGGGTAATTCTGTCAGGGGTCATATCTGTTACTTGATCGTATTGCTTCATAAATGCCTATGCTAAATCCCTCCAAGAACCAATTTTGGTACGGCTCAACTGATTGTACCATTTAGATGTTGCTCCCGCTAGACTGTCCTGGAAGCAGTGAATTAGCAGTTGGTCATTGTTAACGTACCCAGTCATTCTCTGACAAAACATAGTTATGTGAGCTTCTGGGCAAGTAGTCCCATTGTATTTTTCAAATTCAGGCACCTTAAATTTGTGGGGAAGTATTAGATCCGGCACCAAACTCAGATCTTTAGCGGCAATCATATGTTGCCTATCAATGTTTTCTATGGCTCTAAACTTGTCTTCTAACCATTTGCATCGCTTCTCTAACTGTCTTGGAAATTCAGACCTTGCCCTTTCCTTCTCTGCTGCCTCATCCAAGTTAGGAATAACATCATTAATTGTATGATCCCCTAAGTTAGGACCCGATCCCATTTGAAAGTTGGCCGGTATCGAAACATCTTCTTGAAATTGTTGAGCTTTAATTGTGACGGATGTCTTTCACGGGCGTATCTCATGATGTGTCGGGGTAAAACCCAGAGGATACGGTCGTTCCTCACTATTTTCACCAGCGCTAACCATAGGGGTTTTTCCTTTGTCTATTCCGCCCGCTAGTAGTTGAGTTAATTGAGTCATCATATTCTGTTGTGATTCCATCATCCGATCTATCATGTCCTGCTGGATCTTAGCAAGCTGCTCTTGCATTTGTAGCTGAAGTTTATCCAGCATCTCTCTTTGGAGTTGTTCAAGCTTCTCTAATCTCTGATCCATATCTTTCGTCATTGTTCGGGTACCGTAAGGATGTTTGGTTTTGTTGGTGTCTAGGTTAAAGCTGAAATAATTTCAACCAATCAGGGTCCTCTCATGAAATCTAATGCATGTGATGTAATACTATGTGAATGCATGCAATGCAAAAGGAGCCAATTCTGATTCAATTCCATTTATGAAACTTTATTTGAAAACAAAGCTCTTTACATAAAGCGGATTACAAATATACGGATATCCGTATTGTCTTATGTTTTATCAAGAAAGTCATTTTCCATGTCCAGCTCCCTAATTTAGCAACCGAACCTGAATCGACACCCTTCTCTAATATGAAAATGCATACAAAGCAACAAATAGTCAGTACAATAGAAACGAAATTCAAAACATGTAAAATATTCAAGCACCTATTGGGTGACCACTAGGGTTTATCACAACTCCATCTGGGGTAGGCTCTTAGGGCCTTTTACATGCTGTTTGAGTTCTAAAGTTGAGGGTACCTGAACCAGCAGATTCCTCAATCCTCACCAATTATAGGCTTATATGGATTGAGTTCGGTCCAGGGGAATAGATTTCCCTATGGCTGCACGGAGGTGAAAATCTCACGAAAACATAGGTACGGATGTATCCTGGAAGCGATTCACTATCCTACACGGAGGTGAAAACCTCACGAAAGAGTAGCTTCTCACTCCCACTTAAAGGTGTGACCCAGCGGTCATGCAATATGATGCAAAGTATTCTACAAGACTCGAACCATAGTAATCAAATGAAATGATGCAAGCGAATGCAATAAAAGGATCATAATTTTTCAAATCAAAATTTTCAATTTTCGACAAAAGGACAGAAATTAATCAATTTACGACCTGACTCTCAACCAGTCCCCAGTGGAGTCGCCAAGCTGTCGAAACCATTTTTTTCGGGTTTTGGAAAAACGGGGATCGACTTTAAAAATATAGAAATAGAGTCGCCACTGATCTTTATACAATGGTTTGTTTCGATCTTTTTAAAGGTCAAAATCGAAATAAAAAATAATGAAAAATACAACTATTTTTTTATTTTTTTCTCTGCTGCTTGTTTGTTGTCGTTTGTCCTTGGTTGCAGGTACAGTGCGGACGTGGAGTGTACGTGTGGCTTGGGACACACCCGTGTGGGCAGGCCGTGTGGTCACACACGCTAGTGCCCCTAACCCGTGTAACTCTCTGTTTTGCAATGCATGAACAAATTGATGTCACACAGCCAAGTCACATGCCCGTGTGCTAAGCCGTGTGGTTAATTTAATTTTCATAAAATAGGTGCTGACTTCACATGGTCAGGACACACGCCTATTCCTAAGGTCGTGTCCCTCACACGGCTGAGACACACGCCCGTGTCTCTGCCCGTGTGCTCAATTCTGAGCATTCTGTTTCTCAAAATTAAGGTGTAGGGGACACACAGCCAGAACACATGCCCATGGGGCAGATCGTGTGACACACACGTCCTAGACACATGCCCGTGTGTCTACCCATGTGGACAAAATAAAGGCTATTTACCAAGCCATTTGTCACCCTCATTTACACCTACACATACACAAGTTCAAAGCATAATCCATGGCATGTTTAAGCAACCAAAACATCCATAATCAAGGCTAAATCATATCATACATTACCAATACTTAACATATTTACTATAGCATATTTTACCAAATCAATTCATACCAAACTCACATTCACAAGTGTCAACATGAATGCTTTCACCATGCATAATTCTACTAGATTTCCTAGCACACCAAAGGACCAATCTCATCCATTTCACAACAAATAATTTAACCATAATAAACATATAGGTTACAAAACACATAAACAAAAGGCATTAGCACATATACTTATATAAATGGGCTTACAACCATTTTATCCAAAATAAGCCTGTTACATGGCTAAATACCAAATCACCTTAAACAAATATAAGCCAATACATTTGGCCAAATCAAATGACACATATAACAAAATGACCAAGTCGCTATACATGCCATATTCTCAAAATGTTTTAAAATCATCGGTACCAAAGGACAGTTTGATAGTGTGATGCGACTTCCGACGATCACCAATCCCGAGCTAGCTTGGTGACACTATAAAACATTGAAAATAAAACGGAGTAAGCTATATAGCTTAGTAAGCTCATATGAATAAAAAAGCAACCTTACCATACATTAATCATGTAAGTAATATAACATAAGATGACATAATTTACCATAATCTCATTATCATAATTCACTTCCATCACAACTTACCTTGAAATCATCATTTCATGAATTAATAATCATAAGCTTCGAGTACATACCTGTACCATCTCGTAACGAATTTACACTTATTCTTATCTTTAACACACCCGTGAACCACTCGGAATAATAATGTCGGTTACTTGGGAATCTTGCACACTAAGTGCCACATATGTAGCCAATGCTTGTAACATCCTGAAAAATTGGGTCTGTGCATTTTTGTGTTTGAATGCTTAAAATATTAATTTGAGAATTTGAGGTACAATTGGGGCTCAAATTGGGCTGAGGCCTTGCTTTAAATATTCTGTGTAGACACTCTAAGGGCTTAAATTGAAGTTGTAGTAGTTTAATTGACATATTGAGCTCGTGGCCCAGCAACTAGGGGCCCAGTAAGGTGAGCTACAAGTGGCATCACTAGTGCATAAGGAAGGCCCAAATTTTTGGTTGCTTGAAGCCCAAGTTATAGAGCTAGATTTCGGCACTTAATTGAGTAAGGGGGGACGGCACAAGGCTATTTTTTTGGGAATTTTATTATATTTATTTCATGTGGATAATAAGCAGATAAAGGTTATTATTTAGGGATTTAGTCTTTAAGGATAATAAGCAGATAAAGTCTATTTTTGAGGAGATAACAGATTAAGATAAGGGAAAAGGGATAGGAGCTATCATGTGTGGCAGTGTTGGCCGAAAATCAATCTCTGCTAAAGGGAGGAATTGGTTTTCTATATAAAGAGGGGGTGTGCTGAAATTTGGAAGCCTCTCTTTTATTTTCTTTTCTCATCTTCTTCCTCTCAAAAGCCGAAAACCACCATCTTCTTCACCCTTTCTTCCTCTCTAAAATTTCCTGGTTGGCCGAATCTTTTAACCTCTATTGTTATTCTTCTTTTAATCCCTAAACGCCGAAATCACATCTCTATTATTCTATTCTTCTCCTTAATATTCATTGGCCGAATCTCTCTTAGCCATCTCTTCAATTCGTACATCTTCTAAAAGCTGAAATTCTTATATCTCACTTTCTGAAGTTGTCGAATTCTCTTCAAAAGAGTTTTGCTTGTGCCGAATCTTGAAGGAAACAATAGGTAAGTATTGATTTCGAGATTTCAATGTTCTTTCGGCTTTTCAAAAGTCCTTAGCCGAATGGCTATTAGAAACTAATCTCTAATTTCACTCTTCTTTTCGGCATTTCGGGATTTGAAGAAGGAGGCCAATCGCATAGATCTCTAATTTATAGAATCGTGTTACTTTCGGGATTTCAAGGTAAGAGGATTTATTTATTTATATATATAAAATTGGGTAAAATGCTAACCATGGCCGAATATAGGAGAGGCCTATTTTCGCAATTGTTCCGCTTTTGAGCAAGGCTTTACATTGAGGATAATAGATCCGGATAGCAAGGACATCGACTAAGAATATTGGATTTTGTGATATCAGGTGTGTAATACTTCCCCACCATCTAGATCTGATTATTAATGTATGTTCATAAGTTTATATGTTGTGATAAATGCCGATATCTTGGTTTAATGTTGGAAACCCGAAAGGGTGAAGCAAATCACCAGGTCAGTGAATGTTTTGACTTTATATGATAAAAGTATATTGATTTTATGATTGCATGGGTTGGGTTGATGAAAGGAGGAAGTTATACGTTATATATGTTGCGGTTTATACCGTGATCTGTTATATGTTGTAGCAGCTAATGCCGTGATCTGTTATAAGGGCTTCGGCCATAATATGTTGATGAGCAGCATGACTGCCATCTTGGCGTGTAGCGGTGTGGGTCGATTGTAGAAATCCCCAATGGTGTGAATGGCTGGTAGGAGGCGTGTAGCGGATGGAAATCTAGGCAAACGGGTTGGGCCTTGCATATTAATTTTTATTATGTGTTTTAAACTGTTTATTTTGTTTTATGGGCCTAAGGCCAAAATAGTGGTGCATGAGGGTTGCACACTGAGTCTCGCGACTCACCCTATTAATTAACCTTTCAGGTGATACCTAGTGCTTCGGACCGGGCTGGAGAGGAACGCAAGGTGGCCATGCAAAAGAACATCTGGATCCAGCAAAAAGACTCAAGTTAATACTTTATATTTTTAATTAATGGATTTTAAATCTTGTTGTAATAAGGCCATGGGCCACTAGTTTATGTTTTGTTTTATTTTGGGCTTTAATAATTTTTAATTATTTAAATTCTTATTGAACTAATGCATGTATTTAAATTTGGGTTTTTAATTTATAAAGGCATATTTTATTTAAACTATCAACTATTAAACTTCTTTCGAATAAGAAGATAAACTTTAGAAAAAAAATTTTCTGAAAATACGACATGTTTTTCCAAAATTTTCTTAGTGACATACCAGATCCGGTCGTGGTGTTTGGGCCGGGTTTGGGTGTTACAATGCTACCTCAATCTCATATCGCACAATTGCTCATTCTCGAGCTAATCAACGAGCCTGCTCACACAAGCTGCTAGTTAAGACGTAGCTACTCGATGCTGCTCACACAAGCTATCAAGTAACAGTAACATATGCCAGTATATTCAGCCACCGGTAGGACGTACGAGACCAGCACTCGGATCATATAATCATATAACACATGCTAACCCTAGTGACATGTCACTTGTATCCTAATCTATTCCTAAGGTTTAAACGAGATTTCTTGCTTATCAATCCGTCGTCGAACTCGTCCGTAGAGTTAAACTCGTCCACACAATCAATCATACAATTCATGCAATATTAAAGCATTTAAATAAAATTATATTAAAGCTTATTTAACATATGAACTTACCTCGATTACAAAAACGGCTATTAGTTTGATTTAGTCCACAACCTTGTTCTTTCCCGGTCTAAACACAAACTTCATTTTTCTTGATATATAATATCAAATTTAACTTATTTAATTATCACATTATTCAATTCAGCCCAAAAACACACTATGAAAAAATTACATTTTTGCCCCTAACCTTTTCACATTTTTACAATTTAGTCCCTAGGCTCGTAAAATGAATTTCTTAATATTTCCTTATAACCCAAGCCTAGCCAAACCTTTTTAATGCTCATGAGAGCCCACATTTTTTATTTATTTACACTTTTCTACTCATTTTATAGACTTTTACAAATAAGTCCCTATTTGACCTTCTAACCGAAAATCACTTTACAAAAGTCGTTTAACAAACAACAAACATGCATTTTCTACCATCAAACATCAAAATACATACATTTTCAACATGGTTAAAATTTTAAACTTCACCTTTCTTTCAAATTAGTCTTTGAAATAGTTAAATCAAGTTACAATGATCTCAAAAATATAAAAATAGTTAAAAACGGGACAAGAACGGACTTACAATCGAGCTTGAAAGTGGCCAAAACCCTAGATATGTCTTCTCCTTGTGAAATTCGACCATGGGGGACTAATTTGAAGAAGATGACATCTTCTATTTGTTAAATTTTGTCTTTATTTACCAAATGACTAAAATGCCCTTGATGAAAAACTTCAAAATTTCACCTAACCATGTCCATTTTTGTCCACCCTAGAGTATAATGGTCTAATTACCATTTAAGGACCTTTAATTTAAGGATTCATAGCAATTAGACACTTTTAATACAGAGAACTCAAGTTTTGCACCTATTGCAATTTAATCCTTCTAGTCAAATTGGACACTCAATCGATAAAATTTCTTAACGAAATTTACACACAATCATTCAATCATACTGTAGACCTTAATAATAACAAAATAAATATTTCTACTTTGGATTTGTGGTCCCGAAACCACTATTCTAATTTGACCCAAAAATGGGCTGTTACAATTTATACCAAAACGAGCTGGTGGATAGTGTGATGATACTCCGACTGTTCTCCAACCTTTACAAGCTTTCAAGCACTATAAAACAGAAAAAGGAAAACCTAGTAAGCATTAAACGCTTAGTAAGTTCGTATAACAGGAATTATACTTACCAATAACAATCATTGAAATAAGGATTGAATAATATGCTCTCCAACAATTTGGCAATTTGCCTAATTGCATACACTCAATTAAGCAAGTTAGTCACATAATTCACGTTTACATCAAATAATCATGGATGAGCTCATCATACTACAAACTTTTGAATATTTCAGAAGTATTCGAGACGTAATTCTTTTAATTTCATAATTTCTCATGTCAGGAGTTTTATCCGTTGAATTATTGAATATCGATGGATATTCAAATAGTATACTCAAGTTATACAAATTAGTGATCCATCAATTCATGTTTAGAGGTACCTGTTAAGGCACATAATTAGGGAGCACATTCTCGAGCCACATATCAAGATGCTCAAATGAACCATGTAACAGGACGCTTATCCGGGCTAAACAGGAAACTCATAAGAGTTTTAATCAGGGCGCTCATAGAGCTTAATAGGTAACTTTGAAGAGTCATTATCAAGAAGCTCTGGATAGCATAACAAAGAGTTCAAGCGAGCCATGTCAGATAGCTCATAAGAGCTTATATTAGGATGCTCACATAGAGCTGCGTTTGTGTCCGTAATAAATGTTGGATCACAACCGATCGAATCGTGTAACAGGACACTCACAAAGAGCTACGATAGTGCACAAAATATGCAAGATCACTACCGATCAGGATGCTCACTAGAACCATGAAACAGGAATGCTCGAGAAGGCTTTTCACAGGATGCTCATTCGAGCTATAATGTCTGCAACATATGCGGGACTATAATCAATACGGAAAAATCCTGTATCCATCGAATTTCTTTTATTCAAACGGGACTTAACACTTGTCCGACATTTTCAGATATGTGATATATGTTTATTCATGACAATCATACATTTCACAATCATAAATTTTAATTTAAACATATAAACATACATTTTAGTTACATGAACTTACCTTGACACTTGTTCGTATTTAAAAGTCTACTAATTCGGCACCTTTTCTTTTCCTCGATCTAACTATTTATTTGATCTTTTTGAATGTATATAAATGAATTTAACATTAATTTAATCCATTTCATACTCAATTTAATTTAATTCATGTCCTAGGCAAAATTACCATTTTACCTATATACTTTCCAAAAATGACGATTTTGTCTCTAGGCTCGGAAAATGAAATTCATTCAATTTAATCATTATTCCAAGCCTAACTGATTTTAACATTTACAGCACATATATTTCATAAAAATCAGAAATTTTCCATGAATTTTACATCTTTACAATTTAGTCCCTAAATCACAATTTCATGAAAATTCAATTTACAAAAGTTGTTTATTTATCAACAACCTTTCATTTTATACCATAAATTTCAAAATTTTAGCATATTCATCCATGGAAAAACTTTGATACTTTGATAACTTTACAAATTAATCCCCAAAATAGATAGATTAAGCTATTTCGATCTCAAAAATATAAAAATTATTAAAAACGAGACAAGAATACTTACCCAATTAAGCCAAGAAAGCTTGCTTGAACACTTTTCTCTTTCCTAGGGTTTCCATGTCTTAATTTTGGGAAGATGATATAAAATGATGATATTTTTCTATTATCATCTTTTAATTATTTTAGTTTTCAATTTAGTCCTTATCCTTTTTTAATATTTCCATGGATGATTAATCAAAAATATCTACTAACTTTTCTTTAATGGTCTAATTATCGTATAAGGACATCTTGTTTTGAGTTCTATAGTTATTTGATACTTATAGCTACTAGAATTCAACTTTTGCATTTTATGCAATTTGGTCCTTTCCATAATTAAACACATAATCGATAAAATTTTCTTATCAGAATTTTCATAAAATATTCCTATCATAATGCAGACCATGCAATAATATTAAAATAAATTTTCTTTCTAATTCAGATTTGTGGTTTCGAAACCATTGTTCCGATTTCACTAAAAACGGGTTGTTACAATAGAATTGGCTTGGTTTTGGCCAATTTCATGTCCACATGGCCTGAGACACGGGTGTGTGACTTAGTCGGACATGGCCATGTGTCCTCTGTAGGTTTCAAGGTTTGCAAGTCAGGCAGTTGCACGACCTAGCACACAACTTGATACACAGGCTTGTGAGGCCATTTCGAGAGTTACACAGCCTGACACATGGGCGTATGGCTTGGACGTGTGACCTAACTTCGAAAGTTACACGGGCACGGACATAGACTGGGACACGACCGTGTGTCCCTATTTCGAGTGCTACATGACCTGAGACACAGACGTGTGCCTCAGCTGTGTGAGTCACACGGCGTGGCCACACGATTTTGTAACCCCTGTGGTTCAAATTTTCTAACTTTTCCTAAACTTTTTGATTGAATCCAATTTAGTCCCGAATTGTTTCTAATGTATTTTATGGCCTCAAAGGCTCGATTAAGGGACGATAAGCATGTGAACGAATGATTTATGCTATGATTATATTAATGTTTGGAAATGTATGTTTTTATGTTACGGTTTGATGGTAATGCTCTGTAACCCTATTCCGGCAATGGATACGGGTTAGGGGTGTTACAGGAGTTCTCTGAGGCTACACGTGTTTATTAATAGTGGGGAGTGGCCTCCTTTCTTTGCTGGGGGTTACGTTTGTTTATTTTATTGTTTCAGCTGTTTATATTTTGTTATTCGATTTTCATACTTTTAATAAAATATCACAACAGATTTCTTTCAAAAAAGTATCATTTATGTTCTACTAATTCAAGCAAGATTCTCCTATCTCTCCTTAAAAATAAATGGCACTAGTAGAGTTATTTACACAAATTCATACAAGTTTTCAATATTGTTATTTTGTCAAAAAATACAGAAAATAATGAGAATTTATTTTCTAAGAAAAAAATTTCATTTTCTGGGAATAACAATTTTGTCGGTTTCTATTGGGAGAAAATTACTTTCATAATGAAAGTAATAAATTGTTTCTGATTTTGTATTTGATTTATGATTGTTCGAGCCCACACTCGAAGTAATCTGTGCTATGATAATAGCAAAGAAGGTTGTTTGGTCGAAAGCCAAGAACGTTTAGGATTTGTCTCGCTTAAAGTACAAGTACTTTTCGAGAAAAGTTTATTATTATAAATATACAAACCGACTCAATTTTAAAAATTTTAATTTTTTGTTGTGACAAAATTGTTTTGGAATGATTTGACAAATAATGTAAATTTAATAACTAAAAAAGATGAAATATTAAATGAAGAGTTAAAATATTTTTTTTAATTTAGAAGGTTAAGTAAGTGATTATGCCTTAATTAAATGAATATTTTATAGTTTATACTTTCCTATAATTAAGGAAAAAGAAAAAGTTAAAAAGGAAAATAAAAGCAAAACAAAACAAAACGGTAGGATTTGTACAAATCTAATTGGAGATTAACTGTGGATATTGATTCGAAAGTAGTTCCTTCAAAGGTCGATTTTTACTGCCCTGAATGCTAACTGTTGTTTCTCAGATTTGTTCTAATCCGCGACTTGATCTCCTTCTCCAAATCTTCAAAGGTACTTTCGAAACCTTAATTCTTCTAACTCTCTAATCGTTCTTTGAATTATTTTTACCCAATTTACGTTTTTTATTTGTTTGAAAATTTTTCCATCGTTGGAATCATTCTGTTATATTGTCAGAAACGAGAATCACAGGACTTTGATTCGTTAGATTTCATTTGTGTTATTCTCTGATCTGTCTGTGTATCAAAATCTGTAAATTTTAGGGAAAAATGTCAGGGATTTTACTGTTCTATCTAAAACTAGTGACTGTTATTAGAGTTATATTGTCTTATTAAATGCAAATTCAAGTTGCACAGATCAAATTGTTGGATTTGGAGGATAAATTTAACAGTTCTTTCTTAACGAACTGTTTGACGAGTTTCAATTTTTTTTTTTGCTCATTTAAATTTTTTTTTTTTTTTTTAGATTTGAAATTTTCTAAATTTGGAATATAAATCATATTCTGTAATTCAACCCACGTCTCCATGGTTAAGATGCTTATTTTAGTGGTAGAATTTATTTTTATTTTTATTTGTTTAGACTTATGATCTCTGTTTTCATTTTTTTCGGAAGGTATTGAAATGGCAGAATCAAAGACATTGAGAAAGCCTATTTTCACCAAGGTGGACCAACTTCGCCCGGGGACTAGTGGTCATACTCTTACGATCAAGGTTGTTAATACAAAGATGGTATTACAGAAGGGTCGTCCTGATGGTCCTCAAGTTCGTCAAATTCGGATTGCTGAAAGCTTGGTCGGAGACGAGACAGGAATGATTATCTTTACAGCAAGAAATGAACAAGGTATATTATTTGTAATATTTTCCTTACTCAGATTAATTCCAGTAGTAGTTTTGCTTCAGTTATTGTTAGTGGTTTCACTCCTCATGCATATTTGCTGTTTTGCATACTTGCATTTACTTAGTTTATGTTTGATTGTATTTTCGCTCAGATAATTTTTCTATCACTCATTGCTTTTCGTTTACCATCCTCTTTCTCTGTTAGACAAGTAATGCAACATTGATTTCATGTAGTTGAAGTGTCAAGTCATGCAAGTAAATTGTATTGGATTTGATTATACCTTTTATATCCTCATGGAAGAAAAGAAATGAAGATTTGGGTTTCCTAAAATTCCTCCAATGCATTTTATCTGATAAGGACGTCTATTTAGGTATTGTCTTGCAATGAACTAAATACTAGTTTTGGCTTTTGCTATGATAACCTATTAGCTTGTTAGTGTTCAGATATATATTTTACTCAGATTCAGTTGAGTGTTGGATGTCCAACAAGGGATGGTTAGAATCTTCTAAGTTTCCATGTACTTGAGGATCTTTAGGGGTAATGTCCCTATACCATGTGTCAGACACAGATACTTAAAGGAAAATTGAAGAATTGGAACAAAATAGGTACCAGTATCATGGATGAATTTAAGTTTGCACATTTTAATGGTATGCATCTTTTGGATTTATTCATTCTAACCACCAAATATTTTCTGCATAAAATGATTATTCAATTGCATTTTATTTGATATTTCATTTCCAGACATGTAGTCGCATATCCAAGATTTGACAATTTTTGTCCATTCACTACCTCTTGTGTATTTATGCATCTGTTTGTGCTATAGTTCCAAAGCTAGCTTGTTTATAGATAAATATCAGAAAAGATAAGTCCACATGCATTTTTTTTGTTCATTTGGTCCACATGTATATTTCGAAGTGTTGTTGCTGAATGAAAAGAGTGAAATATCCCTTCTTTGGATTGTTGTTCGGCTAAGCCTTTGAGTTTAATTCTCTGTAAAGGTTTAGTGCCAAAATTCCTTGGATTTCTAATCGGAGTAAATATTATATGGTATCAGTTATGATGTTAGACTTTATTATGATGTATTGTTTGAGCTCAGATAGATTACATTAAGGTCACCCAATAATGATTATAAATATGTTTCGACAATTACTTAAAGGTTTCCTAGATTTGATGTTTGATTCATATGTGGTGTTAGCAGATAGCGAAGGTGCTCAAATATGCTTTATTTGTTTGATAATTACAGTGTTAATCTGAACTAACACCATCTATTTATGTATTAATCTTTTGCAGTTGACTTCATGAAAGAAGGTGCTACCCTAACTCTTCGAAATGCAAAAATTGACATGTTTAAGGGGTCGATGAGGCTTGCAGTGGACAAGTGGGGTCGTGTTGAGGTCGCTGAACCCGATAGTTTCAAGGTGAAGGAAGATAACAATCTGTCTTTGATTGAATATGAGCTGATTAATATTGTTGAAGAATGACCTTTGACCACCAACCCACTCCGGATGGTGTTCACATTGCTTCTGAAGAAGAAAATCTGCTCTGATAAACATGTTACTCTGATCTCATCTTTGAATAAGCTTATGAAAGTTCGGTTCTAAAATCATCTTGAAGTTGCTTCTTGCCATTGCAGCAAATCCAGCAGAACCTGTGGTTGGGAACATCAAACAGTTGGTGATGGCTACTTGCTTTCATTTGTTACTTTAAACTGTGTTTTTGGCTTACAAATTATACTTAGGAAGTTCAATATCATGAAGTGTATGCCTACATGCTTCATTTTAGTCTCGACAAATTGTGCATCCTGTCATGGTGGTATATTTTCTTGTGCTGTAAACGTGTTTATGCTACTTTTATATTTATTTTACTTTTTGGCATATTAATAGCTTGTTAAATGAATTGCTATTTTCGTATATTTGTATGGTATTATGATATGGTCTCCTTAATTGCAATAAGAGTTTTAGTTTTATTTATTTTCTTTATTATATCAAGTTTTATTAAGAGTTTTGGTTTTACTTATTTTCTCTATTATATTAGGTTTTTATTTCCTTCGTAAATTCTAAGTTAGGAATTCTATTAGGACTCTCACCATTGTTATTTATAGTCTATAAAAGGCTGCCAATATGAAATAAAGAGATAAGCAATTATCCTATAAAAAAGATACGCTATTTTCGGAGGGGACGAATTTACCTCTTTGAGTAACCATAGGTCAAAGTAAGAATTCTTTCTCGTCCAGACCTGTGACTAGACCCTACGCCAAGGCGTATAACAATTTGGTATCAGAATCGGCTGCAATGGTGATGAAAAGACTTTGATAGCCAAGCTAGAGCCTTTCAAGGAACAAATAACTACAAGGCAACAAGTATTAGAGCAGCAGGTGGAGATGTTATCTCTTTCTGCCCAAAAGATAACGAAAGGGGATTTAGAGAAAAATAGTGAGGAACAAGGTAGTAGCGAAGGCAGAAAAATGAATTCAAACTCGCAACAAGGTGGGTGCATGGTACCACGATACTCTAAAATGGAATTTTCCACTTATGATGGAGTTGGAGATCCTTTAGGGTGGCTAAAAAGATGCGAATTTTTTTTGGCAATCAATGGACTAAAGAAGTAGACAAAGTAGGGTTAGCTTCATTCCATCTCTTAGGAGAGGCACAATTGTGGTTTGACCAAATGGAAGAAGAAGATGCGAATCTTGATTTGGGGCGTTTAAAAGAGTGTTGTCATGTAACGTTTGGGCCACCTATAAGTAATAATCCCTTGGGAGAACTTGCCAACTTGAGACAAACTGGGACTGTAGAGGAATATCAATGCCAATTTTAATTACAATTGGCTAGGATTACTGATCTTAAACCTCGATAACAAGTAAACTTATTTAGTGCCGGGTTGGTAGAAGAACTTCAAATTGATATTGAGATGCAACAATCGGAAAACCCTGGAGTTGCAATGAATATGGCTCGAAGATTGGAATGTAAACAAAATGTCTCTTCCAAACTGTCGTTTTGAGCCATCTTGAACTGGCCAACTTCCCAAAACATTGGCAACAATTCAATCATTCCAACAACTAAGAGCATTGCAAAGGGAGAGGGACAAACAACGGAACCGACAGGGAACAACGACAAAATAGGTTCTTCTGCACCATTTATTAAAAGATTGACACATGCAGAAATGGCGAAAAGAATGGCTAAGGGGCTGTGTTATAATTGTGGCGAGTCCTATTCCATGGGACACAAGTAAAAGGTTATTTTGAATACAAGTACCAGATGTTGAAGGCAAGCAAGATGATGATGAGGTAGATGATTTTGAATAAGTTCTGAAGCTTATTCTGAATTTGTGCTTGTTGACAAGCTCAACTCCGAGAAGGGGGATAATGATATGGACACTTTTATTGTAATAAGAGACTTAGTTTTATTTATTTTCTTTATTATATCATGTTTTATTAAGAGTTTTAGTTTTACTTATTTTCTTTATTATATTAGGTTTTTATTTCCTTCGTAAACTTTAAGCTAGGAATTCTATTAGGACTCTTTCCTTTGTTATTAACAGTCTATAAAAGATTGTCAATATGAAATAAAAAGATAAGAATTTA
This sequence comes from Gossypium bickii, assembly GCA_025503065.1. NCBI lineage: Eukaryota > Viridiplantae > Streptophyta > Magnoliopsida > Malvales > Malvaceae > Gossypium > Gossypium bickii. Next base: position 44,016,821 of record CP106721.1, read on the forward strand.
TTCTATATATATATATAAAAGAAACGTTATTTTTGGAGAGGGTTTAGTCAATGACGAATCTGCCTCTTTGAGAGGCCATAGGTCGGAACAAGAATTCTTTCTCGTCTAGAACTTTGACTAGATCCTACGCCAAGGTGCATAACATTTCATATTTCTTTTGTGTCGTATTTTAGTTATTTTTAGTGTTGTGTTGGTTATTCTTAGGTCTAATGCGACTTTTTTTTTTTAGTATCTTGCTTGTCTTTCCTAATTAAATTTTATTTGTGTGTACCATTGAGGGAAGATATTTAAACCCCAATTTCTAGAGCAAGTGTTTAATTTGTGTATTAGTGTATGATACAAGTATCTAGTCACGATTGAAGCTTAATAAAAAGTAGAGAGCAAAAATTGATTCGATTCAAAAAAATCAATTTTTTTTTTTGAATTTCAAGCTAATCAAATTGAGTTATTCAAGTCAACTTAAATAAGTAATTCAAGTTCGAGTTGAGCTAAATTTTGCAATTTGAATAACTCAAATAATTCAAATAAAAGATTAGTAAATACCCTTTTGGTTCATGTCAATTTTCAAAATGAGCAAATTGGTCTCTAAAAAATAATTACATAAAAAAATATTTAAAATAATTTTAAAAATTCAAAATATTTATAAAATTTTAAAAAATTCTAAAGAATATATAAAAAAAGTTAAAATTTTAAAAATTTTCTAAAATAATAATTTTGGAAACTTAAATAAGTATTAATGATTCAAGTTTATCATACTAAAATATCTTAATTTGTATTATTATTTTACTTTGAAAAAGTTTATATATGTATATGGTTTCAAATTTATATGCTACAACATGTAATTAGTTATACTGTAACAAGATTTTAATATGAATTTAATTTTTTAAGTTAACTCGAATAATTTTACTTAATTCGACTTAACTCAAATTTCATTTTACTCGACTCGATTCGAAAAGACTTTCAAATCTAGTTAGGATGATAAAATAAGACTTGTCAACTCGAAATTTTTTCATTCGATTTGATCAAACACTCACCCTTAATAAAAAGTATATGATCTCAATATTATAGTTAAATGCAAAGTTGTTAATATCATACTAATATACGTGTTGTTTATGTTTTAGTATTAGAACTAGATGAGTTGATTGTATTTATTAATTAAATTTATAGCATGATTAAGAAATTAAAATACAGTAATGAATATGTTTAAATTTAAACTCCTAACTGTTGATATTAAAATAGTTTTCATTTTATGTGAATTTAAATTTTATAGAAGTAAAAAGATAAATAAATAAATAAAATGGTACAAAAATTATTCCAATATTAAATAGAATTGATTTGAAAATTAACTTGAATTCTTAAAATTAAAATAGATAAAAATATTATTTATTGTGATTAATATTGATGATGAATGAGGGCCATCACTTGTGGCGTTATAAACTACTCCAAAACTTTACTTTAGATAATATATATAGTATCATTTTAGATTTAAAGATATGTTTATATATAAACATCCAAATGTATCTCATTACTTCTTGTAAATATATTTATTTGCAATGGTAAAATATAAATTTATATTATTTTTAATATCCAAAATTTTTAAATATTGATATTTTTATTCTTTACAATATTATGGTAAATTACTGTTAATTAGGTTCAGAAATTTAATTTAAGGATAATTATTTAGTATACAAACGGTTGAAAGTTTTTATTCTATGTGAGGGTTGAGATTTTGTCACCTATCATATTTATTTATTTATTAAATATAACTTAAGAACACGTGATAAAGTCTCAACCCTGTTTACCTTTAATTTGATGTTTAAATTTTAGTGTAAATGTAATAATAAAAAAAGCATAATGTTTTTTTTACCCTTCCATTTTATAAAAAAAATTATTTTAGCCAATCTTTTAATTTTTCATTTTTTTAGCCATTAAACTTACATTTTTTTTTTGTCAAATCGCCCCAAAATGAATAGAAAAGTTAACTTTTTTTAACTTTGTCAACATTGCATACACGTGGATGACACATCAGCATTTAATTAATTTTTTAAATTTTAAAAAATTCAAAAAAATATAACTATTTTAAAAAATTAAAAATCATTAAAATTGTTTAAAAATTATAAAAAAATAATTTTAATTTTTTTAAATTAATTAAATGTTATGTGTCATAGACCACTTGAAAAGTGTTGGTTTATATTTTCCATCAACAATGACAAAATTTATTATGATATTAGAGTTGCTTTCCATCTTGTCAGCAAGATGTTGGTTATAAACACATACATTCCATTTCACATGTAAGGAAGCACTAGAAGATGCTGATTTAATTACTAGCATTCTAATCGACGGGTAGGCGGCCTAGTAGCATTGACATGGAGCACAAGTGTGATTGGTTGTTGGGTGTCATGCCATTTAAGGAGGAGAAGGAATAAGATAGGAATAGAGTGAAATGTACATGGTTAGAGAGGCTTGTCTAGTTAACTCATTTATTACTTGCAACTATGGAAGAGATGGATCAATATGTAGAGCTTGAATACTCAGGATGGTACGAGGAATGTTGTTGCCAAACAAGTCTAGCAACAAAGTCTATTGCATATATCTTCCTCTACTTGAGTCTTTTGATGTGATTGGTACATTCAACTAGGGTTCATCCACTTTGGCATATCTATCCATGGTGTTTTATAAGGCGGCTTGAGAATGGATTGACAAAATAAACAGTTGTTGCCTTCTTCTTCAAACATGGACATAGGTACAAATGTCGTGGTTAGGATCATCCCTTACCAACCAAGGGAGTTCTCTATTAATAAAAGGTAAACATATAATCGTATATAATATCTTAAGATGTATTCAAATTACCAATATTTATAATCCCCTATCACATTGAATATTTAACATAAATCTCAAAGTTGCTTGGATCGGAGGTGTTATAAAAGGGACTTTACTTAGATGTGAAGAGAAATTGATTAATGAACTGGTGAAGATGTATATTGATGTTGTATTCACATCTAAAGAAGTTCACTATTCATGTTACTAAATATAGTTGTATTTGTATATATCTACAGTTTTTGTGGATATCATACTTAGACAATGCGATGTTTGCCATCATACCTGAGACAATTTTCTAACAATATCTATTATTTAGGGTATGGGTTCCTATAATTTGTTTCCACATCGTGGAGTGGCAGCAACTTAATGAGTGGAATGACAATTTAGGTTTATGCAATATATTTTGATAGACCTACAAAACATCAATTGACTTTGTAGGATAGATCTAAGGGGACTAAAAAAACATTGATCGATAGAGCATGAACTGTGGATTAAGCTCTCAGACCAATAAGCTCAATGGTGCATTTATGAGGAAATTATCCAAGATGGTAATTTCCAATTCCATAAGGCATATATGCAATGGTTCAAGCAAATAGGTCAGGGTGGTTCTATCTGGAGAGGAGTAGACATAAATAAGGGAATGACACATAACATCTAACCATTGATGATCACATCAGCAAGGTTGTACTCAAGCATTCCAACCTCTCCAGCTAGACTTGAGCCACCTACGCAACAATTCCCCTCACTTGCCTCTTCGACGTACTATCATTGTGGGCCCTCATAGTATATTGGTAAGGGATCCAATCATACCAACTCCTCTCTGTCACCATTTATTACTTTGGCAATGGAAATGGCAATAAAAATATTGAATTTTATAGCTTAGTTAGTTGATCTAAGACACACTTCCACCCCTCCATCCATTACATCATTTTTCTTCAATGGGCCATCCATTACATCATTTTTCTTCAATGGGCCACCTAAGTGTACAACTTGATTTTTCCAACCTGTGCATGAAAAAAAGTAATTACAAAGCAAGGAAAAGCAATAGTTAAGGATTTACAAGTTTGAAACCCATAATAGAGAAGTTAGCCTTCCTTAACGAGATAGAGAAATGACATAGACAAATGAAGTACCCAACCATGACTCCAAGACTAATCAAAAGTTTGTGACAAAAAAAGCAAATAGAAAAAGTAGTTATATAAAACTCAAGGTTACCCTGCCAACCAATTTGAAACCTTGGCCAAAAAGAGAACTAAACAAACTTTAGAGGAAGATGACCTATTAGTAATCAATTGATAGCTCGAATAATACAAATAGAAGGTGCTAGAAGCAGAAGTCCTTGCCCAATTCCCATACCTTTCATCCTCCCGGATAAGCGAAGATCAATGTTCCAATCTATGGAGGAAACAACTCCTGAACTCATTAAAAGACCATCATGATAAAACGTTGTAAACTAAACTAGAACAAACTGACAGCTGAAATCTTAAGACCATAGCTTGTTTTAAAATCAACCACCCTAAACAACAAAGACCAGTGAATCCCCCAAAAAAATAAGAGCACCTAATTATTGTTGGAAATACACTACTGCAAAATAAAACCGTTAGCGCTAACAGGAAACCAAGCTGAGTGTAAATAAATAAAGTTATCACTGTGTCATGGAAGAACCACTGTCTTAGAAGAAAATTTGTCTTGATCGATGTAATTGTGTACGTCGCCTCTCTAAGGTTAACTCAGTACTTCAATATTCGTACATCCTAATAAAGAAGGTGGAACACAATTGGTATTGCTTTTCTCGAAATGAATCAAACCCCCTCCCCAAAAAAGCAATTGGTCAAAAATCTAATCGAAAAATAAACTGAAAGAAAATCAGTGAAACCACACTAGTTTAATTCCCAAGAAAGATTGGAGAGGTCACAGACAATCCCGCTTAAAACCCAATCTCCTTGATAGAATTTCCCTCTCGTGTAATTTTGTAGAACACCAAAATTTAGAGATTAGAAGGATGAGAGAAGTTGTTTTTCTCTTGTTGTGTTCTATGAAAAATGAGGAGAATGGCCTCCCATTTATATTGTTTACTGAAGGGGTAAAACAGTAATTTTGTAAATTCAGTTTCCTAAAAATTCTCAACAACCAAATTCCGGTTCTATCAAATCATAATCGTTTAGAAGCTAGATTTTGATTTTTCCAAATCGAAATCATTTAAGTTTTTTTTTCAATCTCTTTGCATTACCAACATTTCCCTACTAATGCAAAGTAATTTTTGTAAACATGAAAAAAAAGGCAAAATGCAAGAATAGCAATAGAGAAATTAGTTGTTGAAGCACTAGTATCTTGTGGATTTGAACTAGCACATAGTGAAATGAATGCTTCTTCTCTTTAACAAGTGAACAAATCTTGAACTTGTTAAGATATGGGTTAACTCATAACACATGACTAATCTTAGATCCAATTGATGTTCCACAATAGATCAACAAGTTTTAGCCAGTACACCTTGGGATGCTGGTAAGTGCCCTAGAAAGACTACCCAATGTCTTTCATTGAAGGTGGCTTGTAACAACCCGATTTTGGGGCTAGTTAGAATAGTGGTTTCAGAACCATTGATCCGGGTTCGGAGAGAATTATTTTAATATTATTTTATAGGTTATATGTAACAGCCCGATTTTGGGGTTAGTTGGAACAGTGGTTTCGAGACCGCTAATCCGAGGTTGAGAAAAATTATTTTGATATTATTTTATGTGTTATGGCATTAATATATGACTATATGAAAATTTTGGTGCTTTAATTTTAGCAATTGTATGTGAAATTGTGAAAAAGGACTAAATCGCATAAAGTGCGAAAGTTCCAGTATAAGTGGGAGAGGTGTCTAATAGCCAAAGAATATCAAATTGGAGGTCCTTAAAGTGAAATTAGGCCATTGGATGTGTGATGGCCGGCCATATAGAGGCTAGGGAGACAAGATTTTAAATGTTGGTCAAATTTGATGGAAATCAGGTATAAAAATGAATAAAATAAGATGAATAAAAGATGTTATCATCTTTCACTATTCACCCTCCTTCTTCCACTAAAAATTGAAGAGAAAAATAGAGTTTTTGGCTTTAAAACTTTCAGCTAAGCTATCTCCTTGCAAGTAAATGATTTTGGTGGTTTTATTTGATAATTTTTATACTTTTGGAGTCCCCAAAGCTTAAGCTAGCTAATGGGGGGACTAATTTGTGAAATGGTTGAAAGTTTAGGGACTTTCCATGAGAGGTTTTATGTTGTTAGCTGAGTTTTTATGGAGGAAAATGGGTGTTGGGGAGATGAGAAACAACTTTTGTGAAAGGTGTTGTCATGAAAACACCTAAATGGGACTAAGTTGTAATTGTTGTAAATTGGTAATAAATGCATGAAATAGTTAGATTTGTGGGTTGTTGTAAGAGGAATAAATGTTCATCTAGGCTTGTTTAATGAGAAAATATGTTGAAAAATGACTTACGAGCCTAGGGTCAAATTTGTAATTTTGTCATAGTATAAGGGCAAAATGGTCATTTTTGCCTAAGTAGATATTATGATGCATTACGATCATAAAATGTTTTAAATGAGTGAATTTCATTGTTATAGATCAAGAAGAGCGCAGAATTAACCTTGATCGGGGAAAAGGTAAGGTTTCGGATTAAACTGCAAATTAACATATTTTGCACCGAAGTAAGTTTATGTGTAAACGATGCATCTTAATTACACATGTTGTTACTTATTGGTGCACTGTATGATTGAGAACATGTATGATTCAAGTGGATTGAATTTGGTAGATATTGAATAATTTTCGTATGAATGACGAAATAGATATGTAGATGTGAAATAACATCCATGGTAATAAATGGTGGGCTGTGTGCGATACAACCTTAATAATTCTTGATGGTGGGCTAAGTGCGATACCACCTTGTTACTTATTCACGATGGGCTGTGTGCAATACCACTGTTTATATTATTATTTGGTGGGCTAAGTGCGTTACCACCGTAAATATTCTTGTTGGTGGGCTATGTGCGATACCACCCTGTTAAAGATTGATGGTGGGCTAAGTGCGAAACCACCGAGTGATTGGTAGTATTATGAATGGTTTATTGGGAAAATTATGATGTGTTGTTTCATGTGATCATGTGGTGATAAGTGCAGGGATGTATGTTCAATAATGTGGGCATTTGGCTTGTGATATGGTTGGAATGTGGTAAGAGATAAAATGAGTAAGCATGAGCATGGAATGTGGATTGTTCTTGCTTAGTAAGTAATGCTATTTATTTTTTAACACATACTATGATGTTATTTGTTTACATGTAAACTTACTAAGCTTAAAGCTTACTCCCCTTTTCTTTTCCCTTATTTTATAGAATCAAAGAGCCAGGTCGGGATACGAAGATAATTGGAAGATCACCCACACTATCAGCTCCTCTCGATATATCTAGACTTAGTGTTTTGAGTATAGCATGTATAGGGGCTAGACTAGATAAATTGTTTTGTTATTTTGGCCAAGAGTGTGTTGGCTCCTTTAGAGATGAACTCTTTTGCATATAGCCATAGTTGATGGCTCCTTGTTTATAATTTATGAAAAGATGAAGTCATTCATGGAAGTTTATGTTGCACATTTGAATTGCTTAGTGATTTGTTGAATGGTATTATTATGTGTGAATTAGGGTGGTGAAAAGAGATTGGCAAATAGCCTTGTTCTTGTCCACACGGATAGGCACACGGGCGTGCGTCTAGGCCGTGTGTGACACACGGACAGTCCCATGGGTGTGTGAGTAGGCCGTGTGTCCCCTGCGAGTTAGTTTTACGAGTCAATAAGCTTTGTAGTAAACACACAGGAAGAGACACGACCGTATGTCTCGGCCATGTGGTAGGCACGACCACGAACATGGGTGTGTGCCCAGGCCGTGTGAAGTCTGCACCTTGAAATTGGAATTTAATTCAACACACGGTCTAAGGACACGAGCGTGTGCCTTAGCCAGGTGACCTTAGTGAGATGATGTGAGACGGCCCGGGTTAATTGAGACATTTACGTAGTTTTCCCAATCATCTACGAGAAGTAATTCATCTTTCGGAAAGTAGAAGATTTCGGAATAAGTTTGCGGAAGCTTTTAGATGATTTTCTTTAGAAATGGATTAAGTTAGGAATGGAGGTTTGATGATGATAGAAATAGGTTAGAAGATGGAATGGATAAGTTCGGCTAAGAAGATGCAAAGGTAAAGGGTTTTCTAAAAGGCTCGGTTTAGTTGTAGTTAACAAAAGACAACAAGATAGGTGAATGGGATAGATTGGTGGTGATGGAATCTAGAACTGAAACTCGAGAAATGATTCAACACTAAATAGTGTCACCCCGGCTTCTATTTGGTTTAAGGTGAATGATGGAATTCGAAAATGGACCTCGACCTGTTACTTAGCAAAGTAAGAACCGAAGGTATAAAAAATGGACGAAGGCAACACCATGTTGGTGATAAGTTCGAAAAGAAGAGAACGATTGACGCCACTAGCTTCGCTAGATAGGTCAGACTGAAACTCATACGAATTTAGAGAGGAGTAATCTCACTCTTTGAACAAAGTTCATTCAAGTTGATAAAATGGCAAAAAGTCCTTTTACAATGAAAATGAACAACTATTTATAGTGTTCAGCTAGGTAGCCAAATGGCCTAAGCAAAGACTTAATATCTAAGTAATTAATTAGGCTAGAAAATTCTGGAAATAAAACACTAAATTGTTGGAGCTAAATTTAGCTGAATTGAAGCTCAAGGGACAGTTTCTAGAAGAGTAAATGAACTTGGAGAAGTGGCATGGTTCATGGCAGCACCTAGGTTCAGCCAATTGAGCTTAAATGAGCTCATTAAATTGCAATTCTTGGCTGAAAAGATACCAGCATTAAAAGAGGACGTGAATAACCTTGAAGGTGTGAAAAAAGAGCTGGAAAAGTCTTTTGAAGTGTGAACAAGGTTAGCCATTTGGACCCATGGTGTGAACAACAAGTATGAATGGAATTATGCTGCTTTGGGAAGACATTCGGCCATGCTTGGAAAAATCAATGTGCCTCTGTTCCTTGGCTGAATAGTCACTTGGAGAAGCCAAACAATCAGCCCAATTTCGTTGAACATAGCCATGCATGCATGTGCTAATTCCTTGAACCAAGCCGTTCATGAACTTGGCTTTAAATGCTGTCCACATTCGGCTGCACCTACAAGACACATGAACTAACATTAATTCAAGCCCAATCAGCTGAATATAATTAAAAACATAACTTGGACAATTTAAATACACATAATTAAAACTAGACAAATTAACTAGAGTCTTAAACAAACATACTAAATTTGGCAGCAAACATAAAATAAAAATCTGCACATTAAATTTAATTCTAGAACCTAATTAATTTGTCTTAGAGTTGGACATAATAAAGGGTTGTAGGACTTAGGACAAATTAAATAAGGGTTGTTCTAGACACATTAAAAACATACAATAAACCATGACATATTTATGAGTTGTAGTAAACTAATTAAATTGACTTAAAAAACTTATTTATTCCAGCAAGAAAATTAATGAATTGAAAAGAACTTCAAACGAGCTCAATTGAGCTAAATTAAACTTAAACCGAGCTCAATGAGCTGAAATAAACTCATATGAGCTGAATCGAGCTAAATTGAGCTGCACCAAAGTGCACGGCTTGCTCAACAATTGGCCTTCGAAGAGCTCGAGAGGATTGGAATGTGAAACTTCGGTTGCCTCGGGTATGCTCACATCATCCCCCCTCTTCAAAGCGACTTGTCCTCAAGTTGAGCAGTTAGTTCTCTAAAACATAGTTCCTTTTACTCGACTTTCCTCGGTCAAACAGGGCGGATGGAAATTGAGTCAACTAAAAAGAATAGCCATGAGTTAGCAAAAAGTAATGCAAACAAACTCGTAGTCCAAGCATAAGCATAGTAAGACAAGTATAACGCATGCTAATGGACAAATTCAAGTTATCATGTAAACAAGCTAATTCACTCGCTAATGCCTTGTCAAATGTTCGAAGCAGAATTGAATAGTTTTCAAGGCATTCAAACAACTTAAATTGTTTCCACAAGTCATGATTGAAAATGCGAGTAATGAGTCAAAAGATGTACATAGGCATCATAAACAGGCAATCGAAAAGATTTATAAGATTCATGGTCTTGCTTTGTTGGACATTTCAATTTTCATTTAATCACATGCTTGACAACAAGATCACGATGATCAAAAACAAGGATCTTTTTATCCACAACCAACACAGATACATCATGTTCCCATGAAGCAAAATAATTACCCACAACTCGATCTAAGTGTTTTGTAAAAATCAAATCACTAACAATATTTTTGTCACCATCCGAGGAGAACAAACAAGTTTCAAAAGTTTCAAGCGTCTTACCTTTATGGGTAGAAGAGTAAGGGTCGATTTTACCTTGTTCGATGATCGCAAATCTTCTCTCCTTGGGACTATAATGTAGCTGAAGCTTTGCGGTTGAATTAACCTTTTCCAAACGAAACGCGAACTTCATGTACAACCACAGAAATTGTTTAAGGCACGAATGTAAATTGAAAACAAATTTGGCAAATTTCGTTACCTTATTCAAAACCCAAGTATCAAAACAATAGAAATTGTTCGCTCGCATTCGATGTTGCTTGATTTTCCCATAAAATGAATCAAAACAAATTCCCGGTTTAAAAACATGAGTTTGATTACTTATGTCGAATTGTAGCAAAGGGTTCATTAAGTCAAACATGTCAAACCAAAAAGATTTTTGCGTCCTCAGAAACAAACATTCAAATCTCCTTGCATTCATGAAATTAAATTTGCACAAATTCATGGATTTTTCGCAAGGCAGTAATTAATGCACAAAATTATCATAATCGAAAATTTTAATTGTTTCTCGTGAAAAACCATCATCATGCAAAATCAAATCTCTGGTTTGTCGGTTGTACCGAACAACATCAACCACATTCAAGGAATAGCAATCAATCGATGAAAATAAGGGAATCATTAAAAAAATAAGTTATCAAAAATTTTGTTGACAAATGTCAAATCGAATTGCTGTGACTCAGTTATTAAAAATTCCTTACCTTGCTTACCTGTGGACTCGTGTGGTGTAATTTCATCTTCACCCTTACCTATGCTAATCATACAAAAGCGTCGCACGTCAAGAAGGTATCGAAGTTGAAAATTATCTTCCAGTCTTTCGAAAACCTGAAAAGAAGGAACAGAACAAGAGCAAACATCGCGGGGGTTAGTTAAAATTTCGCTCTATTTTTCTTGTTCTCGCTCACTATCTTCATTTTCTTTCGTTTCTTTTTCAACTTCTTTTTCTTTTTCACTTTTTTTCTCAATCTCAATTTCTTTTTCAATTTTCTTTTCTTCATTTTCTTTTTCTCTCACTTTTTTGATTTCTTTTTCTTTTTCGTTTTCTATTTCTTTTTCAATGTTATTACAACTTGTAGATGTTACGAAAGAATCAAAAAGATAAGTGTTTTTCTCAAAAGAAGAGAAATCACTCTCATAAGTTTTACGGTCAATTCTTCGCGAATGATTCTCCGTGCGTGATGTCTTTGAAGCATACAACGAATAACTCGTACTTCCTCGTTCGATATCTCGAAAGGGTTCAAGCTCGTAACTCGCTTTATCTCGTCGCGAATTTCTTGAGAAATTGGAGTCACGATAAGAATCTCTTCTCGAATAGTCTTTAGATGTGTATCGCCGTGATGATCTTGACTCTGTGTCTCGACTTGGCAAAATCTGCTTTCGTCTGGCTCATTCTCCCACTTGGTCCAACCGTCTTTGTAATGGACTTAGTTTTTCCTCCATGAGACAGCCTATCTTGTTCATCAAGTATTGAAATTCTTCGATGGAGAATTCTTCTCGAGACATAATTATTCACTTAAAGAAGAAATGTTAAAAGAATAATAACATAAAGTTAAATACCTCACCACAAAGCTCACAAGATCGCTCACAAAGAAGAATTCACTCACTCTAGTGTTTGAACTCTCTTTTAAGGCTTTTACTCACTCTAATGCACTCACCACTCATGCCTTTTTCCACTCATCTCACTCTCACAAATTCGTAGTTCGTTTCAAGCAGACTTATTGCGGCTTAGAGGGTCGGCTTCAAAATGGGTAACAAGGGATAAAGTAAGGGTGTATAGGGTAGGCTGAAACTAAGAAAATAGAAATTGAGTGTGGCGTTTGGGTTGGGAAGGGTGATACCAAATGATGGTAGAAAGGTTTTGATGATCGGGGTAGAAGGATGAGGGTAGAATGATGGCTTTGAGATCGGGAAAAAAAAGCTGAAATGGAAATCACAAGTTTTCAAAAACTTCACTATCTTCTTTTTTTTATATATATATTTTCGTATGTTTTTTTTTTATACTTCAAAATGCATGAAATAAATACAATGGGAACTTTAAAATACAACTTGATTTTTTTTATTTCAAATTTTTTTTCAACACGAACCTACTTCCGGGATTGTACGTACGTCGACGCTCCTCGTTTTCTAGCTCTGATACCAAATGATGTGAGACGGCACGGGTTAATCAAGACGTTCATGTAGTTTTCCCTATCATCTACGAGGAGTAATTGATCTTTCGGAAAGTAGAAGATTTGGGAATAAGTTTGCGGAAGCTTTTAGATAATTTTCTTTATAAATGGCTTAAGTTAGGAATGGAGGTTGGATGATGGTAGAAATAGGTTAGAAGATGGAATAGATAGGTTCGGCTAAGAAGATGCAAAGGTAAAGGGTTTTGTAGAAGGTTCAGTTTAGTTGAAGTTAACAAAAGATAACAAGATAGGTGAATGGGATAGATTGGTGGTGATGGAATATAGAACTTAAACTCGAGAAACGATTCAACACTAAAGAGTATCACCCCAGTTTCTATTTGGTTTAAGGTGAATGATGGAATTCGAAAATGGACCTCGACCCGTTTCTTAGCAAAGTAAGAACTGAAGGTATAAAAAGATGGACGAACGCCACACCAGGTTGGTGATAAGTTCGAAAAGAAGAGAACGATTGATGCCACTAGCTTCGCTAGATAAGTCAAACCAAAACTCGTACGTAATTAGAGAGGAGTAATCTCACTCTTTGAACAAAGTTCATTCAAGTTGATAAAATGGCAAAAAGTCCTTTTACAATGAAAATGAACAACTATTTATAGTGTTCAGCTAGGTAGCCAAATGGCCTAAGCAAAGACTTAATATCTAAGTAATTAATTAGGCTAGAAAAGGCTAGAAAATTTTGGAAATAAAACACTAAATTGCTGGAGCTAAAATTGGTGAATTGAAGCTCGAGGACGGTTTCTAGAAGAGCAAATGCACTTGGAGAAGTGGCATGGTTCATGGCAGCACCTAGGTTCAGCCAATTGAGCTTAAATGAGCTCATTAAATTGCAATTCTTGGCTGAAAAGATACCAGCATTAAAGAAGGACGTGAATAGCCTTGAAGGTGTGAAAAAGGAGCTGGAAAAGTCTTTTGAAGTGTGAACAAGGTCAGCCGTTTGGACCCATGGTGTGAACATCAAGTATGAATGGAATTATGCTACTTTGGGAAGACATTCAGCCATGCTTGGGAAAATCATGTGCATCTGTTCCTTGGCTGAATAGTCACTTAGAGAAGCCAAACAATTAGCCCAATTTTGTTGAACATAGCCATGCATGCATGTGCTAATTCCTTGAACCAAGCCGTGCATGAACTTGGCTTTATATGCTGCCCACATTCGGCTGCACCTACAAGACACATGAACTAACATTAATTCAAGCCAAATCAGCTTAATATAATTAAAAACATAATTTGGACAATTTAAATACACATAATTAAAACTAGACAAATTAAATAGAGTCTTAAACAAGACATACTGAATTCGGCAGCAAATATAAAATAAAATCTGCACATTTAGAACCTAATTAATTTGTCTTAGATTAGGACATAATAAAGGGTTGTAGGACTTAGGACAAATTAAATAAGGGCTGTTCTAGACACATTAAAAACATGCAATAAACCATGACAAATTTATGAGCTGTAGTAAACTAATTAAATTGACTTAAAAACTTATTTATTCAAGCAAGAAAATTAATGAATTGAAAAGAACTTGAAACAAACTCAATTAAGCTGAATTAAACTTAAACAGAGCTCAATGAGCTGAAATAAACTCATATGAGCTGAATTGAGATGCACCAAAGTGCATGGCTTACTCAACGATTGGTCTTCGGAGAGCTCGAGAGGATTGGTAAGTGAAACTTGGGTTGCCCCGGGTATGCTCACATCATCCCCCCTCTCCAATGTGACTTGTCCTCAAGTCGAGCTGTTGGTTCCCTCGAACATAGTTCCTTTTACTCGGCTTTCCTCGGTCGAACGGGGTGAATGGTAATTGAGGCAACTGAAAAAAATAGCCAAAAATTAGTAAATAAAAATGCAAACAAACTTGTAGTCCAAGCATAATCATAATAAGACAAGTATAACTATGCTAATGGATAGATCAAGTTATCATGCAAACAAGCTAATTTACTCGCTAATGCTTTGTCAAATGTTCGAAATAGAATTGAATAGGGATCAAGGCATTCAATCAACTTACATTGCTTCCATGAGTCATGATTGGAATATGAGTAATGGGTTAAAAGATAGACATAATCGTCACAAGCAAGTAATTGAAAAGATTCACATGGTTTATAAACTCAAACCTTGCAATTGACCTTTGGACATGTGCTCACTAACAAATTCTTCAACATCGCAATGGTCAAAAATATGAATCATTTTATCAATAATCAAAATAGATATCTCATTTTTAAACAAAATAGAATAGTTAAGCATGTTACAAACTAAATGGTTAAAAACCAATTCATCAACACGATGTTTGTCATCATCCGAGGAGAACAAAAACGTTTTAAATTTTCAAGTGACTTACCTTTATGAGCAGGAAAATAAGGATCGTTTTTACCTTGCTCGATCAACACAAATCTTCTCTCCTCGGGACTATAGTGTAGGCGAAGCTTCGCGGTTGAATTAACCTTTTCCAAACAAAATGCGAACTTCATGTACAACCACAGAATTCGTTTAAGGCATGAATAAAAATTGAAAATAAATTTGGCAAATTTCGTTACCTTATTCAGAACTCAAGTATCAAAACAATAGAAATTGTTCGCACACAATCAATGTTGCTTAATTTTCCCACAAAATGAATCAAAACAAATTCCCGGTTTAAAAACATGAGTTTGATTACTTATGTCGAAATGTAGCAAAGGGTTCATTAAGTTAAACATGTCAAACCAAATTTTTTTTTGCATACACGGCAACATACAATCAAAACACTTTGTAGTTACCGGAACAGATTTGCACAGAATCATGGATTTTTCACAAGGTAATAGTTGATGCACAGAATTATCACAATTGAAAATTTTAATTGCTTTTCGAGAAAAACTAACATCGCGCAAAATCAAATCTTTGGTTGGTCAATCGTAACGAACGATATCAACCACATTCAAAAAGTAGCAATTAATCGAATGAAAATAAGGGAATCATTTAAAAACTAAGTCATAAAAAATTTTATTGACAAATGTCAAATCATATTGCCGTGACTCGGTTATTAAAAATTCATTACCTTGCTTACCTTCATGCTCGTGTGGTTCGACAACCTTACCTTTCCTGGTCATGCGAAATTGTCGCTCATCAGGAAGGTATTGAATTTGAAACTCGTAACTCGTCCTTTCGAAAACCTGAAAAGAAACACAACGAGAAAATTTCATATCTTGGTTAATGGAAATATTCCTCACTAATTCTCTCACGTCTTTTTCTTTTGTTTCTTTTTCAATTTCAGTTTTCTTTTCTTCACACTTTTGTTCTATCTCAATCTCGTCTTTCTTTTTCTCACTCCCATTTTCTTTTTCTAATTCTGTCTCTTTTGCAACTTCTTTTTTCCTTATTTTCTTTTTCAACTTCTTTTTCTTTTTTTTTTCTTTTCTTTCGTATTCTTTTTCATTTTGATTACAACATGAAGGTGATACAAAAGAATTAAAAAAGATAAGTATTTGGCTCAAAGAAAGAGAAAGTATTCTCGTAGGTTTCTCGATCAAGTCTTTGTGAACGTTTCTCTGAGAGGAACTTCTTTGAGGAATACGATGAATAACTCGTACTTTCTTGTTCGATATCTCGAAAGGGTTCAAGCTTGAAGCTGTCTTTTCGTTGTCTCAAATTCCTTGACGAGTAGGAATCCCAATAGGAATCTCTTCACGAGTAGTCATCGAAAATGGGTCTTTTAGATAGTCGTGACTCTGTTTCTCGACTTGGGAGATTTTGCTTCCATCGGGCCTTTTCCTCTACTCGGTCCTAACATTTTTGTATTGGACTTAGCTTCCTTTCAAGCATTCAGCCCATCTCATTCACCAAATATTGAAATTCAAACATAGAAAACTCTTTTCGAGACATGATTATTTCTGAACAGAAGAAATGTTAAAAACAAAAAACAGGAAATTAAATATCTCACCACAAAATTCTCACAAGTCACTCGAAAAGAAAGAAAAGATTTCACTTCGCTCGTGTTTTCACTAGTTTTGGCTTTTTCTTTCTCTCGAATGATCTCACACTCTTTTGCCTTTTACCACTTATCTTACTCTTGTAAATTCGTAGTTTGTTTCTAGCAAACTTATCGCAGCTTTGGGGTCGGCTTCAAAAGTGGGTGCAAGGGATAACGTCGGGTGTATAGGGCAGGCTGAAAACAAAAACAAATTTGGTATGTGTGGCGTTGGGGGTTGAAAGGATGATACCAAATGATGGTAAAATGATGTTGGTGATCAGGGTAGAAGTACCAGGGTAAAATGATGGCTTTGAGATTGGAAAAAGAAGAAGATGAAATGGAAATCACAACTTGCAAACTTCACTTTTTTTTATACTCGTAATTTTTTTATTATATATTTTCATAATTTCTTTTTTTTTCACTTTGAATACAATATGCTTAATACAAATAAAATTTAAAATTACAACTTTGAAATTTTTTTTTCAACACGAACCTACTTCCGACTTCTTCGATAAATGTCGGCGCTCCTTATTTTTGTGGCTCTGATACCAAATGATGTGAGACGGCCCGAGTTAATCAAGACATTCATGTAGTTTTCCCTATCGTCTACGAGGAGTAATTGATCTTTCTGAAAGTAGAAGATTTGGGAATAAGTTTGCGGAAGCTTTTAGATGATTTTCTTTAGAAATGGCTTAAGTTAGTAACAGAGGTTGGATAATGGTAGAAATAGGTTAGAAGATGGAATGGATAGGTTCGACTAAGAAGATGCAAAGGTAAAGGGTTTTATAAAAGGCTCGGTTTAGTTAAAGTTAACAAAAGATAACAAGATAGGTGAATGGGATAGATTAGTGGTGACGGAATATAGAACTTAAACTCGAGAAAAGATTCAACATTAAAGAGTGCCACCTCGGTTTCTATTTGGTTTAAGGTGAATGATGGAATTCGAAAATGGATCTCGACCCGTTACTTAGCAAAGTAAGAACCGAAGGTATAAAAAGATGGACGAATGCCACACCAGGTTGGTGATAAATTAGTACGAGTTTCGATCTGACTTATCTAGTGAAGCTACTGGTGTCAATCGTTCTCTTCTTTTTGAACTTATTACCAACCTGGTGTGGCATTCGTCCATCTTTTTATACCTTTGGTTCTTACTTTGCTAAGTAACAGGTCGAGGTCCATTTTCGAATTCCATCATTCACCTTAAACCAAATAGAAACTGGGGTTACACTCTTTAGTGTTGAATTGTTTCTCGAGTTTAAGTTCTATATTCCATCACCACCAATCTATCCCATTCACCTATCTTGTTATCTTTTGTTAACTTCAACTTAACTGAACCTTCTATAAAAGACCTTTGCATCTTCTTAGCTAAACCTATCCATTCCATCTTCTAACCTATTTCTACCATCATCCAACCTCCATTCTTAACTTAAGCCATTTATAAAGAAAATCATCTAAAAGCTTCCGCAAACTTATTCCCAAATCTTCTACTTTCTAAAAGATCAATTACTCCTCGTAGAGGATCGGGCAAACTAAGTGAACGTCTCGATTAACTCGGGCCGTCTCACATCAGAATGCCAAGGTTTTGGCACACGGGCTAAGACAAGAGCGTGTTGAGGCTGTGTGAGGGACACGGGCCAAGGACACAGGCATGTGTCTGGCAGTGTGAAAACCCCTGTAGGTTCGAAATGAAAATAAATCCCACACGAGGTAGGGACATGGGCGTGTGTGACCACACGGCCTGCCCTCACGGGTGTGTGGCCCCTGTTTAGGTGAAAATTTTTTAAGTGCACTAAAGTTTCTGGTTGGATTTCGAAACCCTCTGTATGCATGTTTAGGGCCTCGTAGGTCTTTAATGAGAATGTTTTGATGCTGAAAGAGATATTTTAAGTTGTATGACCAAGTGAGTTAAGTACGGTAACGCCTCGTACCCGGCTCCGACGTAGAATACGAGTAAGGGATGTTATATTATAACATGATTGTATGAGTGCATGAAAATTTTGGTGCATTAATTTTAGCGATTGCATGCTTAATTTTGAAAAAGGACTAAATCGCATAAAGGGTGAAAGTTTTATTCTACAAGCTAAGGGTGTCAAATAGCTATAGAATATTAAATTGAAAGTCCTTAAAGTGAAATTAGGCCCTTAGAAAGTGTTGGTCGGCCATAGGGGACAAGAAATGAAAATTTTGGTCAAAGTAGGTGAGTATTTGGTGACTTAATTGAGTAATAAAATAAAATAAAGAAAAGTTATCATCTTTTTCATTTTTCTTCTTCCACCAAAAATTTCAGTAAAGAGGGGTTTTGGAAAGCTTGAAAATTTTTAGCCACTTAAACCCTTGCAAGTAAGTGATTTTAATGGCTATCCTTGATAATTTTTGTACTTTTGGAACCCTTGTAGCTTAAACTAGCTAATGAGGGGACTATTTTGCAATATGGTTGAGAGTCTAGGGTTTTTCCATGAAAGCATTTATGTTGTTTGCTGAATTTTCATGGAAGAAAATGAATCAAGTTGTTAAATAAACAACTTTTGGGAAAGGATTTTTCATGAAAACACCAAAAGGGACCATTTTGTGAAGTTTATAAAATGAGTAGTAAATGTGTGAAATAATTGGATTGGGGTTGTTATAAGCTTAAAATAGATTTGGCTAGGCTTGGTTAATGAGAAAACTTGATGAAAATCAATTTACGAGCCTAGGGACAAAATCATAATTTTGTGAAAGTTTAGGGCAAAATGGTAATTTTTGCCAAAATAGAAATTTTAAAATGTCTTGATTTATGTGATGATTAAATGAGTGAATTTTATCATTTTAGATTAAAAAAATGAAGGCCGGACATAGATCAGGGAAAAGCCAAACTACTAGATTAATTCGATTTAGTCGCTCACTTTTTGTATACCGAGGTAAGTTGTATGTAAATAATTCAACGTTATTGTATTTATGCATTAAACAAATGATATTGCATAAAATTTTTGATTATTTCTATGATTATGCATGACGAAAGTGGATATGATGTACTCCCAGTTGAACCTTAGGAATAGACTGGATACCCAAGCCATGACATTTGAGCGAGATGTGTGCTAGTGTAAGACCATGTCTGGGACATGGCATCGGAGATGATATATGTGCTAGTGTAAGACCATGTCTAGGGCATGTCATCGGCCTCTATATATGAGCCAGTGGAAGACCATGTCTAGGACATGGCATCAGCATTTTACCCTCTTGTATAGGGCTTGTCGGGTATCCTTTTATATTCCAATTGGTTCAACGAGTAAATTAAAGCTTGTGACAAAAGTGAGAAAAGTTATGATTATGTTGTAAGTGGTACAGGTACCTACATGAGATTTTTGAGAAATGAGTTCAAATTATGCTGTATGATTAGTAACAGTGAAATGAGTAAGTTATACCTTTGTATATTTAAGAATCATGTGCAAGTTTAAAATATGTTATGAGTTTACTAATGCTTGGTAATTGTTGTTAATTATTTACGTATGACTTTCTAAGCTTTGTGCTTACTCTCTCTCCATTCCATTTTCTTATAGAGCCGCCAAGTTAGCTCGGGAATTCAAAGGACGTCGGAGGCTCGATCACACTATCAAACTGAACATTTGGTATAGTTAGTTTTATCTTTTTGAGTATGGCATGTATAGGGACTTAGTCTTTGTCAAGTGTCATATTGATTTGGCCAAATGTGTTGGCTTGTCATGAAAAATAATTCATTTTGTATAAGGCCATGCATGATGGATAATACTTGTTATTGATAAATGAAATTTTCACGAATGTGCAAATTGCATGGTCGGGATATTGGTATGTTTATGCATGAATGAGTAAGTTATTTAAGGTGGCTTATGTTGGTACAAGTAGGGGTGGCAGAAAAGGCTTGGTGATAGCCTTCTTTTTGTCCACACGGGTGTGTCCCTAGGCTGTGTGTGACACACGGTTTGCCCCATTGGCGTGCAGTTTGGCCGTGTGTCCCCCTGCATCCTAAGTTGGCATAACAAAATGCCCAGTAGTAACCACACGGGCTGAGGCACGGCCGTGCGTCTCATCCTTGTGGAAGACACGGCCATAGGACATGGGCATGTGCCCAGGCCGTGTGAAGTATGCACCTGAATTTAGGAATTTAAATTGCCACACGGTCTAAGGACACCTGTCAGAATAGGGGATTCCAAAATCATTCTGACCCTGTCTCACTAAAATCTAAATATCTCACCATATGAAATTCTTTTTCTTATTATGTTTCTTTTATGTAGAAATAGACTCAAGAAACTTTAATTTCATATCTCATTCAACCTTTTATTCAATTTCCACCATTTTTGGTGATTTTTTAAAGTTACACAACTGCTGCTGTCCAAATTGTTTTATTGCTGATTTTAATCTTTCATATTTCCTTTATATTAATTTTCATTTACGCACATATAAAAAAAAGTATATCCATGGTTAGCCATTCCAATAACTAGTTATTATCAAATATTTACAAGCCATTCATTGGCCAATTTAACCTATACATCAACAACAAAAACTTAAACATATCATTTCTCAATTTAATTTTGCCTAAAAGCCTCACACATGATCATCAATCACATTTACCACATATTCATACATCAGAAGCATGGACTTATAATCACAAGGTCATTCTCATAGGTATAACTTACTCGTTTACATTCTTACCAAAACTCGATCACATACCGAGCACATTGCACATGAGTGTATACATACACATTCATTTACACTTTAGTCATTTTCCCATTGAACACATCGAAATATGAACGGATACTCGGAACGCTTGCACATACATGCCACATATTTTTATCTAAAGCTATCTCTTATCACATTTCACATATATGCTTGTTCTCAAGCTATTCACATTTACATTCTCGGGTCTGCTCACACAAGCAGTGTAACAGCCCGGTTTAGACCTTAGCCAGAACAGTGGTTTTGAGACCACAAATCTGAGGTTGAAATGTTAATTTAATATTATTTTCTGTGTGAATAGTTTGTGACATAGTTTGTGTGAAAATTTTGTGTGATAATTTGATCGTTTGTGTGTCGAATTAAGAGAAAGGAATTAATCGCTTAAAGAGTAAAAGCTATGTGCTGAATTATAAGTACTTAAATGTTGTTGGGTTTTTAAAGGGAAGGCCTTATGTTGTTATAAAGCCATTAATATAGATAGTGGATGGCTAAATGACAAATAATAAATATTTGTTTTATATGTTTAATGAAAGGGCAAATGAGTAAAATGTTAAATATGGTAATAATAATAAAACAAAAAAAGGAAATTGATAGTGGAAGTATTCATCTTCTTCCACCGATTTTAGAAAGAAAAAGAGGGGTTTTTAGATTTGGTATTTTCGACTAGCTTTTGATTCAAATTCAAGGTATGTTTTTACTCGATTTTTGATAATTTCGACGTTTTTGTAATCGTTACTTACTGCTCTACAAAACCCATGCTTAAATTTTGAGAATTGATGATGTTTTTGGAATGTTCCATTGATGAACATGTAAGTTCTTGAATGTTTGATGATGGATTATGAAAGATATATGTGTGATTAACATAGTTGTCATTGGAGTTTTGTTGAATTTGAGTATTTTGGACTCAATTGAGAAAATGATTAATTAGAGGGATTAAAATGTGAAATAAATGAAGTGTGAGGGTTTGTATGAACACAAGTAACATTCGGTTAAACTTGTGCTAGGTGAAATTTGTGAATTTGATGATTTTGTGAATTAGGGACTAAAGTGTCAAAATGTAAAAATGTGAGGGCTATTTTGTAAAATTCCATAAATATGTGTGTTTGGACTAAAATAAATGATTTGGTGATTGAATGAGCTGAATTTGAATGTGTTCAGATTGAGATCGAGGCAAAAAGAAAGTGCTCGATTAATCGATCATTTCGGTATTTTGACATCCGAGGTAAGTTCGGACATAATACATGTATTATATTTAGTTATGCCTAATGTTTGAAATGAATGGAGTAGTATAAATAAATTATGAATGCTATGTGAGAGCTCGATGTTACGTGGCACTAAGTATGCGTATTTAGAGATGCAACCGAGATGATTGGCACTATGTGTGCGAAATAATATAAGCTTCAGTTTTATGGTGGGCACTGTGTGTGCGATATCGATACAAAATCGATTTGATATAGATGCATTAAGTGTGCGATGTTTACCAAATTTTGGTTAATGATTTGGGTACTGAGTGTGCGAACGAACCGAAGAAGTTACGAAAGTTGATCGAAAAGAGATCAGTGAGTATTTAGTAGCAAGTGATCAGAAACTAAGTGTTGGCTGAGGTACATTCGGAACCTATGTGGCTGATGAAATTATGATTGAGATTATGGAATGTTAGTTAAATATGTTAGCTGGTATGGTATGGTAGATTGTGTTCATGAAATAATTTATGTGATGGTCGATTTAGTATAATGTTTTATGTTATGAACTTACTAAGCTTTATAAAGCTTACTGTGTGATTTGTTTCTCTGCTTTGCAGTGTCAGTAAAGCTAGCTCGAACCCGGGAATCGTCAGCATCTCAATCATACTATCGGCATTCTATTTTGGTACTTTTGGAAAGATGTACATAGTTGAAATATGACATGTATAGGCTAGTTGTTTTGACTCATATTTGATGTGTAAATAGTCATGTGATATGGCTAGTTAAATGTTGGTAATGTGCATGAGTGAATATGGTATTCGGTGCATATTTTGATATAGCATGATGGTAATGAATTAGCTTATAAATGGTGAGTTCAATGATGAATCAATGCCTTAGTAATTTAGTGAAGTTATAGATGATTTATACCTAGATTTATATGTAATTTGGTTGTATAAATGGCATGCTTAGAAGTGAGATTATATGTGATGATATGGTGATTATTGGACATGAAATTGGTTGCCAAATTGTGTGTATAAAGATGCTCAAATGTGCTTGTAGGATTGACCCATGTGGGTGGCATTTTGGCCTTGCAAATGGCCTATTTTTGCCACACGGTTGAGGCACACGGGCGTGCCTGGTGACCGTGGGCGTAAGTCAATATATGGCCTAAGAGCACACGGCCACGGCACACGGACTTGCCTGGTAGCCGTGTGGTTTTTGACAGGATCGACCACGGCCAAAGTACACGGGCGTGCTGGGTGGCCGTGGACCAAAGGTCAGTTTTGACCACGAGGAGAACACACGAGTGTGTCTAGCTGCCGTGGGAAGCACACGGCCTACCTCCACGGGCATGTATCCCCTAAAACTTAGAAAAGTTTTAAATTTCCATGAAGTTTCTGTATGTGTTTCTGTTTAGTCCCGACCCCTCTCCAGCATGTGTTTAAGGTCTTATATGTCTTAATAAGGGACTAATTGTTTATGTTTGATGTATTATGATGATGATCAACTTTGTGTCGCAAATGAGTCATGAAATGATCCTATTGTCTGGTAATGCCTCTTAACCCTAATTCGATGACGGTTTCGGGTTAGGGGTGTTACATTTTATTGGTATCAGAGCTATGGTTTAGTCAATTCTTGGACTAACATAGCGCGTGTGAGTCTAGCTATACATGCCATATTATAAAATTGCGGTAGTGTGATGAATTCTGACAGTTGAAAATGTGTTTTCATATAGTAATGGATCCCGATCGAGCAATTGCTGACAATGTAGATAGCAATGCGCCTGCTTCCACTCAAGGGACAGCGCCACCCACATCTAGGCCGAATGACAGTGGTGAGGGAGGAGATGCTAAGCAAGCCTTATTTCGAATGGTAAGTGAGTGGTTTACGGAGTTCGTTCGAACGAATCTGACTACTCCACAACCTCCACCCCCACAAGTACCTGTTATGCCACAAGTTGTAGATCCAATCGATTGAATAAACCACCTGTAGACAAGATTCAAAAATACGAGGCCGAGGAGTTTAGGGCCACATCCAATGACGATACTGAGCGAGCTGAGTTTTGGCTTGAGAATACAATGAGAGTATTTGATGAGATGTCATTGAACCCTGATGAGTGCATTAAGTGTGCAGTTTCCTTGTTGAGAGACACGGCTTATAACTGGTGGAAAACATTGATATCTATGGTTCTGAGAGAGGGAATCACCTGGGACTTCTTTCAAGTTGAGTTTAAAAAGAAGTATATCGGTCAACGCTTCATTGATCAGAAATGTAAAGAGTTTTTAAAGCTGAAACAGGGTCATTTGTCCGTTACTGAGTACGAAAGAGAATTCATAAGACTGAGTCAATACGCAAGAGAATGTGTTTCGATCGAAGCTACTATGTGCAAATGCTTCATAGAGGGATTGAACGAAGACATTAAATTGTTGGTTAAGATACTTGATATAAACGAATTTGTTGTGCTAGTTGAAAGAGCATGCAAAGCCGAGGAGCTCAGTAAAGAAAAGAAGAAAGCTGATTCTGAAGCTCGTGATGAAAGAAAAAGAGCTATGAGTAAGTTTTCTCAACCTTCTGCAAAAAGATTTAGAGATACAAGCAATCATTCAAATGTTTCGTTTGGACATCCAAGTAGAGATCGTTCGAGACAAAGTACTGGTTCACGAATTCAAGCTCTGAATGAATCGAGTGTTGGCAGCGTTAAGAGTAACAAACCTGAGTACAGACAGTATGGAAGACGACATGTGGGTGAGTGCTGGGGAAAGTACAACAATAGATTTTGTTATAAATGTGGATCCCGAGATCATTTTATTCAAGATTGCCTGAAAATGGTAGAAGAGGAAAATGTTCAGAATGAAAGACCAAGTAATGTGACGGCTAGAAGTAGACTACCTAGAAACATTAGAAATGTGAGCGAAAGTCAGAGGGGGACAACTGACACAGCTGTGAGGTCAGAAGCGAGAGCACCTGCCCGAGCCTATGCTATACGTGTACGAGAGGAAGCATCATCTGCAGACGTCATCACCGGTACTTTCACTTTATTTGATACTGATGTCATTGCATTGATAGATCTAGGATCAACTTATTCCTATGTGTGTACGAACTTAGTGTTGAATAAGACTCTACCTATTGAGTTTACTAAATTTTTGGTTAGAGTGTCGAACCCCTTAGGCAAGTGTGTCCTAGTGGATAAAATATACAAGAATTGCCCATTGATGTTTCATGATATATGTATTCTGGTTAATTTGATGTTACTACCATTCAATGAGTTTGACATAATCCTGGGTATGGATTGGCTCACTCTGCATAATGCCATCGTGAATTGTAAAAGAAAGAATATTGAGTTGAAGAGTCGGAATGGTGAGATAGCTGTTGTATTTGCGATGAAAGATATGAATTATGTGAGAAAAGGTTGTGAAGCTTATTTGGAGTATGCGATTGATACAAAAGTGTCGGAAAAGAAAGTTGAATATGTCCTGTTGTATGTCAGTTTCCAGATGTGTTTCCTGAAGAGCTGCCGGGATTACCTCCAATTCGAGAAGTGGAATTTGGTATTGAATTAGTGCCAGGGACCACTCCCATTTCTATAGCTCCATATAGAATGGCACCAACAGAATTGAAAGAATTAAAATCGCAGTTGCAAGAATTAACTGATAGAGGATTTGCACAACAGAGTTTCTCACCCTGGGGAGCTCCTGTGTTATTTGTGAAAAAGAAAGATGGAACTATGAGAATGTTTATTGGTTATTGATAATTGAACAAAGTGATGATAAAGAACAAATATCCATTGCCTCGTATCGATGATTTGTTTGATCAGTTGAAAGGAGCTATAGTGTTTTCAAAGATAGATTTGATATCTGGTTACTATCAGTTAAGAGTTAAAGAATCCGATGTGCCGAAAACTGCTTTCAGAACAAGGTACGGGTATTATAAATTCTTAGTGATGCCTTTTGGACTAACAAATGGTCCTGCAGTGTTTATGGATCTAATGAATCGGATATTTAGACCGTATTTAAATCGCTTTATGGTGGTGTTCATTGATGATATTTTGATCTATTCGTGTGATGAGACGCAGCATGTTGAGCATTTGAGAATCGTGCTACAAACTCTACGTGAGAAACAGTTATATGCCAAGTTTAGTAAATGTGAATTCTGGTTGCGTGAGGTTGGATTTTTGAGACATATTGTATCAGCTACGGGAATAAGAGTTGATTTGAGTAAAATCTCTGCTATTTTGGAGTGGAAGCCTCCGAGAAATGTGTCTGAAGTCCGTAGTTTTCTGGGACTAGCGGGATATTATAGATGATTTGTAAAAGGCTTCTCGATGATTGCGACCCCATTGACAAAATTGTTACCAAAAGATGTTAGATTTGAGTAGTCAGAAAAGTGCCAACAGAGTTTTGAGCAGTTGAAAGTGTTGTTAACAGAAGCACCATTGTTGATTCAACCCGAATCAGGCAAAGAGTTCATAGTTTACAGTGATGCATCATTAAATGGTTTGGGCTGTGTGCTGATGCAAGAAGGGAAAGTCATTGCTTACGCTTCGAGACAGTTAAAACCGCATGAAAAGAATTACCCAATGCATGATCATGAATTGGCTGCGATTGTGTTCGCATTGAAGATTTGGTGTCACTATTTATTTGGGGAAAAATGTCACATCTATACTGATCATAAGAGTTTAAAGTACTTGATGACTCAGAAAGACTTGAATTTGCGACAGAGAAGATGGTTAGAATTATTGAAAGACTACGAACTTGTGATAGATTACCACCCGAGTAAGGCTAATGCTGTAGCTGATTCCTTGAGTCAAAAATTGTTATATGCTTTGCAAGCTATGAGTAATCAGATAAGTCTGTGTGATGATAGTGCGATGGTAGCTGAATTGAAAGTAAAGCCGATGTTTATACAGTAGATATGTGATGCTCAGAAAAATGATGTTGAAATGATGCCTAAACGAACTCAATGTGAATTGAATGCCGAATCAGAATTTCGAGTTGGTAGCGATGATTGTTTGAGATTTAAAGATCAGATTTGTGTTCCGAGAAATTCAGAATTAATTTCAATGATTTTGAATGAAGCTCACCATAGTCATTTGACTGTTCATCCGGGAAGCACGAAAATGTATAATGATCTGAAATAGTTTTATTGGTGGCATGGTATGAAAAGAGACATTTCTGACTTTGTTTCGAAATGTTTAGTTTGTCAACAAGTCAAAGCTGAACATCAAGTTCCGTCCGGTTTGTTACAACCAATTATGATTCCTGAATGGAAATGGGAGAGAATTATGATGGACTTTGTGTCAGGTTTGCCCTTATCTCCGAGTAAGAAAGATGCAATCTGGGTGATAGTGGACAGATTGACGAAATCAACTCATTTCGTTCCGGTGAGAACTGATTATTCTTTAGATAAGTTAAATGAACTGTATATCGATGAAATTATGTGATTGCACGGAGTACCGTTATCTATAGTGTCTGATAGAGATCTGAGATTTACCTCACGATTTTGGAAGAAATTACAAAATACTTTAGGCACGAAATTACATTTCAGTACTGCTTTTCATCCGCAAATGGATGGTCAATCTTAACGAATCATTCAAATTCTCGAAGACATGAAGAGATGTTGTATACTTGAATTTTAAAGTACGTGGGAAAAGCATTTATCATTGATTGAGTTTGCGTATAACAACATTTTTCAATCTAGCATTAAAATGGCACCATATGAAGCTCTTTCTGGTCGAAAGTGTCGAACTCCATTGTATCGGACTGAGCTGAGTGAGAATAAGATTCACGGGGTTGATCTAATAAAAGAGACTGAACAGAAAGTGAAAGTAATTCATGACAATTTGAAAGCAGCCTCAGATCGTCAGAAGTCTTATACAGATTTGAAACGAAAAGATATTGAATTCAAATTGGGTGATAAAGTGTTTCTGAAAGTGTCTCCGTGGAAGAAAACACTTCGATTTGGCCGAAAGGGCAAGCTAAGGCCGAGGTTCATCGGGCCGTATAAGATTATTGAACGAGTTGGGCCGGTTGCTTATAGATTGAGATTACCCTCTGAGTTAGAAAAGATCCATAACGTGTTTCATGTGTCGGTGTTACGACGGTACAGATAAGACCCGTCTCATGTGATTGCTCCTACTGAGATTGAGATTCAGTTAGATTTGTCGTATAGTGAAGAACCGATCCGAATTTTGGCACGAGAGACCAAAGAGTTAAGAAATAAGAAAATTTCTTTAGTAAAAGTATTATGGCACAAACACGAAGTTGAAGAGGCTACGTGGGAGTCTGAAAACATTATGAGAGAGCAATATCCACATCTGTTCATCGATAAGATTTTCGGGGACGAAAATTCCTAAGGGGGAGAGTTGTAACAGCCTGGTTTAGACCTTAGTCAAAACAGTGGTTTCGAGACCACAAATTTGAGGTCGAAATGTTAATTTAATGTTATTTTCTGTGTGAATAGTATGTGACATAGTTTGTGTGATAATTTGATCGTTTGTGTGTCGAATTAAGAGAAAGGACTTAATCACGTAAAGCGTAAAAGCTATGTGCTGATTATAAGTACTTAAATGTTGTTGGCTTTTTAAGGTGGATGCCTTATGTTGTTATTAAGCCATTAATATAGATAGTGGATGGCTAAATGACAAATTAGCCTTAATAAATATTTGTTTTATATTAATGAAAGGCAAATGAGTAAAATGTTAAATATGGTAATAATAATAATAAAACAAAAAAGGGAAATTGATAGTGGAAGTATTCATCTTCTTCCACCGATTTTAGAAAGAAAAAGAGGGGTTTTTAGCTTTGGTATTTTTGGCTAGCTTTTGATTCAAATTCAAGGTATGTTTTGACTCGGTTTTTGATAATTTCTACGTTTTTGTAATCGTTGCTTAGTGCTCTACAAAACCCATGCTTAAATTTTGAGAATTGATGATGTTTTTGGAATGTGCCATTGATGAACATGTGAGTTCTTGAATGTTTAATGATGGATTATGAAAGATATATGTGTGATTAACATAGTTGTCTTTGGAGTTTTGTTGAATTTGAGTATTTTAGACTCAATTGAGAAAATGATTAATTAGAGGGATTAAAATGTGAAATAAATGAAGTGTGAGAGTTTGTATGAACACAAGTAAAATTCGGTTAAACTTGTGCTAGGTGAAATTTGTGAATTTGATGATTTTGTGAATTAGGGACTAAAGTGTCGAAATGTAAAAATGTGAGGGCTATTTTGTAAAATGCCCTAAATATGTGTGTTTGGACGAAAATAAATGATTTGGCGATTGAATGAGCTGAATTTGAATGTGTTCGGATCGAGATCGAGGCAAAGAGAAAGTGCTCGATTAATCGACCGTTTCGGTATTTTGACATCCGAGGTACGTTCGGACATAATACATGTATTATATTTAGTTATGCCTAATGTTTGAAATGAATGGAGTAGTATAAATGAATTATGAATGCTATGTGAGAGCTCGATGTTACGTGGCACTAAGTGTCTGTATTCAGAGATGTAACCGAGATGATTGGCACTATGTGTGCAAAATAATATAAGCTTCAGTTTTATGGTGGGCATTGTGTGTACGATACCGATACAAAATCGGTTTGATATAGATGCACTAAGTGTGCGATGTTTACCAAAGTTTGGTTAATGATTTGGGCACTAAGTGTGCGAACGAACCAAAGAAGTTACGAAAGTTGATCAAAAAGAGATCAGTGAGTATTTAGAAGCATGTGATCAGAAACTAAGTGTTGGCTGAGGTACATTCGGAACCTATGTGGTTGATGAAATTATGATTGAGATTATGGAATTGTAATTGAATATATTAGCTGGTATGGTATGGTACATTGTGTTCATGAAATAATTTATGTGATGGTTGGTTTAGTATAATGTTTTATGTTACGAACTTACTAAGCTTTATAAAGCTTACTGTGTGATTTGTTTCTCTACTTTGCAGTGTCAGTAAAGTTAGCTCGAATCCAGGAATTGTTAGCATCTCAATCACACTATCGGCATTCTATTTTGGTACTTTTGGAAAGATGTACATAGTTGAAATATGGCATGCATAGGCTAGTTGTTTTGACTCATATTTGAGATGTGTAAATAGTCATGTGATATGGCTAGTTAAATGTTGGTAATATGCATGAGTGAATATGGTATTCGGTGCATATTTTGATATAGCATGATGGTAATGAATTAGCTTATAAATGGTGAGTTCAATGATGAATCAATGCCTTAGTGATTTAGTGAAGTTATGGATGATTTATACCTAGATTTATATGCAATTTGGTTGTATAAATGGCATGATTAGAAGTAAGATTATATGTGATGATATGGTGATTATTGGACATGAAATTGGTTGCCAAATTGTGTGTATAAAGATGCTCAAATGTGCTTGTAGGATTGACCCATGTGGGTGGCATTTTGGCCTTGTAAATGGCCTATTTTTGCCACACGGTTGAGGCACACGGGCGTGCCTAGTGACCGTGGGCGTAAGTCAATATATGGCCTAAGAGCACACGGCCACGGCACACGGACGTGCCTGGTAGTCGTGTGGTTTTTGACAGGATTGACCACGGCCAAAGTACACGGACGTGCTGGGTGGCCGTGGAGCAAAGGTCAGTTTCGACCACAGAGAGGACACATGGGTGTGTCTAGCAACCGTGGGAAGCACACAGCCTACCCCCACGTGCGTGTATCCCCTGAAACTTAGAAAAGTTTTAGATTTTTATTAAGTTTCTGTATGTGTTTCG
Source organism: Gossypium bickii (assembly GCA_025503065.1). Classification (NCBI taxonomy): domain Eukaryota; kingdom Viridiplantae; phylum Streptophyta; class Magnoliopsida; order Malvales; family Malvaceae; genus Gossypium; species Gossypium bickii. Next base: position 44,047,782 of record CP106721.1, read on the forward strand.
ATTTAGTCCCGACCCCTCTCCAGCATGTGTTTAAGGTCTTATACGCCTTAATAATGGACTAATTGTTTATGTTTGATGTATTATGATGATGATCAACTTTGTGTCGTAAATGAGTTGTGAAATGATCCTATTGTCCGGTAATGCCTCTGAACCCTAATCCGGCAACGGTTTCAGGTTAGGGGTGTTACAAGCTATCGGTCATACGTAACTACTCAGTGCTGCTCACATAAGCTGTCAGGTATCCGCAACACATGCCGGATTACCCAGCCACTGGTAGAACTTATAAGACCAGCACCCGAATCAGTTAACATTCACGGGTCTGCTCACACAAGCTATTGGTCAGACGTAGCTACACAGTGCTGCTCACACAAGCTGTCAGGTATCTGCAACATATGCAGGACTACCTAGCCACTGGTAGACATACAAGACCAGCACCCGGACATCACATAATCACATAACACACATAGGCTTGTTCTCGAGCTATTCACATTTACATTCTCGGGTCTGCTCACACAAGCTGTCAGTCATACGTAACTACTCAGTGCTTCTCACACAAGCTGTCAGGTATCCACAATATACCGAAATACCTAGCCACTGGTAGGACGTACTAGATCAGCACCCGGATTCACTTAGTCACAATTTCACATAGTTTTCACATTGTCACACTATGTCATGGTTTGTCCATGGTCTTTTCCGTCAAATTATCATTCAGCACTGAACAGAATAGTTAACCCTACGTTTACTTGTTCGAACGTTAGTTTCCAATATTCAACAAATAATACGAGTAATTTCATAAATTATTCGTCAATCTAAAAAAACATTAATGTTTACCATAAAAACTTACCTCGACTTAAATGGCGAAAGGGACCGAGTCGTCCAATATTCGTCTTTCCCCCGTTCTAAGTCTGAAATTCATTTTTCTTTATCTAAAATATCACATTTGACTTATTAAGTTATTATACTATTCAATTCAATTCAGAAATCATATTATGGAAAATTATATTTTTGCCCCTAAATTTTGTCATATTTACACTTTTTCCCTAGGCTCGTAAAATGATTTTTATTCAATTTCCTTGTATTTTAGGCCTAGCCGAACCATTTTCATAACTATAGGAGTCCACAATTTGCATTCATTCACACATTTTCATACATTTTTCAACTTTTTACAAACTAGTCCTTTTACGCGATTTCATCGAAAATCCCTTAGTAGAAGTCGTTTATACACACCGAGCATTCATATTCTACCATTAGACATAAAACACATGCATGTCATCCATGGGTAAATTTTTTAACACAAACCCTAACTCAAAATAAAGGTAGAAATAGCTAAACCGAGTTACGAGGATCTCAAATATGTAAAGAACATTAAAAACGGGGCTTGGATACACTTACTATTGAGCTTGAAAGCTTGAAAACCCTAGCCATGGTGTCCATAGCAACATTCAGCCAACACATGAAGAAGATGAACATGTTTTTGGCCTATTTTCCCTTTTTATTTCTTTTAATTACCAAATGACCAAAATGCCCTTCATTAAAATCTTTAGTATTTTATCCATCCTTGTCCATTTTTGTCCAAACAAATATAATGGTCTAACTGCCATTTAAGGACCTCCACTTTAAAAACCAATTTCAAATAGGTACCTTAGCTTCTAGAACTGACATTTTTGACATATTGCAATTTAGTCCTAATTATCAAATTGGACAACCAATCGATAAAATTTCTTAACAAAAATTTCACACAATCATTCTATCACACTATAAACTTTAAAACTTAATCGCAATAAATTTTTCTACTTCAGATTTGTGGTTTTTGAAACCACTATTCCGTTTAGGCCCTAAACTGGGCTATTACAATAAGCCTTATCCCAAACATAAGGATCCAGCGATCCATTCATGGTCCTCCAACCAACTCAAACTTAAGTGTCCTTCGACCAACTCAAACTTAAATGCCCTCTGACCAACTCAAATTCAAGGATCCTTAGACCCACTGAAACTTAAGGCACCTCTGACCAACTCAAACTCAAAGGTCCTTGGACCCATTCAATCTCGCTAAACCTTTTAAGCTCATCTTGATCGCAATGTCCAACTGGTCAACACAAAAGGAGCTTGCAATCACTCCAACGCTACTTAGGCACACTCTTGCACTACTTAGGTGCCCTCAAACCGATTTGCTCCAACGATTCTCAAGTGTACTCTAATTTTTGCCTATAGGGGCCTTAATGGTTTCAGTAGTGGAAAACAAAAATGTTTCTCATATTTTAAAAATAGAATATTTGCTTCTAAATTGTTGAAAATATACTACTGCAAAACAAAATCGTTAGCGCTGACAAGAAACCAAACTAAGTGTAAATAAATAAATCAATCACTATGCCGTGGAAGAACCAATACCTTAGAAGCAAATTTGCTCTGATCAGTGTAATCGTGTAGTGTACGTCACCCCCAATGTTAACACAGTACTTCTATAACACCCTTAACTCGTATTCGTTGTCGAAATAGGGTTACAGAGTGTTACTGGTATATTTCAGAACATTTCCATATAAATCATGTAAATCTCTATTCATTAACCGAGATTGCTCAGGACGTCCCTTAGTTGGACCCTCGAGGCCTAGTACGAACATTACAATTGAGTCGGGACTTAATCGAAATCTCTAAGAATTTTTCGTGACATTTCAAAAATTTTCCAAGGTGAAGGGCTCACATGCCCGTGTGGTCTAAGGGACACGCCCGTGTGACCCTTAGACACGCCCGTGCCTCAGGCCATGTCCAATTTAGGTTGCTCCCTGACTTGCGCCACACGGTCATGCCACACGCCCGTGTGCTAGGCTGTGTGGTTAATTAATTTAATTTGAATTAGGTGCAGGTTTCACACGGCCATGACACACGCCTGTGTTCAAGGCCGTGTCACCCACACGGTTGAGACACACGCCTATATGCTCAATTCTAAGCATTTTGTTTCTCAAAATTAAAATGCAGGGGACACACGGCCAGACCACATGCCCATGTGACACACGGCCTGGACACACACCCGGTTGTCTACCCGTGTGGACAAAATAAGGTCATTTCCTAGCCTCATTTCTCACCCAATTTTACCATTTTCCTGCATCAATACTTACAAGTATAATCCAACCAATCACAAATATAATTCAAGTCAATTTCTATCATCCAAATTAATATATTTCATCATATATTTATGTTTAATGACTTACCTTTATGTAACTTACATAATTTCAAAATTAGATGTTTATATTTATCATTTTAGTTAATGTATTGACTCAACCATGACATATATCAAAACAGAAGTGTATTAGTCATTCCAATGGCTAAATTTAATTCATTATTTATATACCACCACTTGATTTATTTAGCCTATACATGCTATTAACAAAATAAGATTTTCATTTATACCAAAATGATAGATTGATAGTGTGATCATTTGCTCCGACCAATCTCTAACCTTCACAAGCTTTTAGCACTATAAAACAGGGAAAATAAAACCTAGCAAGCATATTATGCTTTGTAAGCTCATATAACATAAATTAATCTTACCCATTACATTTAATATATTAACCATGCAAAACATGCTTTTCCAACTATTTGGTAATTTACCTATTCACACATACTCAACTAACATTTTAGTCATAATATACCTGTAACATCCCGAAATAGGGCCTAAATGGAATAGTGGTTGCGAAACCACGAATCTGAGATAGAAAAGTTTATTACGATTAATCATTATGATTTATTGAGTGATTAAATGCATGTGTTAGAATATCGACAGAAAGTTTTATGAATTGCATGTCTAATTTGCCTATTAGGACTTATTTGTAAAAATTGATAACTATGAATTTTAGACGTTAAAGGATTTAATTGAAGAGCATAATTGAAATAGAGGTCCTTAAATGGTAATTATACCATTAGGCTTTCATGGACAAAAATGGACATATATAGGTAGAAAGAACCAAAGTTTTTAATGAAGGGTAATTTAGTCATTTGGTAATAAAAAGAAATTAAAAAGGGAAAAAGATGGCAAAATATGCTCATCTTCTTCATTAGGCCGAATTTTCAAGGGTTCACCCTAGCTAGGGTTTGTTTCAAGCTTCCAAGCTCCATAGTAAGTGATTCCAAGCCCCGTTTTTAATATTCTTTACATTTTTGAAGCCCCGGTAGCTCAGTTGAGCTTATTCTATCAATAATTCATGCTAGGGTTCATATTTGGAAAAATACCCATAGGTGAAATGTGTTTATTTTGATGTTTCATGATAGAATAGGAAGTTTGAAATTATGTTAAACAACTTTTGCTGAAATTATGTTAAACAACTTTTGCTAAGTGATTTTAAGTGAAAACGAGTAAAATAGCTTAATCGGTAAAAATACCTAATGTTCATAAGTACATATTAGAGTGAGAATTTGATGCTGTCATAGAAGGAAAAAATGATAGCATGTCATAAAACATAAGAATAAGGGATAAAATATAATTTCCGAGCTTTGGGGAAAATGTGTCAATATGTAAAAGTTTAGGAGCAAAATTGTAATTTTGCCAAAGTTAGAGCTAAGGACTGTTTTGATAAGTGTGAGTATTATAAGCTAAATTTGCTATTATAGATCAAGAAGAAAGAAATCCGGAGTTAAATCGGGGAAAGAAAAAGATAGTGGACTAAATCGATATAGTTTATCGTATTTTATTTCGAGGTAAGTTTGCGGTAAATAAATACAATATTCTATTATTTTACATTTAATATTATTAAACTCCAGCATTTACATATTTATTCTGTAAATTTATTATTTAAAGACTCAAGCATGAATTGACGGAGAAACAATCTCAGAAAGTTCCGGTTGAACCTTAGGAATGTGTAGGATACAAATGTCATGACATTAGGGTTTAAGGAAATCATGTAAGACCATGTCAAGACATGGCATTGATAAGTTACTATAAGGCAAAGGTCCCATGTAAGACCATGCCAAAGCATGGCATTGGTGAATTTATAAGGCAAAGGTCCCATGTAAGACTATGCCAAGGCACGGCATTGGTGAGTTCATAAGGCAAGGATACCACATAAGACCATGTCAAAACATGGCAATGGTTAAGTTTCACAAGGAAAGGTACCCGCGTATCCTTACTATTCCAAGTGGTTCAACTAGAAAATTTAAAGAGTATACCAAAGGAAAGGTAAGACAAGTTCAAGCTAAAAAAGTACAGGTAAGAATTTAAGACTTAAGTATATTAAGTTAAGGGCTTAAATAATTTTGGTAAGAAAAGAATATGATAGTGCATTAAGAATGTTGTTATTTATTTACATGCAAACTTACTAAGCTTAATGCTTACTCCCATTCCTTTCTCTCTTTTTATAGTTTTACAAGCCAACTCAGGGATCGTAAGGACGTCGGAGATCGTTATACACTATCAAAGGTAGGGGTGAGCGTTCGATCGAATCGAATCGAATCAAATGAAAAAATTTCGAGTTAATCGAGTTAACGAATCATATTTTATCATCCTAATTTGATTTGAAATTTTCTAGAATCGAGTCGAGTGAGATGGAATTCGAATCGAATATATTTGTTCGAGTTAAATTTTAAAAAATTAATTTGGGTCCTTGTAACCATTGTTACCCATCGTAATAAAATTTGTCCACCTTAACCAAATTTTTTATTAATTTTCATCACCAAATAATTTATTTATTAATCTTTTATATACGGGTTAACTTCTTTGCTTATTTAGTTGTTTCAATTATATTCAGATTATTGTCACTATGTATTTTGGAATTAAAAAATATATTAAATGTAAAAATGTGATTTTTTAATAAAAGCTATTTTAAAGATAAAATGTGAAATTGATACCAATATAAAAGTTTAACACGAATATTTTATGGCATAATTAATAATTCAATTTTAATATAAATATTCAATATGACTAAACAATTCAATAATATAAATAATATAAAATGTGAAATTTAATTTAATAATACAAATAGTAGATATAAATAAAATTATTACTATTTATGTTTAGTGATTTTTTTTGGATAATTTTGATTTTTTATTTGAGAGTAAAGGGTGAGAAGTAAAAGTTTAGGGGAAAATAAAAAGTTTTGGAAAATAAAAATTTGAGGAAAAGTAAAATTGGAAAATAAATAGGGGGAGTAAAAGTTTGAAGGGAAAATATTAAAAAAAATTTGGAGGGGGAATGGGTTTGGGGTAGATGGGAGGTGGGATGGGAAGGGAGTAAAAGTTTTAGGGGAAAAGTGGGAGGGAGTAAAAATTTTGGGGGAAAATAAAAAGTTTTGAGGGTTATTGGGAGTAAAATTTTGAGAAAAAATAAATGGGAGAGTAAAATTTTGGTGGGAAATGGATTTTGGTTAGATTGGGGGGTTGGGATGGAAGGGGAGTAAAAGTTTTGGGAGGAAAGTGGGAAGGAGTAAAAGTTTTGAGGGAAAAGTAAAAATGTTTGGGAGTTTGGGGTAAAAATGTAAAATATTATAGTTTGATATTCGAATTATTCGAATTCGAAAACTCAACTCGATTCAAACTCGAAATTTGAAAAAAAATCAAGTTGACTCGAATAACTCGATTAACTCGAATAACTCGATTCGTTTAACTCAAAATTCAAATTTTTTTTCAATTTTTTCGAGTCGAATCGAGTTTTGCTCACCCCTAATCAAAGGATTATATTGGTATTTTGTGACTCGAATGTTTTAAATTATGGCACGTATAGGGACTTAGCCATTTTGTGTGTATGACCTTATGATATGGCTTAAGATTGGCTTGTAAATGCTTGGTAATGATTAGCTATTAAAATGGCTAACTAAGAGCATGTTTTGGATGTTATGTAATGCCTAGTTGATAGTTATTATAAAGAACTCATGTAATTATATGCAGGGGAACAGTTTGGACAGCAGCAGTGACGTGATTTTGAAAAATCACCAAGGATAGTAGAAATGGAATTAGGGTGTGCATGAGATATAGAATTAAAGATTATTGAGTTTATTTTTATATAAAAAAACGGTGTAGGAAAAAGAGTTGTATACTATGAGATAATTTATTTTTAGTGAAGAGAGGTCAGAACTGTCGAACTGTGTAACAGGGGAGACTTTAACTAATAAATTGTACTAATTGGCCACACCAAAAATTCTGAAAAAATTATAGTAAGAAGATATATGAGTCTAGTTTCAAGGAAAATTTACGGATCTAAATTTCGAGTTTCGTAACTCGAGTTATAGTTAATTTAGTGAACATGATGCAGATGGACAGTTTCAATTTTTATGCCCTGATCTAGTAAGTTAAGTCTAGTAATGCCTCGTGCTTGACTCCGGCAACGGTCTCGGGTAAGGCGTGTTACAATACCAATATGCATAGATGAGCTCATCATGCTATATGCGTATTTTATCCGTTGAATTGAATTTTCGATGGATATTTCAAGTAGTACACTCAAGATGTACAATTCCATTATCCGTCAATTCATGTCCAGTAGTACCTTATAGGTACACTCTCGAGCCACACATCACACAGCAGAATTATCAATCCAGACTAGATCCAGTCAAATAGGATTATCAGTCAAGGCTAAATCCTAATTGAAGCATATACTAGAGAGACTCATTTCGGATTACCCGTTCGGGCTAAATCCATTCTGCAACACATGCAATTTTATCAAGGAAATCACATTTATCCATTGAAATTCAATGTTCATACGGAAATTTACCCTTTATCAATAAATTTCCATCATATACCATTCCATCCATTACAATTTCCATACATACAAGTTTCATACAACACATATAATGTAATATAGCATTTAAAACAACACATTTTTATGCCCATTTAAGTTATACGAACTTACCTTGATATTTGATCGTAACTAAAATCTACTAATCCGAAATCTTTTCCTTTCCTCGATCTAGCTCTTTGTTTAGTACTTCCGGATCAATATAAATGAATTTAATCATCAATTCAATCAATTTCATATTCTATTGAACTCAATTTACAATCTAGGAAAAAATACCATTTTACCCCTATACTTTTGATTAATTCCAATTTCGTCCCTAGGCTTGGAAATTGAAATTCATGCAATTTAATCCTTATTCCAAGCCTTATCAAAATTCTAATATAACTTCTACAGCACATGTATACTAAAAATTTTAAAATTTTTCATGGGTTTTACCATTTTTCAATTTAGTCCTTAAATCAAGTTTCCATCAAATTTCCCTTTGTAAAAGTTGTTTATCTATCAACAACTTTTCATTTTCTATCATAGCTTTTAAATTTCAGCATGTTCATCCATGGAAAATTTTCTATACTTTGAATCTCTATTCAAATTAACCCCCCAAATAGAGAAATTAAACTTTCCCGATCACAAAAATATAAAAATTACTAAAAATGGGACATAGGAACTTACCAATTTATGCTTGGAAAGCTTGTTTTCTCTCTCCTAGGGTTTCCATGGATTTTTGGTTGAAGAAGATGATATAAAATGACGATATTTCATTTTAATTTAATTATCATCTTTATAATTTTTCCATTTCCAATTTAGTCCTTAACCTTTTTTTTAATTTTTCATGGATGATTCACCAAAAATATCTACATATTTTTCATCAATGGTCTAATTACTATTTAAGTACCTCAAGTTTTGAATTCCATAGCTATTTAATCCTTATAGCTACTAGAATTTAAATTTGACATTTTATGCAATTCAGTCATTTCTACAATTAAGCACCTAATTGATAAAATGTTCTTATCAAAATTCTCATGTAATCTTTCTATCACTTTACTAATCATTTCATAATATTAAAATATTTTATGTTTCCAGCTCGGATTTGTGGTTATGAAATCACTATTCTTACTTCAGTGAAATTGAGCTGTTACAACTTCAATATTCATACACCCAAATAAAGAAGGTGGACACCGAAAAAACAAAAGCAGTTGGTTAGAATTCTGATCGAAAAATAAACTGGAAGGAAACCGACAAAACCAAACTATGCTCAATTCCTAGGAAAGATTGGAGGGATCCCAGATAAAATTTCCCTCTCGTGTAATTTTGCAGAACACCAGAATTTGGAGAACAAAAGGATGACAGAAGTTGTTTTTCTCTTGTTGTGTTTTATGAAAACTGAGGAAAATGACATCCTATTTATGTTGTTTTCTGAAAGGGGCAAAACGTTAAATTTGTAGAGTCAATTTCCTAAAAAGTTTCAACAGCCAGATTCTAGTTTTGTCAAATTGTAACAGTTTAGAAGCTAAATTATGCTTTTGTCAAATCATAACTGTTTAAAAGTATTGTATTTTTTTTCAATTTCTGTGTATTACCAACAATTACAAGCCCTAGAAATTGGGAGAAGGAGTAGGCAATATCCAAAAAGGAAACCAAAGCAAACTTAAAATCCAAATTCTAGTTGGGAATATGAGGCTAGTTAAGAAAACAGACGGTAAAAATTGATAAATATGGGGAAGATGAGCAAGGATGCTCGGCCGAACATTGTACAAGAGAGCGAGTTTGAAGATAGTGATGATGCTTTTAGTTGAAACGACTTGCGTTATGCTTAACTTCCCAACATTGCACAAAAATCTTCTCAAGAGACATTTATATTGATAATAAATTTGATAATATTAGACAGGGAAATTTGATATGAAAAAATAATTAAAAATATTATCATAAGAATATGGTACAATATATTTTTTAAAAATTATATATAAAATCTCTCATCGAGTTAGGTTTTCTAAGTCTTTCCATTTTGTTTTTTGACTATGGATCTTTGAATTTCCTTTGGTGAATGCTGGGTCATATGCTTGTATTTATTTATGACTTAAAAAGGGTGTAAAATCCTTCAAACTTTTAAAAAAATTAATTAAGTTTTTTTTTTTTACATTTAATTGGGTACTTAAATTTTTAAAATGCATCAAAAAGACCCTCAAAGTTTTTCAAAAAAGCAATTAAGCCCCTGCTTTTATTAAAAATTAGAAAAAAAAATATTATAAAAAATAAATTTTATAAAAATTGTAAAATTTTATAAAAATCATTAAAAAAATTTTAACGACCCTTGGTTTTTTTCAATTAAAGTCAACAAAAAATGATAAAAAAATAAAATTTAATAAAATTTATAGAAAAACTATAAAATGCTTCTTTTGGTACGATAAATTTTATTAAAAAATTAACAAATTTTATATTTCTTTACATTTTATATAACTTTCTTAGGACTTATATCTTTTATATTTCTATATTTTTTATATTTTTTACAAATTTTATAAAATTTTACAATTTTTTATTTTTTACGATTTTTCTATTTTTTCTAATTTTTAATAAATTTTTAATATTTGAATATTTTTATTAAAATTTAATAATATTTATAGTTTTTATTGATTTTAATTTTTTGTAATTTTTTTTCTAATTTTTAATAAAAGCAGGGGCTTAATTGCTTCTTCTTTTTTAAGTTTGAGGGTCTTTTGATATATTTTGAAAGTTTAAGTACCCAATTGAGTGCAAAAAAAAGTAGTGACTTAATTTTTTTTTAAAAATGTTTAAGGGACTTTTTGATGCATTTTACTTCTCAAATAAGTGTAAATAAATAAATAAATAAATAAAAGGACTTAATTACCTTTTTTTTTTTTAAGTTTGAGGATTTTTTTACACCCTTAAACATTTATTTATTTATTATGTGAAGGTCTCCTTTGTTTGTTTCTATCGGGATTTTTGTCTTCCATAAGAGATCTCTTTAAAGAAAAAGGTTAAGGGCTTGTGGTGTTAGAGGCTTCTTGCTGCTGTTGTTGTCTCTTATTTGAAGGTCTTGGACGAAAGGAATTCATTATGGCTATCGAGGTGGTTGATTTAGCTGGTGTTTTCATATCCACTTATAGTTAGGTGTCAATAAAATGATTAATTCAGTTAGGGATGAGTAAAATTCGATTTAGTTTTAAATAATAAAAAATTTAAATTTTGAGTTAATCGAATCAAGTTTTTCGAGTTAACTTGAATAAATAATTCCAATTTTGAGTTTTAGTCAAATTTAATTTTACAATTCAAATAATTCAAATTACAGATTTGTGTAAATATCCCTTTGTCTCTGTCAATTTTATAATTGAGAAATTTAATTTCTCTCTCACCAAAATTATAAAATATTCACAATATTTATAAAAAATTCTAAAATTTATATATTTTTTAAGAAGTATAAAATTTTTAAAGAATTTTAAAATATTTCTTTTTTTTTTCTTATTTTACTTTGAAAAAATTTCAAATATATATGATTTTAAATTTATATACTCTAACATGGAATTAGTTATACTGTAACAAAATTTTAATTTGACATGTTTAATTTTTCAATTTAACTCAAACAATTTCACTCAATTTGACTCAACTTGAATTTCATTTTACTTGACTTGATTCAAAACAATTTCACATCGAGTTAAGATGATAAGATATGACTCGTCAACGCAATTAACTCAATTTTTTTTCACTCAATTCGATTGAACGCTCACCCCTAAATTTAGTCATGGCTTCTGATGTTGATATTCTCTAAGACCTTTGTTGCCAGCCTTGACCTACTGATGGATTGCCTCTCGATGGCTCTTTAGGGTTGGACCCTTCGTCGTTGCTATCCCTTTGAAGATATTTTGTATTTAGTTGTTATTTATTTATACTATTATCAAAAGTTTGACCGAGTTAATGTCACTTATCAATTGGGTTCCAATTCAGTAGTGAACTTATTAAAAGCTCATACACATAATGAGAACAGTACTCATAGTAGAGATACTTCAAAAAATTATATAAATTCAAAATTAAGTTCCCTTCTGTATGTTTTTGTATGATTAATTTTTTAACAATCTAATCGTCATATTTCATTCATATATATCATGCATGTCAAATTTGACATAAACTGAAAACTTTTAACTATTTTCTCTATGTAAAAAAAGCTTTCAATCATTCAGTAAATATTAATATATTAGTATTTTATGTCAATAATATAAAGATATCAAATTGATTCGAAACATTATATGCATGAAAAGTACAATTATATCAATAAATTTAACGGTTGGATTATTAAAATACTAATCGTACAAAAAGTTATGATTTATCTCTTCCATAATTTTAATAGGTTAAATTATGCTATTAATCCATGTACTTTGCAAAAGTTATGGATTTAGTCCTTATACTTTAATTTAGTCATTTAGTTCCTATACTTTTCAAATTTTAAAATTTCGGTCCATACCAAATGATAATTATTAAATTCATTGAGTTAAGTTTTGTTATTTCCAAAGTCTAATGCGCCAAACATATTATCATATGTGTAAGGCCATGTCAACTTATTATTTCACATATTACCCACTAAATATTCAATTAATGGATTAACAACTGTTATCTACATCAAGATTGAAATTTCAAAATTTGTAACTTAAAATGATCTAATTAAAAAATATAGACTAAATTTGCAGCTATACGTATGGACAGGACTAGTAATTGAATATAACCAAACGAATTTAACAGCTACTATTTGGGTCAAGGCTAAAATTTCAAAACTCCAAAAGTACAAATTCTAAAATTGACCAATTTGAAAAGTAAATAGATTAAAATTAATCAAATTAAAATATAGTGACTAAATCCACAACTTTTGCAAACTATAAGGACTAATAGCAAAATTTAACCATTTTAATATAATTTGGAGTTAAAAATGAAAAAAAAAAGTTATATAATTAGGATAGGGAAATATATATATATTTGGTATTATTCATGTCCATGTTCAAGATTTGCGATTATCCTTTCTAACAATATTGTTTCTAAAATTTAAACTTACATCTCTAATTAAAAGTGCAATTCGTGAATATCCCTTCTAACAATATTGTCTCTAAAATTTAAACTTATATCTCTAATTAAAAGTGCAATTCGTGAATATCTCTTTTAACAATATTGTCTCTAAAATTTAAACTTACATCCCTCCTTAAAATGTAATATATTTTATCATTGCACCAATATTTGTTGAGGATATGGAAAATATATTAACAACATATAAGTTATATAGCGATAACACATTCAACATTTTCTTCTTGAAAATCTCAATACGTGGGAAATTCTACGGTGTGCTTCCCATAAGCTCCGTTGTAATTGTAAACAGGTAAAAAGTTTGTTTTTATTTTTTTTATATTTCTCTTATAATTTTTTATATTTTCTCATAATTTTGGATACACTTTCATAATTATTGGCAATCCCTCATAGTTTATAGTATTCTTTCATAAATTTTGGTATACTATCAGAATTTCTACTATACTTTCAAAATAAAATTTTGATTTGAGAAATCAAGTTTTAATATAAAAGAAATATTTTTGCATGTTAATAAGATTTGTTATATATATTGATTAATTTTAAAATTAAAAAAATTAAAAATTTAAATCAATAAAACAAATTTTTTATAAAAAAAACCAACAATTTTTTTTTTGTATTTCCTAATTATTTTTGGAATTCTATCATATTTTTTAGTATTCCCTCGTAATTTTTGGTAAACCATAATTATTCGTAAACTCTCAATTTTTGTATTCTCTCATAATTTTTGACAATACTCACAGAATTTATGGTATACTTTTAAAATTAAGTTTTGGCATAAAGAATTAATTTTTGGTATAAAAAGATTCATTTTGCATACTTATAAAATCTGTTATATATACTAATAATTTTTTTAAAAAATGAAAAATTAAATAAATAAAGCAAAATTTATAAGAAGAGCCAATATTTGGTGTTCCTCAAAATTTTTGATAATCTCTCATAATTATTTTTGGTCTTATTAAACTTGTTTTCATTTATTTAATTTTTCAAAATTTTCAAAATTATCATTATATCTAACTTATTTTGTACCAAATATTAGCATGAATTTTTTTTTTTTAAAGTTACCAATTCCCCCAAATAATATATTTCTACTCCAAAATTATATTTCTCGTTTCAAATCTTTATTTCAAAACCACACAAAAAATTTTGAGACTATACAAAAGGTGTACCAAAAATTATGAGGAAATACCAAAAATTACAAAAATCTACTAAATTTGTTTCATTTATTTAAATTTTCATATTTTTTAAAAACTATCATGAAATATATATTTTTACTTACAAAATTTAGCATGAAAAATAATAATTTAAAAGTTACTATTTTTTTTCTACATAATCTTATTGAAATTTTTTAATATTTAAAAATAATATTTTTTACTCCAAAATTATATCTAGCACCGAATCTTCATTTCGAAATCATTCAAAAAATTTTGAGATAATACAAAAAAAAAAATATGACAGTATACCAAAATATATGAGGAAGTACCAAAATTTTGAGGGAATACCAAAAAAAATACCAAAAAACCATGAGAGAATATAAAATATTATGAGGGAACACAAAAAATTACGAGGAAATACCAAAAATTATGGGTGCATAGCAAAAAGTACAAGGAAATACCAAAAAAACCTGAGGAAATATATATATATATATATATATATATATATATATATATATATATATATATGAAGACATACAAAAACTTATGAGGAAATACAAAAAAAAATATTTGGAAGTACCAAAAATTATGAGAGAATAACAAACAACATGAGAAGATAACAAAAATGGTGAGGGATACCAATTTTTGGTTCTTCTAAGTAATTTTTCCATTTATTTAATTTTTTATATTTTTAAAATTATCATGAAGTATAATTTTCCAATACCAAATTTTAGCATTAAAAAAATTATAATTTAATGGCTATAATTTTTTCACCAAATCTTATTGCAATTTCTTAATATTTAAAAATAACATTTTTTTTATTTATTCAAAAATTATATCTCATACATAATCCTTTTTATGAAACAGAATTATGAAGGAATACCAAAAATTATAAGAAAGTACTAAAAAATACGGGGAATATCAAAAATTATGACGAAGTATCATAAATTAAGTGAATGTATAAAAAATTATGAGAGAATACCAAAAATAAAAATGAGAGAATATCAAAAACACTGAGGAAGTTCCAAAACTTATGAGAGAATATAAAAATATCTGAAAAATTACCAAAAATATGAGGATGTATAAAAAATTATGAGAGAATACAAAAAATATGAGGGAATACCAAAAACTCTGAGGAAATACTAAAAATTATGAGGGAATATAAAAAAATCTGAAAAATTACTAGAAGATTACCAAAAATTATAAGAGAATACAAAAAAAAAAAAAAAATAAGTGAGAGAATACCATAAAACCTAAGGTACCAAAAATTATTAAAATGTACCAAAAACATTTAAGTGTTGAAAATTACGAGGGAATATAAAAATATATGAGGTACCAAAAGTTATAAAATAATACCAAATAACACGAGGGATACCAAAAATTGTAATGGATACCAATTTTTAGTTCGTCTCAATAACTTTTTTCATTTATTTAATTTTTTTATATATTTAAAAATTATAATTTAGCATTAAAAAATATTTTAACAGTTACAAAATTTTTGGATTATAAATTATCATTGAAATTTCTTAACATTTAAAAATAATATTTTTATTTACTTTAAAATTTTATCTCCTGCAAATTTTTTTTTCTGAAATAATTCCAAAAGTTATAAGGAAGTATCAAGAAATACGAGGAAATACCATAACTTTTGCGGGAAAATAAAAAAGTATTAGAAATTATCAAAAATTATGTGAAAATACCAAAAATTTTGAGGGAATACCAAAAATATATAAGAAAGTACCAAATTTATAAGGGAATATTAAATAAAAAATAAAAAAATGAAGGGATATAAAAAATTGTGAGAGTTATCAATTTTTGGTTCATCTTAATAATTTTTTTTCATTTATTTAAATTTTCACATTTTTTAAAAGTATCATGAAATATAATTTGTTCAGTACCAAATTTTAGCATTAAAAAATATAATTTAACAGTTACTAATTTTTTCCATTACAAAATTCTATTGAAAATTCTTAATATTAAATATTATATTCTTTATTTACTCAAAAATTATTTATCATACTAAATTCTCTTTTTAAAACAATACCAAAAATTATAAGGGAATATAAAAAACATGAAGAAAGACCAAAAAAATTCGAGGCAATATAAATAATTATGATGGAATATTAAAAAATACGAGGAAATATTAAAAATTATGAGTGAAATACCAAAAAAAATATGAGTAAGTACAAAAAAAAGAGATAATACCAAAAATTATGATGGGTTATCAATTTTAGCTTGTCTTAGTAAATTTTTTAAATTTTTTAAGTATTCATATATTCTTTTAAAAAATTAGCATCAAACATATTTTTCTTACAAATTTTGTTAAAAATATAGTAATTTAATTCTTTCCATTACAAAATACCATTGGAATTTCTTAATATTTAAAAGTAATTTTTTTAATCTAAAATTTTATCTCTTACTAAATTCTTATTTTTGAACCATTTCAAAAATTTTGAGGAAATGCTCAAAATTAAGAGTATAAAAAAAATGTGTATACTAAAAAAAATTCTAAATATATATATAAAAAAATTTATGAAGGTATAATAAAAATATGAAAAATACTAAAAATAAGAGAGATACCAAAGATTATAAGATATATTAATTATTATGAAATATATAAAAAATTATGAAAATATATCAATATTAACTTATAACATGATTAATAGGTATCAATATTAACTTATAACATGATTAATAGGTGAAAACGGGGCTTTTTTACCCTAAAAATACCAAAAATTAATTAAATATCAAAATGGTATCCCCATGGCATTATTTAACAAAATGGGGTGAAATGAACAATGTTGAGGGGTGGTGCCTGAAGAGGTGGCTGCACCACCTATTTTTTTTGCCCAATCATGCCTCCATCATTAGCTTATAATATGTTTAAAAATAATAAAATTTTAATGGTGGAGGGAATTTATACAGTGGCACTGATATGAAGCAACTATAGCAGGCAAAATATAAGGCAAAAAATGGGGCAAAATATAGGTAAAAAGGGGTGGAGGGTGCTACACTGGCGGCACCAAGCTTGGAGGGCACATGTCCGGCGGCACCCGCTTGGAGGACCACTATCTGGTGGCACTAGTTGGAGGATAGAGGCCGTTAGGCAACACCAAACCCTTATATATTTGAGTTGAATGGTTATAGCAATTTGTGTGGAGTGTTTTGGTAATTTTTGTGTTTTGTTTTCTTGAATTGTTATAGTATTTTTTTTTTTTTTGTTTTGTTGAAAGGTTGTAGCAACTAACGGATATGAAGAAATGAAAGGAAAAACTTTTTTAAGAAGAGGAGAAAACAAAGAAAAAAAGTCAGAAAGATTTGTAAGGTTTGTACAGTGATTAATTTTTGTTATTATAATTTTTTACAATAGAATCTTGTTTGGTTTTTCAAATAATTATTGAGAAATTTAATTATGTTTAAATATTTTTACAGATTTAGTGTTGAAAATGGGTAATCAATTCTTCATATGCATTTATTTCGATGAAGTAATTTTAACAACAACAGTTGACTATGTAATACCCCTAACCCGGTCTGATCGTCGGACCTGAATAAGAGGGTTCGACAAGCAACCACCATTCAAATATAAACAATTTACAATTAAAAAGAATAACTAAATACTAAATAATTACATACGGGCATGCATATGATCATTTTTAAAATAATTCAAATAAATATTGAATATACAGAAGCTTAAAAACAATTTAGAAAAGATCAGGGATTGAATTGAAACAAAATAAAAAAGTTGGGAAACATCCAAACATAGAGGATAGACGACCATGTCCCTAGACCGTTTGAAAATGTTCAGCCCGTGTGCCTAGCCACAGGGCCGTGTGTGAGAGTCACACGGTTGTGTGGATGAGTTACACAACCGTGTGAGCAAATCATGTAACTCACTGACCTTGTGTACAATAAAACGACAAAAATGTTATAGACCACATGACCATGCCACCAGCCCATATAGGGCACACGGCCGTGTGTACCTAAAAATGCCTCATAAAACATGTAATTCATCTTAGAAACACTTTTATCATTAGCAACCATTTACAACCACTTTAACCTATTCAAAAACATTTAATTCAAATTCAAATTCAAATCATCATTGGAATCAAACATCCTAAGAATCTAACTAATATATCACAATTGACACCTCAAAACACATTTCAAAGTTTACAAAATGGCCATTTAAGACCTAAGACATCCTAGGTACATGCCAAGATTAAAAGAACAAACACCAACGTTTGAGTCCGGGATTGCCATTGGATGCTGAGTTGACAATCTAATCAATGAGTACCTAACTTGTGCACACAATAGAAATTAAATCATATTCCATTTTAATGTCATTCATTATTTCCTCTCTTTATCTTCTTTAATAATGTACTCGAATTCATACCTCTACGTGATTCTGACTAACATACCAGATTTGGCACCCAGTCTCTAACGGATAAATCCGTAATAATGAATTGTGCCCTGAGCTAGCTGGTAAAACTGACAAATAAATGTACCCAGCACTAGTTGGTATAACTGACAAATAAATGTGCCCTGCGCTGGTCTGTAAAACAGACAAATGAGTGCGTCCAGCACTAGTCGGTAACCAATAAATAAATGCGCCCTACGCTGGTCAGTAGAACCGACAAATGAGTGTTCATTCATTCAAAACCAATGTTTCAATTTCATTTTAACACTTTACCAGTTTGTTCCAAAGACTCTCTTTATACACTTTCCAAACAAAGTAATGTATATATATAAGAATAATAATTGAAATAGTTGGATTCTAGAGTGTAATATCCGGGATTTTGGGCTTGTGCATTATTGCTTAATTGTGTGAAGTAGCATGCCTGTGTGTATTATAAATATGTTTTACGAATCTTGAGAACTTTAGAGTGTAGAAAAATGCCCTAGAAATTATTTGATTTTAAGTTTCAAAGAGGGAGTTAAGCCTGATAGGCCTTAAGAGAAATTGTAGGGGGAATTGGACATAAAAATGGGCTTGTTAAAGTGGCAAGGAGGCGTCACCTAAGGCCTTGGTAAGTGACGCCTCAAGCAGTGGAGAAGGGCTTGGGTTCGAGCCACAGGGGAAACAAAAAGGGAGCTTTTATTTTGCGGCAATGGGGAGCAGCAGTGGACGGCATAGGGACTTTATTTAGATGAGGATTAAACTTGGTCAATTCCTTTTAAAATTCGGCTAAGGTAGAAGATAAATGTTGATTTATTTAAAATTATTTTGAATGTGCAAAGAAGAGAGAAAATAGGAGAAAAGCAAGGAGTAGGTAGTGTTTGAATGCTAGCCGAATTCAAGGAGGGGGGAAGTAAGTGAGGCAATCGGTCATACAAGGGGGGTTATGTGCCGAAATTTCTTCTCTTCTCATCTTTCTCTTTTGTACCGAAAAGTTCTTAGGAATTCAATTTGCTCTCTTTGTTTCTTCTTCCCTTCCTCTTCAATTGACCAAGCCGAATATTCCTCTCTCAA
Organism: Gossypium bickii; assembly: GCA_025503065.1. Classification (NCBI taxonomy): domain Eukaryota; kingdom Viridiplantae; phylum Streptophyta; class Magnoliopsida; order Malvales; family Malvaceae; genus Gossypium; species Gossypium bickii. The sequence goes on from CP106721.1 coordinate 44,067,193, forward strand.
ATCCCATCATTGCCGATTCTCCCTAAGCCTCATATTCTTTCTTTTCTTTCCCTTGTTGAAGCCGAATCTCTCTAAGTGATCATCAAAAGCCGAACACTCAAGGTAACCCCTAGCCGATTGTTCAAAGCCGAAAGTTCACTTCATTGCCACTCTTTGAATCGATTTCTCCTACAAGCTCTCTTGCCTATTTCTTGAAGGTAGTGATCAACTGCGTCTTAGTCATCTTATTAGTAAGGATCTCTCTAGCCGAACTCTTGTTCTATTCTTCCTCTAACTGTCGAAAATCAAGGCACTAATCCCATTATTGTTTCTAGCTGAAACCTTGAAGGATCTTTCAGGATTTTTGGAGTAGCCGACTTCTAGGGGAGATCAATCGGGATTTCAAAATCTAAGGTAAGCAAAGTACGATATTAGGCCGAAGGCCATTTATTGTGATTAAATGTTAGAATTGGATCTAACATATGCCTATAGAAAGTTCGACAGATAGCACAACCAAGTAGCAATTTCGGGATTTAAGATTCGCAAGGTAAGTGAACATGAACATTCGGCCAAGGCCATATTTAATGATTCAGATCTGTTTCTTATTCATTCAAAAGCTGAAACTAACCAGTCAAGTGATCTAGTGTTTGGCCGATTGCAAGGGGGAAACATCACGAAGTTTCGGGATTTGATTAGTAACCAAATCGACAGCAAGGAACTAAGGATCTAGAGCATTAGATCGGGATTTTTGGGATTTCGCTAAACACGTTAATATCAGGTGTGTAGCCCTACACTAATTCCCGATAGATTTACGATACTAATATTATGTATGTGTTAATGAAAAATACGAAAATGTGGCTAAAGATACCATACAATGGTACAGAGTATTCAGGTACGTAACCCTTAACATTATGATATTAAATGTTATGAACATTTGGAATATGACACATACGTGAATATGTTATGAATATGGAATAAGGAATATGGCATGATTTCTGCATGTTTTATTGTGCATGGGCATATGGGTGATTGTTAAAGGGAAGTGATTCGGTGGTTATTACCACAATATCACGTGACGCATGTCACATAAATCGAATGTGGTGACTTATGTCACAAATTGTTATCCGTGACTCTGTCACATTATCTCGAGTGGCTATGCCACAATTTATAAGGGCGATGTGCAAGTCGTCTGCAAAGAAGCGCTTCGATGATGTGTAGCGGATGGAGGGTCGATTTAGTAATCCCCACGGTGTGATGGCAGGTACGGGTGATGTGTAGAGGATGGATACTTAGGTTTGGGTTCGGGATTGCATCATTATCTATATTTGCTATATGTATATGTATGATCTAATATGCCTAAATCATTGGGATTTTGTGTGGGCCGTTACACACTGAGTCTGTTTGACTCACCCCATTGTGGGATATCTTTTCAGGTGACACTTAGTAGATGGACCGGGTCAGCAGGGACTATGTGGTGGCCATGCTGAATATTTTTTGGATTTCAAACAGTTGAATTTGCATTTTCTATTATTTTATTTTCGGGATTTATTTGGTATTTTTCAGTTGTAATAAGGCCATTACTATTAACTGTTTTAAGCATGCATGTTATTTGTTTTATAATAATGCGATTTTTATCAAATTAAAGTTTAAGAAACTTTTCTTAAAAATAAACTTTTAAATATTTTGACACCTAAACACAAATGATTTTCAATTTGAAGGTAAACTATAAAACAAATTCAGCAATTCTTTTAACTTTTAGTTTTGAAATATGAAAATGAGGTTTCATAAAAATCCAGACTTCAAGTGAAAACACAGTTTTCAATTTAAACTCAACACAAATCACCCTTCCTTCAAAACCACTCAAATTTTTCCAATGTAACAAACGAGTTTTTAAAATGTTTTACTCGAGGAACATACCAGATCCGATCAAGGCTCGTGGGCCGGGGTTGAGGGTGTTTCAGTTTGGTATCAGAGCCCAGTTTTAAACTCTCGGCCTTGGGTTTAAAGCCATAACATTTTCAAAATTGAGCCCAAATAAATTTTGTGAAAATTTTTGTGAAATGAGCAGGTTTTCTGGCATTGCACCTAAGTCTCCGACCCGAAGTCCACCAGGTAAGTACCCCTAACTGTTGTGTGATTTATTGTATGTGGGTATAACGGGAACGTAGATTAGTATATTAAGTTATTGAACCCTAGGATTAGCTTACTCCAACACAGAATTACATAAAACTTTAAGGCCTAATTAAACAAACCTGTGAGTAAGTCGCCGAGTTAGGGTGTGGCAACCATTGTGCGCATGTCTAGGATTGGATTCAGGGAGAGCCTGGTATTTAAGCAGTCCTAGTGACTCACCTCCTCTTCGCTCGAATCCTACCTGGTGCGTAGTGACGGTTCACCCTAACCAAGAAGACTTATTCACGGGCTAAACTCAATAATTAAAACCCGAAAGGGACTAGCCATACTGTTTTATCAAAACCTTAGTTTTTTAAATCACCAAATTACCCCTTTAATTTGTAGCAAAATTTATTTTGAAAATTTTTCCAAAATATTTTCGATTTACAAAATTACCCAAATACCCCTTATTGTAAAATTACTAAAATGCCATTGGTTTATAAAATTACCATACTACCCACAGTTTTAATCAAGATTTTCTTACTTTATAAAATATCCAAAAACCCCTATTTTACAAAATATCAAGATACCCTGATTTGAAAATTTACCAAAATACCCTTATAGGATGAATTACGAAAATACCTCTAGGATAGGAACAGACAAAAATGTTCGAATGGTGAATATGTGTGGTAGGTACTACTGAATGAATGTATTTTTCTGAATTAGGGTAGAAGACTTGAAACGAAAACCTTGAAATGATCGAAAGAACTACTACTAAGCTCCTTTTCATAAAATTATTCGCGGATAATCAGTGGAACAAAATACTAATGCATAAAATTTCTTAAATCAGATTAAAGCACGATCGTAGAAATGAGTTCTGGGGGATATGGTCGTAATGTGCGAGGACATGGTAGAGGCAAAATGGAGTGTGATCGGAACCGTTGGAGTGTCCGGTCAAAAGGGTCCTAGAATGAGGTACCACCACCACCCCCACCACCACCATTTGTTGGTGTTGAGCGACAAGATCGGATGGGGATGATGCGAGATCGCGGTGGTGCTGCGAGTTCTTGAGATGGTGGTCGGGGCGGTCGAGGTATAGGAGTTCAAAATCTGCACCGGCGACTCAGGAGCCAATGGAGTGAGGTGTTAAAGTGGCGTATCACGGTATGGCACCCAAGACGGCTAAGTTTTGGTTGGAGGCGACAGAGCGAATTATGGATGAGTGGATCGACTCACGAGGAGGCGAAAGGAATGGTGTCGCTACTTTGCAATGAGGCATATCAATGGTGGCTCACAGTTCGGGATGGTGCTACAGCTGAGGATCTCACTTGGGAGTATGTTAAGGCGGCATATCGGAAGAAGTATGTTGGTACTGTTATACTCGATGCTGTGAGAGAAAGGCATTTCTAGAAAGTGGTTCGAGGAACAAGTCCGTAGCGAGTCTGAGGTGAATTCTTAAGGTTGAGCTGGTATGCTCGAGGAATGGTGGCTATGGAGCATGAACGATGTGTCCGGTTCGAGGACGGACTGAGGGATGACCTGAGGTTGTTGATAGCTCCACAGCAGGAGCGAGAGTTTGCCGTATTGGTAGAAAAGGCTAAGGTAGCTGAAGGGATTAAGGACTCTGTGAGACAGAATTCGGATCGGAACAGGCAAAAGAGAGGTTTTGGAACATCAGGGCCATTCGAAAATGTTCAAAAGAGGCCTAGAGTTAATGCGCCGCGAGGTCAGCAGGCTGTGATAGGAGGGCAGTACCGTACTTGTGCTCAGTGTGGGAAGATGCACCTAGGAGAGTGTTGGAAGAAGACAGGAGGATGTTTCCAGTGTTGGTCTAAGGACCACATGATTAAGGACTGTCCTACAAAGATAGACGGGAGCCGACCAACAGGTCAGGGTTTTAATCAGGCTGGAAGAGATGGACAGCAGCCTCAGCGGGGTCGTGGTCCGATTGGCAGAGGTAATGATTCTGAAAGAGGACGTTGAACACCGAGCCGAGGTGTTGGTAACACAGAGGCAAGGCAGCCGGGTCTGGTGTATGCAGTTCGCCGGAGGAAGGATGGAGACGCACCAGATGTCATAACCGGTACGTTCCTTATAGCTGGCAAGCCTTACTTTGCTTTAATTGATGTTGGCTCGACCCACTCTTATGTTGCATGTAGTGTAGTTGAAACACTAGGTATAGCCTCTGAACTGTCTAATATGGAGATGACTGTAGTAAGCCCATTAGGTCAAACTGTAGTGGTGAACAAGGTATTTCGGAATGTACCTCTAGAGATTCAGGGAGTGATATTCCCTGCCAACCTAATAGAACTACCTTTCAGAGAATTTGATCTTATTCTTAGCATGGATTGGCTAGTGGAACATTGGGCTATATTGGATTGCGCAGCTAAGCGAATGGAGTTAATGACGCCTGAGGATGAGGCGATAATTATGATAGGAGAAAGAAGAAACTACTTGTCTAACATAGTCTCTGCTTTAAAGGTTAATAAGATGGTTCGGAAAGGGTGCAAGGCAGTTTTGACCTTCGTTAGTGCGTTGGATGCACAAGAAGGGGGAGTTAGTGGAGTTAGAACAGTAAGGGAATTTGTGGATGTTTTTCCGAAGGAGTTACCTGGAATACCCCCGAATAGGGAGGTGGAGTTCGAAATTGATTTGCTGCTGGGGACAGCTCCTGTGTCAATTGCCCCGTATAGAATGGCACTAAAGGAGTTGGTTGAGCTCAAGGCTCAAATCCAAGAGTTGCTTAATCATGGGTTTATCCGACCCAGTATGTCTCCGTAGGCAGCATCGGTCTTGTTTGTGAAGAAGAAGGATAGAACTATGCGTATGTGCATAGATTATCGTCAGTTGAACAAGCTGACCATAAAGAACAAGTACCCGTTGCCCAGAATAGACGACTTGTTCGACCAGCTTAAGGGGGCAACAGTGTTCTCAAAGATCTGGATACCATCAGCTTAAGGTGAAGGAGGCAGATATCCATAAGACCGCTTTCCGGACAAGGTACGGGCATTATGAGTTCTTGGTAATGCCGTTCAGATTGACGAACGCCCCAGCCGCGTTCATGGATATGGTGGACTGGGTTTTTCAACCTTACTTGGATAGGTTCATCGTTGTGTTCATTGACGACATCCTAGTGTATTCCAAGTCTAAGGAGGATTATGATGAGCATCTCCGAATAGTGTTGCAAGTATTAAGGGAGAAGAAGCTCTATGCCAAATTTAGCAAATGTGAATTTTGGCTTAAGGAAGTCGCATTCTTAGGGCATGTGGTGTCTGCAGAAGGAATAAGGGTGGATCCTAGGAAGATTGAGGTAGTGCTAGATTGGAAACCACATAAGTCTGTGGCCGAGGTTCATAGTTTCTTGGGATTGGCAGGCTACTACAGAAGGTTTGTGGAATGGTTCTCATCAATAGCCACACCTCTGACAAAGTTGTTGAGAAAGGAGGTACCTTTCGTATGGACAGATAAGCAACAGGGGAGCTTTGAGAAGCTTAACAGGGTCTTGACTAAAGCTCCGATTTTGATTCAATCGGAGGCAGAGAAGGATTTTATGGTATACTGTGATGCTTCTCACACAGGATTAGGATGCGTATTGATGCAAGACGGGAAGGTAGTTGCTTATGCGTCTCGACAATTAAGGCCACATGAAGTTAACTACCCGACGCATGATTTGGAGTTGGTGGCAGTGGTCTTTGCTCTTAAGGTATGGAGGCACTATCTATATGGAGAAAAGTCAGTGATCTACACAGACCACAAGAGCCTTAAGTATCTATTGACTCAGAAGGAGTTGAACCTAAGACAGCGAAGGTGGGTAGAGTTATTGAAGGACTACAACTGTTCTATAGAGTATCACCCGGGCAAGGCGAATGTAGTGGCAGATGCCCTAAGTCGAAAAGTAGTGTCGAATCTGAGAGTGATGTTTGCACATCTTAGCTTGTATGACAATGGAAGTTTGTTAGCAGAGTTGCAAGTTAAGCCGACCTGGTTGAATAAGGTGAAAGAAGGACAGTTGGCAGACGATGATCTAAGTGCTAAGTTACGGCAAGTGCAGAATGGGGAGTTGGAAGATTTTGGTATTAATGACGAGGGAGTACTGTGTTTCAGGGGTAAGGTCTGTATGCCGAAGAATGAGGAGTTATGGCGGAGAATTTTTCAGAAATCGCATAGTAGTCCTTATGCTATGCATCCTGGAGGTAGCAAGTTGTATAAGGATCTACGGGAACAGTTTTCGTGGCCTGGTCTTAAGCGGGAAGATTCTGGAATTTGTAGGTAAGTGTTTAGCGTGTCGTGAGTTAAATTTGAACACCAAGTTCCGTCAGGATTGCTTCAGCCGATAAAGATTTCGCAGTGGAAGTGGGAGAGAATCACCATGGACTTCGTTAGTGGGCTTCCCCTTACGCCTACTAAGAAGGACTCGGTATGGGTGATAGTGGACCGATTGACAAAGTCCGCACATTTCATTCTAGTGCGGGTTGACTATTCTTTGCAGAAGTTAGCGAAATTGTATGTGGCAGAAATTGTAAGGTTGCATGGAGTTCTGGTATCGATTATTTCAGATAGGGATCCAAGGTTTACGTCTCGGTTTTGGAAAGCTCTGCATCAAGCTTTAGGAACCAAATTGGATTTCACTACGACATTACATCCGCAGTCGGACGGTCAGTCTGAACGAGTGATCCAAGTGTTAGAGGATATGTTGAGGGGCTGTGTGATAGACTTCAGAGGAAGTTGGGAAGAATATTTGCCTTTAGCGGAATTTGCATATAATAATGGCTATCAAGCCGATGATTCGGATGGGCACCGTATGAAGCTACCGCATGCATGACGAAAGTGTCGTACTCCTACATGTTGGACGGAATTAGGGGAACATCAAGTTTTGGGTCCAGAGATTGTGGCAGAATCTGAGGAAAAGGTTAAGGTAATTCGGGCACGGCTAAAGGAGGCATCTGATAGGCAGAAGTCATACGCAGATCTTAAATAGAAGGAAATAGAATTTGCTGTAGGAGATCAAGTGTTTCTTAAAGTTTCGCCTTGGAAGAAGGTGATGAGATTTGGTTGCAAAGGGAAGTTAAGTCCCAGGTTTATAGGACCTTATCAGGTATTGAAGCGAGTTGGACCAGTGGTATACCAGTTAGAGTTGCCTCTAGAGTTGAAGCAGATGCACGATGTATTCCATGTTTCTATGCTACGTCGTTACCGATCGGATCCATTCCATGTAGTGCCAGTTGAGGAAGTGGAATTAAGGCCAGATTTGTCCTACGAGGAAGAGCCGATCCAGATTTTGGAACGAGACGTGAAAGTGTTACAAAGGAAATCAGTTCCTCTAGTCAAAGTGTTATGGCGTAATCGTGGATCGGAAGAAGCTTCTTGGGAGCCGAAAGAAGTAATGCGACAGCAATACCCTCACCTATTTTAGTCAGGTAATTTCGAGGACGAAATTATTTTAAGGGGGTAGAACTGTAATATCCGGGATTTTGGGCTTGTGCATTATTGCTTAATTGTGTGAAGTAGCATGCCTGTGTGTATTATAAATATGTTTTATGAATCTTGAGAACTTTAGAGTATAGAAAAATACCTTAGAAATTATTTGATTTTAAGTTTCAAAGAGGGAGTTAAGCCTGATAGGCCTTAAGAGAAATTGTAGGGGAAATTGAACATAAAAATGGGCTTGTTAAAGTGGCAAGGAGGTGTCACCTAAGGCCTTGGTAAGTGACGCCTCAAGCAGTGAAGAAGGGCTTGGGTTCGAGCCACAGGGGAAACAAAAAGGGAGCTTTTATTTTGCGGCAATGGGGAGCAGTAGTGGACGACATAGGGACTTTATTTAGATGAGGATTAGAATTGGTCAATTCCTTTTAAAATTCGGCTAAGGTAGAAGATAAATGTTAATTTATTTAAAATTATTTTGAATGTGCAAAGAAGAGAGAAAATAGGAGAAAAGCAAGGAGTAGCTAGTGTTTGAATGCTAGCCGAATTCAGGGAGGGGGGAAGTAAGTGAGGCAATCGGTCATACAAGGGGGGTTATATGCCGAAATTTCTTCTCTTCTCATCTTTCTCTTTTGTGCCGAAAAGTCCTTAGGAATTCAATTTGCTCTCTTTGTTTTTTCTTCCCTTCCTCTTCAATTGACCAAGCCGAATATTCCTCTCTCAAATCCCATCATTGCTGATTCTCCCTAAGCCTCATATTCTTTCTTTTCTTTCCCTTATTGAAGTCGAATCTCTCTAAATGATCATCAAAAGCCGAACACTCAAGGTAACCCCTAACCGATTGTTCGAAGCCGAAAGTTCACTTCATTGCCACTCTTTGAATCGATTTCTCCTACAAGCTCTCTTGCCGATTTCTTGAAGGTAGTGATCAATTGCTTCTTAGTCATCTTATTGGTAAGGATCTCTCTAGCCGAACTCTTGTTCTTTTCTTTCCTAGCTTGTCGAAAATCAAGGCACTAATCCCATTATTGTTTCTAGCCGAAACCTTGAAGGATCTTTCGGGATTTTTGGAGTAGCCGACTTCTAGGGGAGATCATTCGGGATTTCAAAATCTAAGGTAAGCAAAGTACAATATTAGGCCGAAGGCCATTTATTGTGATTAAATGTTAGAATTGGATCTAACATATGCCTATAGGAAGTTCGACAGATACCACAACCAAGTAGCAATTTCGAGATTTAAGATTCGCAAGGTAAGTGAACATGAACATTCAGCCAAGGCCATATTTAATGATTCAGATTTGTTTCTTATTCGTTCAAAAGCTGAAACTAACCAGTCAAGTGATCTAGTGTTTGGTCGATTGCAATGGGGAAACATCATGAAGTTTCGGGATTTGATTAGTAATCAAATCGACAGCAAGGAACTAGGGATCTAGAGCATTAGATCAGGATTTTCGGGATTTCGCTAAACACGTTAATATCAGGTGTGTAGCCCTACACTAATTCCCGATAGATTTACGGTACTAATATTAGGTATGTGTTAATGAAAAATACAAGAATGTGGCTATAGGTACCATACAATGGTACAGAGTATTCAGGTACATAACCCTTAATATTATGATATTAAATGTTATGAACATTTGGAATATGACACATACGTGAATATGTTATGAATATGGAATAAGGAATATGGCATGATTTCTGCATGTTTTATTGTGCATGGGCATATGGGTGATTATTAAAGGGGAAGTGATCTGGTGGTTATTACCACAATATCTGGTGACGCATGTCACATAATCTGAATGTGGTGACTTATGTCACAAATTGTTATCTGGTGACTCTATAACATTATCTGGTGGCTATGCCACAATTTATAAGGGCGATGTGTAAGTCGTCCAATGATCGCTTCGATGATGTGTAGCGGATGGAGGGTCGATTTAGTAATCCCCATGGTGTGATGGTAGGTACGGGTGATGTGTAGAGGATGGATACTTACGTTTGGGTTCAGGATTGCATCATTATCTATATTTGCTATATGTATATGTATGATCTAATATGCCTAAATCGTTGGGATTTTGTGTGGGCCGTTACACACTGAGTCTATTTGACTCACCCCGTTGTGGGATATCTTTTCAGGTGACACTGAGTAGATGGACTGGATCAGCAGGGACTATGTGGTGGCCATGCTGTAGATTTTCGGGATTTCAAACAGTTGAATTTGCGTTTTCTATTATTTTATTTTTGGGATTTATTTGGTATTTTTCAGTTGTAATAAGGCCATTACTATTAACTGTTTTAAGCATGCATGTTACTTGTTTTATCATGATACGATTTTTATCAAATTAAAGTTTAAGTAACTTTTCTTAAAAATAAACTTTTAAATATTTTGACACCTAAACACAAATAATTTTCAATTTGAAGGTAAACTATAAAACAAATTCGGCAATTCTTTTAACTTTTAGTTTTGAAATATGAAAATGAGGTTTCATAAAAATCCAGACTTCAAGTGAAAACACAGTTTTCAATTTAAACTCAACACAAATCACCCTTCTTTCAAAACCACTCAAATTTTTCCAAAGTAACAAACGAGTTTTTAAAATGTTTTACTCGAGGAACATACCAGATCCGGTCAAGGCTCGTGGGCCGGGTTTGGGGCTGTTTCATAGAGACACCAACCTTTGAACATTATAACCGAACATATAAGCAACATAGTTTATAACATTCACTCACTTTATAATGTTCCGACTACAGTATAAATGGACACAAGAATAACATTAATGTTTTAAGAATCACATGGTGTTAAAAAAACAATATTTGAACAACCTTGAATTACACTTGTTTATCCCTCCCATTGGAACGATAATATAACAGAAAATTCAAGTAAAGCATTAAATCGACATGAAGCATATCAGATATAATCAGCTTTAGAAAAACACTTATTTGCCTATAATATCAGCATTAAAATCGACATAAACACTTATTTAATCCTAACATTTAATTTAACAAAAACATAATAGAAATGTCTAGCTTTGGAAAAAAAACATTTATTCGCCTATAATAACAGCATTAAAATGTACATAAACACTTATTTAATCCTAACATTTAATTTAACATAAGCATAATAGAAATGTCCTCAAATTTAACATTTAATTTAACATAAACATTTAAGTTAATCATTTAACACCAAAACTTCAAGCATTCAACTAAAGTAGCATCCTCAAATTTTAACAGTACCAAAAATTACAATAGAAGTCAACTAATTTATAGTATCAGGATTTCAAAAACACAAAAATTATAAGATAAAAACTAAATTACACTAACCAATTTCAACTCAAACTTTTTGAACCCTAGGTTCCAGTTCTCCCCCTTTCACTGCTGCTTCAAATGCTGGATGGTGAGAAACAAAAATGTTTCTTTTTTCCCGTCCACCCAATTTGCACTATATCATTTCTTTTTATTATTATTAATTCTTTACTTTTTCCTTTTTCTTCTTTTAATAACTAAGCATATATATACATATGCTAATCCACTACCAAACAAAATGAAATTTAGTGGTTAAATTGCCACTTTAGTCCCTTTATAATTTTCAAACTATATCTCTTTTATAATTGTACTTTTACCTCATATGCAATTTAGTCCCTGTACTTAAATTGAGCACTAAGTATACAAATTTACTTAACCAAAATTCAATTTGTCTAAAAATTAACTTCGTAAATATTTTTCCAGTTTACGAAAATGAGGTCCTAATACCTTAATTTCCAAAACCACTGACTTTAGAACTGATACACTTGTACTTTTACTAATTGTAGAAAATTTATCCGATCAAAATTTAATATAAAATTATAATTAACTCGTAAATATTATTTAGTAATATTTACTGACTTGGTTTATGGAAACAGGATCTCGGAATCAAAATTTTCAACTCAACTACCTTTAGTATCATTACACTTGTACCTTAATTTTTTTATCAATTAAACAAAATTACTAGACCAACTTTAATATGTTTCTATACTAGTCTCATAAATATTAATTATTAATATCTACAAACACGTTTTGCGAAAATGACATTTCAAAACTGTAATTTTTCACATCACTTGAAGCCAGGTCGTCACAATTCTCCCCCCTTAAGAAATTTCGTCCTCGAAATTTACTTGGAAAGAGGTGGGGTACTAAGATTTTCATTTCCGAATCAATTAATTCATTTGCAATCTGTTATTATTGATCCTCAGACTCATTTAACAAAACCGCATAATTTGTCGCATACTATCGATATTCATATGTTACAATTTATATTCGAATCATCATCACGATATCAACCCAATTCATATTTCATTTAACTTGTTCATATGTTATAACTTTATTAATCTTGCCCAAACTTAATTCAGATACATAGATCAACCAACTTGTATCCCAATCTGGTATTGTAATACATCATCGAACAAAATCGAACCAATTATATTGGCACATAATTGCATAATCGGCTAAACCGAAGTAAAGGAAACTAGCACATATAGTGCATACTAGTACTCACAGTGCATCATCAAATACATTGAAGCAACTATGCTAGCACACATACTGCATCATCGGATAAACCAAAGCATAACATGTACTTTAATAACTTAACCAGTTTCCAATTTCCTTATAAATTCAATTTACGTTCTAACAATCTCAATTCATTGTTCTAATGCCATATATATATGTATATGTCATACTTCAACTTAATTTCATACCAAGTACCACCTATCAATTAAATTGTACTACTTTCTATTTTATCATGCAAGAGACTAAACCTACCATTCAAATCACAAGCAGTAATTCATCACTTAGTATATATATATATTCCATATATACATATCTTTAACTCTGCATTAACATTTCAACAATTTAGAGTCTGTAAGCTTACTCGCATTCAAGTAGCCCCTAAAACTCGTTTTTAACCCACATCATAAGATGTCATATTTCACATTTCTGCTAGTTTCTTTTCGTCACCAATTGTTTGTTTTATAAATTTATTTGTTTGTTTGTTTGTTTGTTTGTTTACTTTACTAACCACACTCCGTCTCGGTACAGGTACACGGGCTCGTCACCCTTGGTTGCCCAGTAATGATGACTTACCATCCCAGATTGCTTGGCAATGATGGTTTTCATATAGCATTCGAGCCATGAGGCATATCAATTGTTTCTGTTGTGTTTCGAATGATTATTAAATTATTCATTACTTATTTCATTACAAGTAGACCACTCTCTTTAGGTTTAAATTTTATTCCAACTAATCAATTACCATATGTCACAACATGCTTATTCAGAAACAAAATCTGTGTATCGACAAATTTCGAGTTTATTTAGAAAATTTTGCGTAAGCCCATAGTGGATGCCTATCTGTTCATCCCGAAAGTACCAAAATGTACAATGATTTAAAGAAGTCGTATTGGTGGTCGGGTATGAAACGAGACATTTCTGAATTTGTAGCGAGATGTTTAGTGTGCCAGCAAGTTAAAGCTAAACATCAAGTACCTTCGGGTTCGCTTCAACCAATGATGATACCAGAGTGGAAATGGGACAGAGTTATGATAGATTTCATATCGAGATTGCCTTTATCTCTGAAAAAGAAAGATGTTATTTGGGTTACCGTTGATCGATTAACGAAATCAGCACATTTCATCCCGGTACGTACTAACTTTTCACTCGATAGATTAGCTGAATTGTAGATTGCTGAGATCGTTAGATTGCAAAGGGGTGCCAATTTCGATTATTTCGGATAGAGATCTGAGATTTACGTCTCGGTTTTGGAAGAAATTGCAAGAAGCTCTGGGTACAAAGTTGAATTTTAGTACAACTTTTCACCCGCAAACCGACGATCAGTCTGAGAGAGTAATTCAGATTCTTGAAGATATGCTCCGATGTTGTATTTTAGAGTTCGAAGGCAACTAGGAGAAATATTTGTTGTTGGTTGAATTTGCATATAACAACATCTTTCAATCGAGTATAAATATGGCACCTTACGAAGCATTGTATGGTCTTAAATGCAAAACTCCAGTGTACTGGACCGAGCTTAGCGAGAAACAGATTCACGGGGTTGATTTGGTTAGAGAAACCGAAGAGAAATTGAAAGTAATTCGCGATTGTTTAAAAGCAGCTTTAGATAGTCAAAAATCATACGCAGATTTGAAATAAAAAGACATTGAATTTCAAATTGGTAACAAAGTGTTTTTGAAAGTATCTCCGTGGAAGAAAATACTTCGTTTCGGTCGTAAAGGTAAATTGAGTCAGAGATTTATCGGGTCGTATGATATCATTGAAAGAACAGGTCTAGCAGCATACCGGTTAGCTTTACTGATTGAGTTAGAGAAAATCCACAATGTTTTTCATGTGTCGATGTTGCATCGATATAGATCTGATCCATCACATGTGATTTCTCCGTTAGAGATTGAGATTCAACCTATTATGACGTATAGCGAAGAACCGGTCAGAATTCTAACTCGAGAGGTTAAACAATTGAGAAATAAAAACATAGCTTCAGTAAAAGTCTTATGGAAATGTCACGGTGTTGAAGAGGCTACGTGGGAGCTCAAGGAAGCTATGAGAAAACAGTACCCTAACCTATTCACTAGTAAGATTTTCGGGGACGAAAATCCCTAAGGGGGAGAGTTGTAACAGCATGTTTTTAATCAAATCGGAACAGTAGTTTTGAGACCAAAAATTTGAGGTCAAAATATTTATTTTATTATTATTTTAATGTTTACATCATGATTGAATGGTTGTGTGAAAGTTTCGTTAAGAAATTTTATTGTTTGGTTGGTCAATTCGATAAAAAGGACTAAATCGCGTAAAGTGTAAAAGTGGAGTTCCATTAGCTAAAAGTATATAATAGCTATGGAATCTTAAATTAGAGGTCCTTATGTTGTAATTATACCATTACAATTATAAGTGGACAATATTGGACATTAAATGGATGTTAATAATGGTTTTTCATTAAGGTTATAATAATAATTAGCATAATTAACATAAAATAAAATAAAACAAAGGTTGTATCATCTTCAACCTTGAGTTTTTCCACCGAAATATTGAGAAAAGAAAAGAAACTAAGGGCTTTAAAACATTTGGTCATTTCATAGCTCAATTGGTAAGTAATTTTTGTCCCGTTTTTAATGATTTCTATGTTTTTAAGATTGTTACAACTAGGTTTAGCTAGCCCAGGGACTAATTTTCAAAATTGTTAAAGATTTTGAATGATTTCATTGATGAATACATGAGTATATTGATTTTTGATGATAGATTTTGAATAATTGTTGATAGTTAAACAAGTTTTGTTAAGTTATTTTGAGTAAAAATGCAAAATATGAATTTAATTGAGAAATGTTGAAATTTTGTGGTTGAAATGTGAAATAAATGAGAAATATGGGCTAATATGAGTAGTAGAGAAATTTGGCTAGCATGGGTGGTGACTAAATTGCATGAATTTGTGATTTTATGAAATAAGGACTAAATTGAAAAAATGTGAAAGTTTAGAGGCAAAAGTGTAAATGTGCCTTAAAGAGTGTTTTGGACTAAATTGAATGAATAGATGATTAAATAAGTTAATTTTGAATATATTTAGATCAAGAAAAGTGAAATACGGACTCGGATCAGGGAAAAGATAAAGTTATCGACTAATCGACTAGATTCGCCGTTTTCACATCCGAGGTAAGTTTGTATGTAATAAACATTTTTACAAGTATGCTTTAAATGCTTTGATATTGCATAAATTGTGTATATGATATTATAGTCATGTTCGAATACGATTCGGATATATATATGGCACTTAGTGTGTGATTCCAAATAGCTTCGGCTATATATGGCACTTAGTGTGCGATTCAAAATAGCTTCGGTTATATATGGCACTTAGTGTGCGATTCAAAATAGCTTCGGCTATATATGGCACTTAGTGTGTGATTCAAAATAGCTTCGATTATAAATGGCACTTAGTGTGCGAGATCGAGATAGCTTCGACTATGTATTGGCACTCAGTGTGTGAGATATAGAGTATTGGGTAGTATCCCAAATAGGTATGAACATGTTATGAATTTGTATAGGTATGTACATGAAAGTATGAGCTTTGAATAGAAGAAGTTATGAATTTGTATATAAGTATATGAGTAAGTATGAGGAAGGTTAGTTTGTTATCATGAATTATATGTTAACTAATTCAAATTGATGGATTGTGTAATATTGAATTGTAGATTTTATTTCATACGAGCTTACTAAGCTTTATAGCTTACTGTGTTTATTTTTCTCTTGTTATATAGTGAATTCAAAGCTAGCTTGGATTCAGGAATCGTCAGAGACATGGTCACATTATCCAACCGTCACTTTGATACTTTTGAACTTATGGTTTGGTCATATGGCATGTATAGGGACTTTGAGTCATTTTGGTTATGTTTTGGTAATGACATTGGCCATATGAATTGGCATTGTAAATGTTTATATTTGATATATATATATAGCCATGTGTGATGGATTATTTTGGTATGTTTAATAATGTACATATATGTATAATTAAGTCTTGTAAATTGGGTTGGTTTATGGTTGTGTGATTGTTGGTGATAATAGGTACTATTAATGGTAAATTGATGATTTGAGAAGACAAGAATCGGTATGAAATTAGATATTATATTGTGGTACTTAGGTGCCTTGAATTGGTTAATATTGAAATGGTAAGATTTAGGCTTGAAATGGTTGTTTTGGATTGCATATTATGCTATGGTTTGGTATCATTTGGCTAGGTGAAGATGTGTACCAAATGGGGTGGCAAAGTGGCTTGGTAAATAGCCTATTTTTGTCCACACGGGTAGAGACACGGGCGTGTTTCAGCTGTGTGTGACACACGATCATGTTGCACGGTCGTGTGTCCCCTAGTATTGAAATTGAAATAAATTCTGTATTGTAACACCCCTTACCCGTGTCCGAAGCCGGGACCGGATACGAGGTATTACCACACATAATCTTGCTTGAACATGTAACAATGGGCTATAAAATTTAGTTTCAATTTAAAAACTTCTTTCTCAATCATAACATGCATCTCATGGGCCTACGAGGCCTTAAACAACTATTCGGAAGATTTCGAGGCTCAACCGGGAACTTTTACACTCTTTGAAATTTTTTCCTAAACAGGGGTCACACGCCCGTGTGACCTGGGACACGCACGTGTGGGCAGGCCGTGTGGTCTCACACGCCCATGTCCTTAGCCCGTGTACAATTTATTTTTATTACAAACCTACAGGGATTTTCACACAGCTTGACACACGCCCTTGCCAATGGCCCGTGTCCTTCACACGGCCTAGACACGCCTGTGTCCTCACCCATGTGAAAAATTAGGGGTATTATGTTTGTGACGTTATCAACCCCTTAAGGAGCACACAGCCTAGGCACACGCCTGTGTGGCTAGCCCTTGGTCGACACTGACTTAAAACACTAACATGCAGGGGACACACGGCCTGTTAACACACCTATATGGGTTGACCGTGTGTTACACACGGCCTAGACACATGCCCGTGTGCCTACCCTTGTGGACACTTAAAGGCTATTTTCCAAGCCAATTGCCACCCTGAAATCAAGATCATTCATATACCCAATCCAACCACTCAAATACTTCATCAAAAACATGAACATTAATGCATAACTCATCATCAATTGATGTATAAACTTAGTAAATAGTGGCCAATCTCTTTAGCCATATACAAAAAGAATAACAACCTTAATAGCCAACACTTTGGCCCCTCTTAGGACTTACATCAAGATGAAATAATTCCTATACATGCCATACCAAAATAAACTACTTGGCTATACCAAAATGTTGATCGATAGTGTGGTCTGAGCTCCAATGTTTATGATCCTCGAATTAGCTTGGCGTAACTACAAGGAAAGAAGAAAAGAGAAAAGTAAGCATATAGCTTAGTAAGTTTACATGTCGTTCGTATAACAATGTAATTGCTCATTACAACACATCCATCATGAAACATAACATCATAAATCTCAAGTGCTTGGGTTTATTTACTCATACTTATTCTTACTTGTCTCATGTTACTTACTAAGGTCATACTTGTAATGTAAACATGGTACATGTATCACTTAATCACATAGATTAGTATACTTTGCAAATGCAAACATAAAATCGATCATCATCCTTCTTAACTTGAATAATGCTTTTAATCAACTTTGAGTAACTTAACTCTCTAATATCTTTACTTGCTTAACTTTCTTGTTACCTCTTTCTTACTTTACACTTTTTCCCGATTAGTTACTCAGAATAACAGAGGTTACTCAATCTCATCACACATGGGTCTCGATGCCAATACCATGTCCCAGACATGGTCTTACATGGGATCATCTCATGATGCCAATGCCATATCCCAGATATGGTCTTACACGGGATCTCTTAACTTGGTGTCAATGCCATGTCCCAAACATGGTCTTACACGGGACCTTCCTTGTATGGTGTCGATGCCATGTCCAGACATGGTCTTACACGAGACCTTCCTTGTTCGATGCTGATGCCATGTCCCAGACATGGTCTTACACAGGATCTACGTTCGGTGCCGACACCATGTCCCAAACATGGTCTTATACGAGACCTACATTCCTTGAGTGCCGATGCCATGTCCTAGACATGGTCTTACACGGGATTTCCTTGTCTCATGTTATGATATAGGTATCCTCGTTATTCCGAATATTCAACAGGGATTTTTACTTACATGCTCTCATTGATTTCCTTATTAGACATTGATAATCAACTTCATGGAAATAATGTACATTATACGTCATAGTAAGAAATTTTAAACATAAGAAAAATATGCAGCCTTAAATTCATACAAACTTACCTCGGTACTCAAAATGAGTTAGCTCGACGGTATAATCCGAGACTTCGTTCTTGCCCCGATCAAGTCGGATTCTCAGTTCTTCTTTCTCTATAATAGCAATTTAGCTCATTTTAATACTCACATTAAATAAAGCATTTTAATAATCATGCTTTGAAAAAATTACTATTTTACCCCTAGACTTTGGCAAAATGACCATTTTGCCACTAGGCTCTGGGAATAAATTCTAATCACATTTCTACCTTCAACAAGCCTAGGCGAACATTTAATACTCTTATAGCTATCATTAAAACTCAACATTTCACGTACTTATTACAAATTTGTAACCTTTTCATCAAGGTCCAATTAGGTGTTTTCAAAATAACACCTTTCACAAAAGTTGTTCATCTAACAACTAAGACTCAATTTCTTCCATAAAAATGTAGCAAATAACAATGATAGCTCTCATGGAAAAACTCTAAACTTTTCACCATATTGCATAATAGTCCCCTCATTTGAAAGCTTAAGATTTAGGGGTCTCAAAAATACAATTATTATCAAGAAATATCATCAAAATCACTTACTAGAATGGAGGAGAGCTTGCTGAAAATTTTGAGCTTTCAAACCTCTATTTTGCTTGCTAAAATCAGTGGAGAAAGATGGAGAGAAAGATAATATATTTTCTTTCCTTATTCTAATATTAAACTAGCAATTAGCCCACCAAACATCACCAACTTTGACCAACTTGGTCAATTCTTGTCCCCTGTGGCCGGCCAAGCATATATTGGGGGTCTAATTTCCTTTTAAAGACCTCCAATTATCAATCCATGGCTATTTGGTACCTTTAGCTTATAGAATGGAACTTTCACACTTTATGCGATTTAGTCCTTTTTCGCGATTAAGCAAGAAATCGCTAAAATTAAAGTACCAAAATTTTCATGAAATTCTAAAATCATGCTCTAACACATAAAATAACATGAAAATAATTTTCCCTAACCTCTTATTAGTGATCTCGATATCAGTGTTCCGACTAGCCCCAAAATCGGGCTGTTACAAGTATACTCTACAAGGTCTCACACACGGGCGTGTGATCAGCCCTGTGGCACAAGTCTGTATACCCCCTAATTGGCACACGGGCGTGTGTCTTGGTTGTGTTGCATAAGTCAATATACCTTACAGGTTTGGCATGGCCTAGCACACGGCCTGGCACACGGGCATGTGTGGTCACTTCAAAGGGCACACGGGCTGAACACACGGGCGTGTGGTAGGCCGTGTGACCCAAGTCGGTAACCTCACTTGTTTGGACACGGGGTAGGAAACGGGCTGGGACACGGCCATATGTTTTCATTTCAAATGTCCACACGGCCTGTGACACGGGCGTGTTTGGTGGCCGTGTTGAGAAAAAATTTCAAAGTTTCGTGAAAGATTCTTGAATTATCGGTTTAGTCCCGAACCACTCTCAATGCATGATTAAGATATCGTAGGCTTGTTTAAGGGAAACTATAATTGTTTATGATTGAATTGTTTTTAAATTGATATATTGTATATGAAATGTATGTTTAAAAGTGTTGTAAGTTCGGTAATGCTCTGTAACCCTATTTTGACGGTGAATACGGGTGAAGGGTGTTACACACAATCCATATTGTATGGTATTTATGAACTTATTTTGATCCTCAATTATGCGAACAATATAATTTTGTAAACAAGTAAATTGATCCTAAATCATAACAATACGTATTGAATTCCCGTGCTACTAGTTGGCCAATAATGATTTCTTGATCTTTAACTGCAGGGATAGAGCCCTGAATAGTAGCAGGAATAATCTTATTATTTTTTAAGCAAACTCAAGTTAAAAGTTTTAGATATCTGCACCAATAACGGTTTTTTTACCCGACTTTCAATGGAGTTGCTCTCCATGATCTTCGAGACTTCTTAGTTTACTTAGGTAGAGATTGTGAATTAAGGGTCGCAATCCTCTTTCTAAGTGCGCGGAAATTTTCTATTTCAATAACATATTTCGACTTGTCAAACATTTTCAAATAAAAGACAAAATAATTTACAATCAACATCCAAATCCCGACATAAACTAAACTCAACCTTGGCAAGTACCTCTAGACTGAATTTTCAAGCTCAATTTAGTTCGAGAATCGGCTAAACTTATAGCTCTAATATCACTAATTGTAACACCCCTAACTCGGTCTAGTCGTCGAACCCAAATAATAGGGTGCTACAAGCAATCACCATTCAAATACAAATAATTTACAATTTAAACGAAATAATTAAATACTAAATAATTACACAGGCATATGTATGATCATTTTTAATATAATTCAAATAAATATTGAATACACAGAAGATTAAAAACAATTTAGAAAAGATCAGTGATTGATTTGAAACTAAAAAGTTGGGAAACATTAAAAAATAGGGGACACACTACCGTGTCCCCAGACCGTGTGAAAACGTTCAGCCCGTGTACCTGGCCACATGGCCGTGTGTGAGAGTCATAAGGCCGTGTGGATGAGTTACACGGTCATGTGAGCAAATTGTGTAACTCACTAACCCCATGTACAATAAAATCACAAAAACATTCCAGACCACATGAACGTGCCACCAGCTCGTGTGGGGCACAGAGCCGTGTGTCAGACCGTGTGTACCTAAAAATGCCTTATAAAAAAATAGGTAATTCATCTTAGTAACACTTTTATAATAAGAGGCCATTTACAACCACTTTAACCTATTCAAAAGCATTTAATTCAAACCCAAATCATCATTAGAATCAAACATCCTAAGAATCTAACCAATATGCGACAATTAGCACTTCAAAACACTTTTCAAAGTTTACAAAAATGACTATTTAAAACCTAAGATATCCTAGATACATGCCAAGACTAAAAGAACAGACCACCAACGTTTGAGTCCGAGATTGCCATTGGATGTTAAGTCGATAATCTGATCAATGAGTACCTAACCTGTGCACACAACATAAATTAAATCAACCACTAAGTAAAATTTTAGTAGTATCCCTATAATCTGAATACTTAAACATTTTCTGAAGTAGTCAAAAATTCATATTCCATTTTAATTCCATTCATTATTCACATATTAATTCTTATTTCCATTTCCTTTTTTTTATCTTCATTAATAACGTACTTGAACTTGTACATCTACGCGATTCCGACTAACATACCAAATTTGGCACCCAGTGCCTGACGAATAAATTTGTAATAATGAATTGTGCCCTGAGCTAGCTGGTAAAACCGACAAATGAGTGTGCCTAGCACTGGTTGGTATAACCGACAAATAAATGCGCCCTGCGCTGATCGGTAAAACCAGCAAATGAGTGTTCATTCATTCAAAACCAATGTTTCAATTTCGTTTTAAAACTTCACCCATTTGTTCCAATGACTATTTATACACTTGCCAAACAAAGTAACGTATATATATAAGAATAATAATTGAAATAGCCGAATTATAGAGACACCAACCTTTAAACATTATAACCGAACATACAAGCAACATAGTTTATAACATTCACCTACTTTATAATATTCTGACTATAGTATCAATGGACACTCGAATAACATTAATATTTTAAGAATCGAATAGTCTTAAAAAAACAATATTTGAACAACCTTGAATTACATTGGTTTATCCCTCCCATTGGAACGATAATATAACAGAAAATTCAAGTAAAGCATTAAATCAACATAAAGCATATTAGATATAACCAACTTTAGAAAAACACTTATTCACCTATAATATCAGCATTAAAATCGACATAAACAATTTAACATAAACATAATAGAAATGTCTAGCTTTGGAAAAGTACACTTATTCGCCTATAATATCAACATTAAAATTTACATAAACATAATAGAAATGTCTAGCTTGGGCAACACTTAAAACATGCTTTAGATGACATTGAAAACATATTTTGGGCAACATTTAAAACTTACTTTGACAGTATTTGAAACATACTTTTGCTAGCATTTAAAGCATATCAAAATGTTACAAAGATACAGACATGCTATTGCTTAATCTCAATCTGATTTACATATATAAATCAATTCCATATAACTACTTCAAGGTAAATCAATTCTTTTTTTAGCATTGGATTGCAGCAATAAATAATGTAAAATATCATATCATACAGAATTTAATAAACATCAAATCAAGAATTTGCTCACAGCACACATTGAAATCATTTAATTCATATTTTTCAATTTATTCCTTTGATGTCAAAAACATTATATAAACAACAATTCAAATAGTAAGCAACATAATATAATAAAAATGCATTATTAATTAATAAAGTAAGTCCCATATGAACTTACCTGACAAAAATAGTGGCATACTGAACGCCAAGGACTGATCTGCCAAAATTTTATATTTCCTCAACTATTCCCCCTCAAATCTCGACCTATATAATAATTTATTTCAACTATTAGTCCCAAGTGTCTTATAACATTAATATAATGCATATTTCTTTCTATTAACATTTTTCACATTTTCCCTAAAATTTTGCATTTTATTTAATTTAGTCCTTAAAACCGAAATGGTTATATATTTCAAATTTGAGCACCAATTTTTCAAAAAGATTTCAAATGCATCTTATTACAGCCCTCTACTATCAGTAATTACAAAACATTCATACCCATTTTGAAATATTTACACTTTGGTCCTTATATTCAAATCTAACAATTAAATTTTACGAACTAGTCTCTTTTCCAAATCTAAGCTTAAAAGTTAATCATTTAACACCAAAACTTCAAGCTTTCAACTAAAGTAACATCCTCAAATTTTAACAATAACAAAAATTACAATAGGGGTCAGCTAGCTTATAGTACTGAGATTTCGAAAACATAAAAATTATAAGAAAAAAAATAAATTGCACTAACCAATTTAAGCTCAAAATTTTTGAGCCCTAGGTTGCAGGTTGTCCCCCTTTCACTGCCACTTTGAATGGTGGATGGTGAGAAACAAAAATGTTTCTTTTTCCCCACCCACCTCCACCCAATTTGCACTAAATCTTTTATTATTATTATTAATTCTTTACTTTTCCCTTGTTTTTTTCTTATAATAACTAAGCATATATATATACACATATGCTAACCCACTCCCCAAAAAAAAATGAAATTTAGTGGTTAAATTACCACTTTAGCCCATTTATAATTTTCAAACTATATCCTTTTTATAATCGTATTTTTACCTCATATGCAATTTAGTCTCTATACTTAAATTGAGCACTAAGTATACGAAATTACCTAACCAAAATTCAATTTACCTAAAACTTAACTTCGCAAATATTTTTATTAAAAATATTTACGAGTTTGATTTATAAAAATGAGGTCCCGATACCTCAATTTCCAAAACCATTGACTTCAGAATCGATACACTTGTACTTTTACTAATTGTCCAATTAGCAAATTTATCCCATCAAAATTTAATATAAAATTATAATTAAATTGTAAATATTATTTAATAATATTTACTGACTTGGTTTATGGAAATGAGATCTCAGAATCGAAATTTTCAACTTTGTTGACTTTAGTATCATTACACTTGTACCTTAATTTTCTATCAATTAAACAAAATTACTAGACCAACTTTAATATGTTTCTATACTAGTCTCATAAATATTAAATATTAATATCTATGAACACTTTTTTACGAAAATGACATTTCAAAACCATAATTTTTGACACCACCAGAAACTGAGTCATTATAAATTGTATATTTGAATGTTGCCAACAAATAGCAATGAGATTTAATAGAAATGTGTCGGTTAATGATATGAAAGGAAGGATCAGTGAAAAAATTGTTAGACGTTATGGGAGGAGGATCTTGAAACTATTCTACAAATTCCTAGTTTTGAAAAATCTCATCAAATTCACCAAGATGGAACTTGTAGACAATGAAGACGTAGAAACAATGGTCTCACTTTATTGTTAGAATCAGAGTGGCCACACTGAACCGATTCAGTTGTTTGCTGAGTTAGTTGATGTGGAGCCAGCTTAAGATTTATTTCATTAAGTGATGAACATAGAGTTCAAGTTCTGTGTAAGAAGGTTCTGAGAGCGTTCGTTGATAGGCAATCGACTGTACGTAGGTTTGACATTGATCTTAATGCTCTACATGCGTCTGAGAACCTTAACCCGTGTCCCCGTTTACAAACATATTCAGTGGTGATTAAGACCAATGCAGATGGTGAAGATGAATATGATAATAATGGTCTTTTTTTTATCACGAGGTTGAAGATTATAGTGATCTTGATCTAGATGAAGTCCCAGATGATACTGAAGACGAGGACCTGAGTCAAGGCGTTATCATACACAATGATCCTAGGGCTTACATGTTAATCGTAGGTCTATATGTGACCCATGCATCCTAGTTTCCGGAGTATCCCAATATAATACCTTCTTACTGATTGGTCATATGTCCCTATCGTGAGGAGTTGTTCGAGGGTAAAAATTTTGTGACCTAGGAAAACTATGTATTTTCCATTAAGTGGTATAGCATGAATATGTCAATTGACTATAAAATCCTCGTGTCTAAATTGACATTGTATATTGGGGAGTGTTGGAGGTCAACAAAAGAGTGCAATTGGCGAGTGAGACGCATTTATCCATAGGTCTCAAATGTGGGAGATCCATAAATTTGTTTGGCCTCACACATGCACTTCTACACGTATGATGCAAGATCACCGCAAACTTGATGCCAAAACTATCTGCAACTATATCATGCCAATGGTGAAGGACATGTTGATCATTCCTATTTTGGTATTGATTGCTGAATTGCAAGAACAATTCCAATACCGAGTGTCATACAGGAAAGCATGGATAGCTAAACAGATGGCCATGGAATAGTTGTATGGAGATTGGGATGCATCGTACAATGAGCTACATGAGTGGATAATTGCTATGCAAGAGTATGTGCCAGGGACTATTATTGAGTTGTGGACACGACCTTATCACAGCCTGAATGACCAACTACAACCGGGAAGAAGAATTTTCCACTGTATGTTCTGGACACTCGATCCATGTGTGCGGGCCTTTCCCCACTGCAAGTTCCTTGTGCAGGTTGATGGAACATGGCCATACAAAAAATATACACAGATCCTACTTATTACGGTTGCTTAAGACGGGAACTGAAACTTGCTTACGATAGTGTTTTCCATTGTGGAGTCGAAGAATATGGAATCATGAGAATTCTTCCCGACAAACTTTCTGATATATGTTGTTAGAGACAACAATATTTGCATTATATCCGATAGATCGAAGGGACTAATTTCCATGATTAGGCGTTTCGATGTTCCGTGGAGATTCATTTACTGCATTTGGACAACGCCTTTAACTTCTACCAAACTAGCAAAAACAAGTAGTGAACATGAGTAAATTTCGATTTCACATTTTTTAAGTGTTCTTAACACTTCCACAAATTAATTAGAAAAGGTAACATTTCTTTTCGTAATACATACGCAATATACCATCTAGAACAACACCGTTTCAGGCAAAGGCTGACCATGCTTGAGGGTGATATGCACAGTGAAATGAATACTCCTTTCCGAGAGTGGTTGGGTACCATGGAGCTGTGACAATGGGCTTAAAGTTTCGATGTCTGGTTGGCTATTTAACGCCACAGCAATAATGTGCAAACGTACACTGTCAATTCAAGTATAGTAGACAGATATGGTTCTACTGGATATTGATCCCGCGAGGATTGTTGTCTTTTGTCTATTAATGTCAGTACAATAATTAGATAAAATGAGATAAATTGTGAGAGTAGTTGTCAAAGTAATAACTTGAAAATATTAAGATAAAATATGATAGTGAGAAGCTGGGATCCCCAACAGAATGCTAAGTGCCCACAAGGTAAAAAGGATAGGTGATTGTCAATGCATTAAACTGCAATGAATATCTTACCAAGTTTAACTTCTATATTTAATCTAAGAATTAAACAAGCACATTAACCCCACCTTCTGATGATGGCAATGGAACACTATTAAGAACAAGTAGATTAAATTCCTCTAATCCTCAAAGAACTTACATTTCATGCTTGTTAGCTTGAATTGTCACTGCACCTTCCAGTGTCAGTGACCGCAATAACACTTCCATGCTAAAAACGTTCAAACACAAATATTAAACCGTAGAAGCAAGATTGAATAAAATAAAATTAAACCTAGAAATTATGTGTACTTCCATACTAATATGAAATCGAAAGTAACCACAGCGCTAGAAAAGAAAAAAAAAAGAAACAAGTGGAGAATACTATTCCTAGACAACTCGTCTTGAATATATCTATTCTCTCTTGTGTCGCACTTAGGGCTTCTCGGCAAGAGTTGGTCTGCATCCTTTTCACGTCGGTTCACCCATTGGAGCTTAAGCCGCTATAGCCGAAAGCTTCCTGAGGTAAGTTAAAGAAGATGATCCAAAAAGTTTTCCCCTCTTTTTCTTTTTTTTCTTTTGTGAATATTTATATATTTTTCCCCAAATAACCTAGGTGTCCTTTCATCAGAATCATGCTGCCTCTATACGTACAATTTAGTTGTACCAGACTGGACAGGTCACGTATTTTTGTTCCTATCCGGACAGCTGTCAGGTGCGGCGACAATTTTAGGTGTAATATGGAATTACTTATACAACGACATTAGTACCAAAATATGACAAAATTAAGGATAAATAGGCTTAGATCCACTGAGTTATAAAATATAATTTACTGAACTGAAAATGCTAAAATATGTGCTAAAGATAACTAAATGGGTATAAATTAAATATGTTTTTTCTAGTACTATCAATGACTGGTCTCGATATGGCGGTTAACTTCGTCTTGAAGCGAATATGACATCTTCCAATTTCATATGTTTTCTCAACTATGTTTTACAGGTTGGCAACCTTAATGCCAAGAATGGGCCTGAAACAAGTAAGTTAGATGGAGGCGAGAAACGTGTTTGTCAAGGAGGTCAAGAAGGCAATGGATGTGAATTGTTAGAGAGCGAGGTTGATGAATGTATAAATATATACTCGACAATTAGAAACTTTTTGAGTTATGGAGTCCATCGATCATCTACCCAGTATCCCACCTATGACCTATGGAGTTGATATCCGGAGCAAACGGTGTGATTGCTGAAAGTTCTAGACACTTTGTTACCCTTGTATGCATGTTGTTGCAGCTTGTGCTCATGCCTCGATTAATGTTGAACAATATATCAATAATGTGTACATTCTAGAATGCACATTGCGTATTTGGGGAAACGAGTTTTCCATCTTACGTGATTTGTCTACATAGGAAGTGCCTTCACTGACTTTCGAGCTTGTCCTAGACAATGGGTTACATAGAAAGATGAAAGGCTGCCCCTAGGTCACCAAGATACATGGTGAAATGGACATAAGGGAGAAAATTGACCCCAAACTTTGTGGTCTATACAAAACAGCTGGTCATAATCAGACTAAATGCCCGTATCAAACCTACCATATTGGACAATCGTCTTCGATCGAGTGTCATATGAATTAATGTATTCCATGTTTAAACTTTTATTAATTTTTTTTTGTTATAATGAAATTTTCATATTTATATTTTAGGAATAGCATAAATATATTACATCTTAAAACAAAACGTTGGCATTATATTATTTTCAAAAAAGTCAAAAGTTGTGTTTTGAAATGTAATCTTTGTTGAATGAATAATATTTATTAATTATATGTTTTCATTTTGTAATCATTAAAAATTAAAAATATTTAAGACAATAATTTACTATAATTTAATTAATATAAACTTGAAAATTTAAATTACAATTACAAACTACATGCAATAAAGATAATGTTACACATGCTAAAATTGATGGTTCGATGGTGTTGTCTGTAGGGTAAACCGTTGTGGTGTTCGGCCTTGACCTTGAGGGTGCTCACGACGATCATTGTTATCCTTACCTGAGACATCGTTCATAACATCCATCGGCAAACCTTGGGGTGTGCTAAACATACTCAAAAAATTGTATGTCCCAAAGGTTTGCCCAGGAAGGGTAAAGTACTTGCGTGGTAATGGGCTGAAGATATCAAACATCATCAATGATCTCGGATCCGAATGATCAAAATTGGAACCAAAAATCTCTAAATGACATGTATAGCCCGACGAGCTCAAAAAACAATTATCTACCCCCACTCGAGTTCGAGCTCGGGCTCGGGTTGAGGTGCAGGAGGCGGATGTGTCAGGCGGTGGTGTTGGTGCCCTCGTCGTTGCATGTATGGAAGGACTAGCATTGATTGCCTACTAAAAATAAATATGTTTTTCCATTCTAGATGTATCACTGTTGGTACTCTATCGAGGGCCGCAGTTCAAAATCAAAATCCATTTAAGGTCTCCGCTCCATTCGGCCGTCCCACAATATAAGATATTGTTGATGCTTTAATGACAATTATTTGTTTGTTTCCCCCTTTTGTTATTTTTGTGGACATCGTCAAATCTCTATGGAACATTCAGAATACCTTATTTGCACTCGAACTATCGCAGAACTCGATCACCATTGTACCACTCGACTATTAAGAAATTCAACAGGGGTGTGTTAATGCACTACAAGCGGGAGTGCATATGAGCAAATAGAGGAATAACAGTCACAATGTCCGGGGCAGAATGTGACATTCAGACAAATTGCACAATTAAAAACATGGTTATAGTAACATGAGTCAGATAACATAAGTAAAGTAATTATATATCATGAATATTAGAAAAAATTACCCCCTCCCTGACGTGTGTCTCAATTGTCTGTCGGTAAATCAGAAGCATACATGACCTCACCATACCCAAAGAAGTACTCCATCTACGAAACAAATTAAACTTGTTAGAACAAATTTTCATAAAAAAGCAAAATTCTTGATGTAATGTTTAAAATTTATCACCTATTTACAAGTGGGAAGATATGTTTAGTGACTAACTAATGCCAAAAATGGCATCCTTTATAGTGCCTAGGACTGCAGCAATATTATGCACCCACCTATGTCCATGGTACGGTGCTTTGTCGCCTGACAAAGCTAACAATACCATGTTGCTAATACTGCTGAGCTCCAACTGTACGAACAGGCAATTGTCAAATCAAATAACAGAGGCAAGTACATCAAGTGGACCCTGTTGTTATTTGCATCAAGGATGAGTACACCCCCTATCAGATGCATTATATATGCTCGAGCGGTGCACATCATCTCTTGTTCAGTGGCAGTACTCAGTACAGTTTCAAAGTTTCCCTTCAACCATGAAAATTTCAAACTCGTAAATTTATCTCCACCATCACCAAACGAGCATCCTAGTAAGTGATAGCAAAGCGCTGCCGATTAAGACACTGTACTTAGACTTGTGACTGCACTATTGTCGATTGGGAGCCTAAGTTGCAGTGCAACATCTTCCAGAGTGATGGTGCACTCCCCACATGACAAATGAAATGTGTGGGTCTTCAGACACCACTGTTCGACTAAAACGAATATCAAGTTGCACTTCAAATCGAACATGCGGATCAATGCCACTGATCCGAGTCCGAATGCCTCCAAGTATGGCATAAGACGTTCATCCAGCCGATAGCCCAGACCATTGACTCGGGCCCTCAATATGCTGTACTAACCTTGACCATATTAAGTTATCGCATTAGTTAATATATCCCAATTAAATAAAAAATGACGTGCAACTTTATAAGAGGATCTATGAATAACAAATAATAATTTTATTACCAGCACATTAATAATATTTGTTGTGTGATTATTTTATCTAATCAAAGATCCCATTTGGATATCTTTAATCATCGCCTGAACAAATAATATACAAATAACGAAAATACATTTTTTAACATAAAAAATTAAAGTTTAAACATTTTCACTCATTAACAAAACACATAAATATAATACAAAAGCATGCAAATCGCAGTAATGAAAAAATAATATTACAATAATATAGACAAAAGCATGCAAAAAATAATAATATCACTTAAACTTTTTTTATTTCTACACATACCAAAAATATTCTAAACTATTTTATTCAAAAAATTATTATTATTACAAAAATAAAATTATTATTTTATTAAACATACCAAAATTTCAACATGCAATCTCTAAATCATTAAAATGATATTAAATGATAAATTTTCAACAAAAAAATATTAAAAATTAAAAATTTAATGTTAAAAACATCAAACAAATTATAATTACATAAAAAGCCCTAAAAACTAGAAAAGAATTTTTAATATTAACTAAGTAAAAAACAAATAATTGCATAATAATTACAAATAAAAATTAGAAAATATCACATATTTTTGGTCATACATTTCAATATATAATAATTTCCTTTATACTAGTTAAGTAAATAACAAACAAATAAATAATATTAAAAAAACACAACATACCTACTGCTTCATTTTTTCCCAACACAAAATCTACAAAACCAAACTGCCGAACTCTTTTTTTTTTTTTTCAACACAAGGGGATCATTTGGATGGGGCGCTTATATATATGCTTTAAGGAAAAATAAAAATGGGAAATTGGGCAGCTGTTTCGGGGGTGAGAAGCATAAACACCTCGTGATTGTTCGGTCACGTCCGTTGTAGGCGGTAAACTACCAGCAGTGGTGTCACTTGACAAAAGCCCTCCTCCCTTAGGTGCCACCTAACAAAAGCCCTCCTCCCCTTAAAATTATTTTTTTCAGCCTGTATATGGCTTATGTTGTGCTTGGATTTTTTACAACCTATATACTGGTGCCGCCATATGCCTACCCTCCACTATTAAAATATGTTTTTTTTAAATTCAATTATTGCCTAATGATGGTCAGTTGTCAGTAGGAAAAAAATGGGTGGTGTCGCCACAACTTTAAGCACCACTCCTCGACACTGTTCATTTCACCCCATTTTGGTAAATAATGCCATGGGGATACCATTTTGGTATTTAACTATTTTTTTTGGTATTATTAGAGTAAAAAATCCTGAAAGCGAGTTTTTTTTTTTTTAGCTAGCAGCAGAAGCCTCAATAATTTGTATTTAAAGAAGATAAAAACAAATGTGTGACCTGAATAAATAGGGTTTTTTTTACCCAAATAATATAAAAATAAATAAATAATTACTGATATGGGATATAAACTGATCATTACAAAACTAGACAAAAGGAACAGTGGACCACCAGTGCTGCCTGAGCAATCAGCGGCACCACCCTCAACTACCAGCAATGACTAGTAAAATGATTACTTTAAAAAAAGAAGAAGGTGTCGCTTGAGCAATCGACGACACCAGTATCATGTAACCTTAAAAAATATACCAGTATTTTATACAATTAGACTAGAAACAAAAAATATTTTTTAATGGTATCGTCGACATGTCAAGCGACACCAA
This sequence comes from Gossypium bickii, assembly GCA_025503065.1. Taxonomy (NCBI): domain Eukaryota; kingdom Viridiplantae; phylum Streptophyta; class Magnoliopsida; order Malvales; family Malvaceae; genus Gossypium; species Gossypium bickii. The sequence goes on from CP106721.1 coordinate 44,098,888, forward strand.
AATTAATTTAACATATATATATTTTTTTAAATTAAAAAAAGGATGAAAACTCGGGTTTTAGGGTTTCTTTTTCTCATGAAAGTAGACCGCAAACAAACAAAAAGCACAACCAGACTGAGATCTATAGATTTGAAACAATGGACAAAACAGTGATTTCTGAACCTGGAAAGCAAAAACCATAAAATAAATCAACTGAAATAGAAGTAAAAAAACAATTCTAAAATTAAAAATAGAAATGAAAAGGTAAAAGACAAAGACAAAGACAATTCAAGTAAAGATTCGTACCTCAAAATTAGTCTCTGATGAAGCAGGGGATTTCAAAAATCACAAAAAAAAAACTACAAACAAAACTTAGAGTTTTTCTCTCTCACGAAAGCTCTCTTCCTAGCGTAACGTATGTGTTTTTTTGACCTTTGGTTACCCAAAACTAAAACAAGATGAGAGGAAAAAATTGAAAAGAGCGTATATTATAAAACGAGAAGAAAGGAGGAAGGGAGAAAAAGAAAACAAAAGATAAAAAAGATTGAAAGAGAGAGAGAAATGACTAATAAATGGGGATAGATATAGATTGAATAGAAACGACTAATAAAAGAATATTTAATTTTAAAAGAGAGAAATTTTTTTCACTCTAGCAATATAAAATTGGACGGTATTTTGAATGAAAATATATACCGATGTCGCCGATTGCTCAAGCGGCATCAAAATATATATATACATTTTAAATAGTGATCATTAAAATAATGATGACTAACAAGGAAGAGTAATGTCGCCATTGCTGGAATCATTGTTCCATCTGCCTATTTTTATAAATAATGGGTAGAAAATCCCAGTAAAAAAAATTAGGGAAAAAAGCGGAATAAATGACATAATGTATGGGGTGAGTAGTCACAATAGGGCATTTGTCAGCACTTGTGAAAATAATAATAAATAAACTTTACTCAGTTTATAAACACCCGCTAAAGATGGATGTGCTCAAACCAAGGTAAGGAAAGCCGCCACCGCAGGGACTCTGAGAGAGAGAAAAGAAAAAAGTGAAAGGAGGAGGAAGGAGAGGAAACTTGAGGTAGTCTTCGACTGTGGTTGATTCGGCAAGAAAATATAACTTGTCTTTTTTATTTTTCTTGCCGATTCCACCCATTCCTACGATTTCTTTTACTTTCTCTTTCTCCTCACCTTGTCTCTCTACCCCTTTTTCGCCAGATCTGACTGTTTTGAAGGAGGAAAAGGAGAGACTATTTCTGGAAATTTTTGGAATGGAGGAATTGAAAAGATTTTGAATTTTCTCTGTATTTTAATAATGAAAATTCTTTCCAATTCCTCCCATTCCACTGGTTTCCAGCACTTCCTCTCCATTTTCTTACCTTTCTTCAATCCTTTTTGTTTCATCATTTCCTGCAGTTTGTAAGTGAAATCGGTAAACCTTACCTAATTTTCTTACTCTTCTGTTTTGTTTTTATATAGATCTGTTCTTTACTGTCTTCCATGGATCTTCTGAGATTTGCTTCTTGCTGTATAGTTCCAGATCCTTGATTTTATTTTTTAGTTAAAAGTTAGGTAAAAGGGAACTTAATCTTGAAATTGTAAGTGGAAAATTCTGGATCTGTCGTTGAGTTGATGAAGATCAAATTAAGTCGGGATATATTGATTTAATTGAAAGGTAGGTGGATTTTATATCTTTTTTACCCTGTTTTTGAAAAGGTTAAAAATGGTGGAGCGGTGAAAATGAGATGAATAAGGTAGATCTATGTTGTTTGAGTTGGGATAGCTTTTTGTAATCCAATTATCAATAAATCCGTTGATAAATCAGAGGTGAGACTTTGAGCCTAGATCTCGAAGTTCAGTTCCTTCTGTCTCCTTGCTTCACCATCGTAAATTGTAAATTAAAAAAAATACTTTATAGTTATAGATTTATTATATTAATTTTGTTCGTCAAAATATTTTTAATGAGATAATTGTCATATGCAGGCAGATTTTTTAAGGAAAAAAAAGTATGATTCCAGTTAAAAGAAATTGAATTTTGAGAAAAATGAATTTGATAAAAATATTAAATCGAATAAGGAGTTTCCTTTTTCCCTTATCCAAACACATTTCTTTGGATCAGAAGAAACAGCTGGGCATTTATTAATGGAGCTGTAAAAGTGAAATCGAATAAATCCTGATAATATCAAAGCTGTTGAAGATGGAAACATGTGTGTACAATATTACTACTATTATCATTCGTATAGCACGATTTGGTATGTATTCAAATGTGTTCTTTTTTATTTTTTATTTATCTTTCTTGATGCAACAGTATATTATATGTTTTGAATGAATACTATTCTCATTCATATAGCACGATTGCAACCTGGAGGACTTTCTTATTACCATTTCGATGTTAAATAAAAATGCAAAAAATTGGTTCAAGTGTTAAAATAGAGATATTGAAGGTTATATTATGTTTTAAATTTTATATAAAATATATAAAAATGTCTTTAAAATAATATTTAATTTTCATTAAAAATATTAGATTTTTGTGGTAAATTTATAATTAGATTGAAATTCGATTAAACTTTTAAATATGGATAGATACTAGAATTATTCATCCTACAAAATTAAAAATAAAAAGGAATCAAGATCGATTATATCCGAAGTTTCGAAATTTACATACCAACGACTACGTGAATATGGTTATCAGAGTTTGAATCTAAAATATAAACAAAAAATCTAATTATTCCAATCGTATAAACTTTGGAGTCCACCATGTCTATAGACTTCCTATATTAAGCAATATTATTTTTTTCCAAATTTTGGGGTTCGGAATTAATATGAAGTATATCCACATCTCTATGGCAACCGAGTCATGGATCAAAGTTTTTACCTGGTCGGGGGCTTGAGGAAGCCCATGAACTTCTCTTGTTCAGTTAGTGCATGGCGAAAATGGCATCGATGACCATAAGGACAGACATCACCAGCAAGGATCACTCTGCAAACCTCAGTCTTGTACCTAGGGTGGCGGATTACAGGGCGGAGCTCTTCAATGCCGTGAGCAAACTGGCAGTGGTCACCATATGGACAGGCAGCAGTCTCTTGCCATTTGTTGCAAAGTTCAGTCTTGAACATGCCTTGGTTGTACACTTCGAGTTCAAGTGGCTCTTCCTCCTTTTTTCCTCCTTGCACGTACACCTTCTGCCACACATTCACCTAAAATGATTAGTTAGCTAATACATTGTTCCTGCTCTTTTTTTTTTTTTTTTTCGAAATACTCGCATTTAACATTGGTATTTGATATTTTTGAACATGGATTTGGAGAAATGATCCTTTTAAAAGCTCTACATACACTGAACATAGTTTAGTCCTTCCAAAGAAGAAGAAGGAATCAAATTTAACAAAGTAAACAAGAATCTAGAATAGAAGCCAATCATAGCAAATATCTACTTTTGTCAAGGGTAACAATGTTGGGCCAAATTCTTAAGATTCAAACTTAAAAGGGTCAATGGGTTCAGGGATTGGAAATGAAAGAGTTCAATTTCTCTGATCACTCGGCACAAAAATGTGAAGTCAAGCTGCACCTTTAATTCATCATGTTATTTGGATTTTTCAAATTCTTTGAAGTACTAACTTATCCCCCGAGTTCTGCCTAAAAAGCAAAAAAAACTAAGCAATCATCGCTAAAATAGCAGCCAGTTCATTGAATAACTAAAAATAAATAAGACTAGGACGTCAATACATGATAAAAGTTAATTAAAACAAAACAAGAAAAAATATATAAATAGTACTCATTAGCTTATTAAATATAAAACACCATAAACACGACTATAGTAGTAGAAAATGACACGAAGGACATAAATTGTCACATTATAGTTAAGTTTATATTTGATGCAATGGTAGACTATATATATTTATATTTATATTTATATTTATAACTGCTACAATATTAATCTAGCTCAAGAAATAAAAATATAGCATTTAGGAATTTATATCAACAAAAGAGTAACAATAATAAACTCACCGCTCCACTGAGTTGAGAGGCATTTCCAGACCGAGTTGGTCCCCGATATTTACGACGACGACTCACACCAGCGTTTTGACTGTTTTGACTACTCATCATCTTCAGATATCCATTAGACCTAACAGATATGCTTTTAGGCAACATAACCCTCTCAACATCCCCAGCACCTTCCATCATGCTCGTCGGACACTCGTCAGAAACATCTTCCTCTCCTACGGCCCCACTGTCACCACCGAGACAAAGCCCTTGAAGCTCATTCAGCAATTCGTACGGCGTCGCGTTATAATCAGACGTTGCGAAGTGGTTCTGCATAGAGGCTTGGATCAGTGTGCTGAGTTGCTTGTCGAGGTCGCGGTTTACAGATCGCAAAGCAGTATTCTCTTGGCGGAGTGCCTCCACTTCTTTAGAAGCTTCGTGGAGGCGCGTGAGGCAGAGATTATGGCGGTTGATCATATCTTGATGTTGTTGCATGACGTGACGGGGATGGTAGAGATCAAAGAGAGAGGTGGCAGCGACAGCTGAAGGAGAGTAATCTCCTTCGTTCCCCTTATCTTTTGGTTGTTTGGCTAGGACATCGCCATAAAGATTTGAACCGTCGCTTTGCATTTGCAAATGAAAGTACACAAGCTTGAAAAAACTTTTACAGCAAACAGAAAAAAAAATTAAAATGCAGTAAATAGAAAACCAAAACACCAGAAAACAACGATTGAAACAAATAGAAATCGAGTAAATTAATGCTAACCTGAATCTCTGAAAAAAACCTCCTAATTTATTTTCTAAGATTCCCTCTTTAGAGCAGCGACAGCGAGAGAGATTTCTTTTTGTTTTGTTTGGGGAGAGAGAAAATGGGAGAAGAAAGAATTGGAGGGAAAGGCAGGAAGGGAGAAACTGTTAAAACAAACACGTAACAGAATTTTACCATTATGTCCACCTTTTCACTTATTTTTTACTTGGTTCGCCCCTATGTTTTCCTCCACTCGATTTTAACCTTACCGTACCACTTAATAAGGGTATTTAAGCCATTTAATTAATCTAATTAGATTTTCTTGTTCTCTGTTTGAGGACGAAAACCTCGGGTGATTAAACAGGCCGTTTGATTTCGATCAGGGTATTTTGGACGGTGCACAGTATTTTGTAAAATATATCTATTGGTAATTTCCTAAAGGTATTCAATTCGTTGAGAAAATTATGAAAATATTTTTTGATAATTTAAAAAGTTATATTATTTGAAGGTAATTTAATTTTAATTTTAAGATAAATTAATTAAATTATACACATAGTGAGATTTGAATTCACACTAATTAAATTGATAAAACTTTAAATTTATAACTCAATCAAAGTTTAATTTTAATTTATTTTATACAATTTTATTTTAATATACACTATTTATTATCTCCATCAATTATATATATTAATAATATTGTTCATTGAGTTGGTGTCACAAGTCAGCTCGACATTAACTCGTAATTGATGATAAAATCATGATAAATAATTATAGTGCATTTAGTATTGTTTATATGATTTATTCATGTATTTAAATTTTGCTTTACTCATAATTTAATCTACTTTTTAATTTTAATACCATACAAATTTCATGTGTTATTATGATAATTAATTAATATCAAACTATATATTTCATTATTTATTGTATGTTATTTTTAAAAGTGTTTTAAATCTATGGTTTCCCATGCATACCTGTATAATAAGATTTCTAATACTTACTGTAATGTATTTGACTGAATTCATGTCACAAACTGATCAGACATGAACTCAACTAGAAAATGACTAAAAACTCCTCTTTTCACAAAGTAATATATATTATTATGATAACATTTTTGTCTTTTATATTTTATATAAAATCTATAAAAATTAATTTAAATAAATATATAATAGAATTTAAACTTTAGAAATCTTAATCTTTAAATCCTCAACTTTACCAATTAAACAAGTATTTTATATTTTATTGATATAAGATTTAAGGCATATGGTTTTTTTATACAATATTTAGAATTTATCCATAACCCCAACCCAACTTATATATATGAGAATAAATTCTATAGAGGAAATAATGCCAATGCCCACCAAGTTAAGAGTTAATCAATATTTAAAGTGTAAGTTAATTGATTTAAGAGGAAGCGGTTATGAGTAAAAGTAGATATTATGTCCAAAAGCAATTATATAATAAATTTTGAGTAAGTTAAGCATTTTTTTTTATACAACTGTGATTTGAACTCAGACTAATATTGGAAAAGATAAACACTCGACTAACAAGTTATAACGAGATTTTAAAATATTTAATTAATTATTTAAATTTTTTATAACTAAATATATATCAATGAGACAGTATTCTTGAGAAATATTGAAATCAGATTATATTTTACTGGTAGACAAATATGATTATTTTACAATGTCGCTAAACCTAACAATTAAATAATTAAAATATTAATTGAAATGCATTCATTGCCATATCTATTTGGGTCGGAGTCACACTTATAGTATTAAAATTATAAATACAGTAAAAATATTTGGTAAGTCCTATTATGAGGGCCGAGACAAATTAATATTTTTATTATTAAATAGATTAATTTAATTCTTTTACTATTTAAAAAGTTAAATAATGCTAAATTTCAATAAAAGCAAAATGTATTATTTAATTACGATTTAATAGAGTTTATATTTTGAACACTTTTTATGGTTCTTCAAATGAAATCTTTGTTTGAAGTTCAACTATAAAAAAAAAAATTCATATAATTTTTAAACAATAATATTAATTCTATTACAATATAATCTTATTTGATTGTTTTGTATAGTAAATGAGCTAAATTTATCAATTTAATAACAAAAAGATTTTAATCCAATCCCTATAATAGGATATATAAGAGTTAATGTTTGTATATAATTTTCAATGCACCATGAATAGCAATTATAATGTTTGAATCTACGAAAAGTGGATTAGATGTCTTCACATATCCAAGGTAGTTAGTACCTTCTAGTTAATTAAATTTAATAACTTAAACGATTATATTTAATTTTTAAATATAATTATAAAAAATAAAATAGTTAAGATAAAAAAATTAAAATTTAGTTTAAAATATTAAAAGTATAGACTAATACACACAGAATGTATCAATATAAGGCAGTATTAATCAAAACAAGTCGTAATACATTGAAATAACAGACACACATCAAATTTTAATAGCTACTTCATATCAATTTAAGATATAAAAAGTAGATATCAACTACCATGTAATACCATCTCTAAAAGAACATACACATGCTTAGACCAGAATCCAATAACATAAATAGATGGGAGAGAAAGAATTGGTTGAGTATAAAATGGAAGATTGAGTAACAAGTGGGAACATATATACTGAATCTTGAACTGATAAAATATGTATGTGTATATATATATATATATATAAGAATATAGAGGATTAACAGCTCTTTGTCACATTTGGATTATCAGAATCGTAGTCCTCCCTCTTCACAATTCTCCCTTTTACTCTCTTCTCTACGTCGGTTCTTGCTTTCCGTGATGCACTATTAATTTGTCTTTCATGCCTGAACAACACATGACACTATAAAAAAAAAAAAAACCAATAATAAAAGATGAATATGAGATATGAATATATGCTCAATATAAAGCTTTAGGCTATGTTAGATGAATAATTCAAGTATCAAACATTCATTTTGATACACTATTGTCTAATTAGATGAATACTTCAAGTATTAAACATAAGTGCTTTAGGCTATGTTGTTGCACAATGCCAAAAAATCATGACACAAGTATCAGATATGAATGTGTGTCTAATACGGATATTTTTAATTTTTTTAAAAAAATTGTTCATGTATTTAGAAGGTATTTTGGGAGATTATATGTCTGATTGTCCAAAAATGAAGAGTCAGGCATGATCCTAAGAGTATATATTCAAATATAAGTTTAACCGTTCTAAATATATGAAAATACTTACTCGAGTCATGCCAAACACATAATTGTATCACACCTAAATCCACAAGAAAGGAGAAAATTGATACTCACAGTCGGGCTTTCTTCTTCTCTTTGTATCTCACCATGGCATTTTCTCTGGCCTCTAAATGAAAGCTATCTAAGTCAGGTGAAATGCAAGACGCTTCCCCATGTATGATAGCTGAAACACCATTATCAAGACAGTCGGGAGCACTGGTTTCAGCACTGAACCTTGAAACAGATGACATTGCTGAATAAGATGGTGGACTTGTGCAAGCTGAAGTAATGATTCCCTGGAAGTTACGAAAGGTGGTTAGATGAATAGATACATATTAACTTCCTATGTTACTCAAACTTGGGTATGATTGTTGGATTGGGTATAGTTTGACATGGGTTTTACAATCTATGAAGATTAATTTTTTCGGGATTTGTGAGTACACCTCCTAACAGTGCCGTCTTTAAAACTCGAACTTGAGTTCTCTCTTTTAAAGTATAATGTGTCTTACCATTACACTCAAAACTTATAAGGATTTAATAGGTTAAAATGTGCCACAAGTCCCTGTACTTTCTGGAAATTAAGAATTTAGTCCTACTTTTTAGATTTCAAAATTCAAGTTCAATTGTTAATACTGTTAAATTTGTTGTTGTGACATTTTTGAAATAAAAAAACACTCACTTGATAACCATATAATTAAAAAATGACTTTGTAATTAATTTGAATTTAACAGAAAAAATTTAATAGTGTTAACAGTTAAACATAAATTTAAAAATTTAAAAAGTAAGACTAAACTTCTAATTTTCAAAAAGTACAGGGGCTTGTGGCACATTTAAACCTATTTAATAAGTAAATTATTTATGAATAAATAATTTAAAAGTTCTAGTAAATTAAGCTAGGCGCTTTTGACTTGCAAGGTAAGCAATTCCCTTAGACCTTCGCAACCATAGGCAAATAAGAATTGAAATAAGAGCAAAACCCTAAAACATGATTTTTGGGTTTCTCATCCAATAACTCAATCCCAAACTCAGGATCATGTTGGACATTGAGTATTTTGATATTAGTACCTCACCCATACAGGCTTTGTCACCACAATCTTATTGCATAACAATTGCGAACACGTAGAGCTCACCAAGGGTAGCACTCCATCAGGATCAAGCTCCTTAAATGTATAAATGCTTAACACGTGAAATTCTTTAGTCTACCTTGCCAAGGATAGGTGTTGGGCCCTTCTTTGCATATCTCACTCGTGGGATCTCGCCTAGCTTATCCCTGCCCTTGTCCCATCATCACCTAGAAAACTAATTTGTTTTCAAAATGGCCGACCATGATGAGACTTTGAGTTGTACACGTTTCAAGGTCCCAAATTAAGAGAGGGTCACCCTTATCTTTAAATACCTCTCTTTAACCACGATAGAGGATCTTAGGTTGACTACTCTCTTTCAACCTATCATTCTACAATCTTACTTGAACCAAACGTATCCCAACCTTATGGCTCTCTACACACCACCGTGTGAACCACTACTTAAGCCCACAACCTCCATTTGTCCTCAACAATTTGGTGTGGTTAGCATGGAGCAACATGACTTTCCCCAATGAAAACATCCCTAGGAACCTAGTAAACCCAACATTGTCTATACATCCCGCAACTCAAGATGCTGGTCAAACTAGTAATTCCCAGCATGCTACAACCCATATGTGGTTAGCATGGAGCAACATGACTTTCCCCAATGAAAACATCCCTAGGAACCTGGTAAACCCAACATTGTCTACACATCCCCCAACTCAAGATGCTGGTCAAACTAGAAATTCCCAGCATGCTACAACCCATATGTGGAAATTTATGGAAATTGGTATCACCAACCTGGTAGTACTACTTTCTCGATTTCCCCCTCCACCAAATGTTTGTCCACTCCATACTTCTAATGAAAAAGCTTAGAACCCTCAATCTAATCCCAACTCTTCCTCACAGCAGTTTATGGAACCACAAGAATAGATGTGGGCTATGAGAGATCAGAAGCTCTAAGAACACTAAGGGATGAGCATCAATATTGATTTTATCAAGAGCAACTTCAGTAAAATATTGAAACCATAAAGCAACTTAGGGCAGGTCAACACCCATTCCCCTCGTCAACTGGATAAAGTTTTTTCTTCTTTGAATGCCTAGGCTAATCCTCAAACCAAGCGAGCACTTATGAGACTACATTAAACCTTTTCACTCCGTGACCCTCAACACCAAGGATTTGATTGACAAATGGGTGGTTGATGCCTTTTACAACAGGGTTGGCTCATCAACACTAAAGTATTGCTTCACGAATAACAAGAATCAAGACCTCGTCACTCTATATGAGAGAGCACAGAAGTTTGCGAAGACTGAAAAAGTGGTTTCAACTTTGAGTTTTCTACTTCATCATATAGACAAAGGAATCACCCTATTCAAGGGCGAACTCATGATAGAATTATGATAGAACTCATCCTAGCTTGAGGGCAAACTTGATGGGCCAACAACACTCGCGCTCTCCCAATTCACTAAGGAGTTTCAATTCGCCAAGAAATGTTTCTTCTCATTGTAAGTTTGACAGCTACACCACTTATGAAGTCTAGTAGTTTTAAAGGTCGCTTTAGGGTACAATGTCAATTCCACAACAAATTAGGGCATAAAATGGAAGATTGTATCTTATTAAAAGACACCATGGAAATGAAGAAATGAGAGCGCAATCCTGGATAAATATGGAAATGATCCCATGGTGGTTTCGAAAAAACCCTCCGACCACATCACTTATGGGGTTCACTCTGTCACGAATAGAAAATCCATAGGCATAATTTGACAACCTGATGACCCCAACTTCCAACATTCGTACCATCTCTTCATGTTTTGTTGAACGGGATCACTCATTCCCTTCAGTAGGGATTGAAAGTTCCCTGTACTTGTCAGGAGCTTTTGTCGTTGTAAAACTACTAGAATCAGCCCTGTTAGAGTATTGCTACCTCCGACCATCAGATCCCTTATTTCCTGAAATATTATTCCTGGCCATAACTCCAAATCCTAAAATCTTAAAAACACACACACACACACACAAAAAAAAAAAAAAAAAAAGGAACCTGAAACTTACCAAAAGACCAACTACGTCAAAGAAATTTGAACAAAAAGAACTCGCACCGATTTCTTCACAGCCTCCTTAAAACTTTTACCTTATTTCAATCGCTAGAAGAACAAAAGTCATTCAAAAGGCCAGAATCAAGCAATTTATAGAAGTGTATAAAGGAATTTAAAAAAAAAACAATTTCTAAGGACAAATACCCTCGTGCCACGTCGTGCACAATTATGAAACACCAACTCCCCCTCCCATCTCGAGAAAATGCATGTCCTCCCCACTTATTGGTGATGTATCAACTGGCGTCCTTTTCAAATTCAAATAAACAGGGACACAACGTCTTCATCTACACGATACGCACTCCCTTTCTACCAAGCATGCATCATATGCATGATCACTTTTACTCGTCACAGAAATTGAATCAACTCAAGGAATAACCTCCCTTTCGATTTAAGGAGGGGGGAAGGGACAAATTGTTCTAGGCACCTCGCCCATATAGACTTTGCCGCCACAAGCTCACTGCACAAAAACCAAGAACATCTAGACCTAGCCAAGGGTAACACTTCACTGGGGTCACGCTCCATGAACGTACATATGCTTAGCATATGGAGCTTTTTTAGTCTACCTCGCCAAGGACAAGTGTTAGGCCCTTCCTTACATGTCTTGCACATGGGACCTCACCTAGGCTGTCCCCGTCCCATCGTTGCCAACCTAGAGTAGTATTGTGTCTCCCAAGTGGCTGACCATGATCGAGTCTACACCATGCATGTCTCAAGACCCAAGGTTAAGAGAGGGCTACTCTCACCTATAAATACCTCTCTTTAACTAGGGGTAAAGGACCTTGGGCTGACTACTCCCCTTCAACCTCTCCTTTTACAGTCCTACTTGAATTAAATCAAACAGATCCCAACCTCTCATGGCTCTTCACACACCACCATGTGAATCGTTACTTAAGCCTCCAACCTCCCTTTTCCTCAAATCATTTAAAGATAATGGAACTCACAAGTAAAAAGGTTTAAAGCTATCCTACATGAACTTAGATAAGTTCTAACATAACTTTGTTTTTAGTACAATGAAGATTCGAACCCAAACTATTACTGGGAAAGTTGAACACTAGGCCAATAGGCCACAACTTGGGGTTTGACATAACTATTTTTGTATTCTCTAAGTTTTTCTATGTATTTAAAAGTTTATAGGACTGTTTCTTCATACATACATACATCCAAATATGTGTCAAACATGAATGTCAACTATGAATACTTTAAGAAAAGGGAAGAATATGTTTAAGTACTAATTTAACCATGTCTATCTAGCTAGACAAAAATTTCAAATTATTTTGAAAAACTATAACATTATCACTAACATAATACATAAATTGTTTATTGATATTTTTTCTGATTATGTTCATTTGGAACTTATAAAGCATAAACACCCCTCTGTCAAGGGATTTTCTAAGTGTTGAACACGGTTCTGAAATGACTAAAAACGTGTTGAACTAAAAAAAAAAAAAGATTAGGTCAAAACAATGTCAAGGAACAACTTGACACATCCAGTACTGATTTGGTTTTAAAGGGTTCTTTAAGAGGCAAGTGCACCAATATCCGAATATAGATCAAACACAAGTCTCCTACCAGAATATTTGTATTATAAAGTCGGAAGATTAAAAAAAAGAAAGCCACGACCCTAACCTCCATTGATATGGCATTAGCATTATTGGAGTCGTTGAAGGCCTCCTTTGCCATAGATGAGCTTGGAACATCTTTACTAGCAAGCGGTCCCCTGGTCGGGTGTTGATCAACACCAAAAAGGTCTTCAAAGTTGCGGAAAGATAAATCAATATCAGGCATGTTAAAATCATCTTGGCAAAATGTGTCTTCACAAACTCCAAGATCTTGCATATTTTGGGACCATAACTGTGGAATTCAATTATGAAACTCTGTTAACTTCAAAGACCGATCATTCTCAAATAATTAAGTAGCCATTCCTAATTTCCTACAATATAAGTTAAACGCCTGGCTATGAGAATTATAAGGCATGTTACACAGACTCAAGTTCTAGATAAGGTATGTTTTTGGATGAAGAAAACAAAGGGTCCAGATAGCATCATATCCCATCACAAACACAAATATCATATATTGATACATCAGGAAAAATATGAAGTTCTATCAATTATGTATGGCCTATGCAATTGCCAGCCATAAAAGAAGCTTTCTATCCTCAAAGAACCCTACATTCAATCAGTTATGAATTGAACATGAGTAGTGATCTACAGTTAATAATTAACCATCTATTTCAATGACTTGCGTGATCAGTGGAACAAACCTGACTATTGCGGATCGGACTTTTACATTGCCAAATAGATTCTCCGTAAAAAGGCATCCCGGAAGTTGAAGATGACAATAGGTTCTCCATATCCGTATTCAGCTCCTCGAGCGGATTGTCACTTTGGAGGATATTTGTATCAGTATCTTGGACTAGATTACTATCATCGTTTTTTGAAGAGTTGTATATTGAAGAAGATGTGTCTGCTTGTTCTAGGCTACAATTGAGAGGCAAATGGCAATCTCCCTCAGTGAGCTGAAATTTTTTCAGGTCAATAATCTGTTGTAGAATCAGTGAAGTATTTTTCATTTGCTGAACTCTGCTAATAACCTGCAATAACAATAACAAGAACACAATAAAGAGGTTAATAATCTCTCCTTAGCCCTCAGGAACTATGAAGTGTGCTATTAATCTATATTATATATACCCTGAAGAGCAAACTCTTAGTGTCAAAAGGAGTTGCAAGTTTGAAATGACCTAATTCATCGTGGTTTTAAGTCATCCGATTACATTTCAAAACTACAGATTACTATTGGTTGTAATATCCATTACATTCGTAAACCCAGGCTATGTTACTCGGACATAGGTGTATGTCAAATATGGTTATGTGTTTGATAGGGATGTGTTTAGTTTTTTCTAAGTTTTTCCATATATTGGAGATTCCTTGGAAGCTCATATCCAAAATTCATTGGATGCGGGTACATCGAGAAAAATGAAGAGTTGGAAGAATATGGTACCCTGGAACATGTCTTAGGTAGAAATGAAGAATCTATTGCACATCCAAAATTCTACCAAAAAACCCAGTAGATTAAACATTTTACAGATGTAAAGACCACTATGTGGAAGAAAAGAAAATGAGATTTGAAAATGAAGAGAGTAATAGTTAAAAAAATGCAATGCAATGCATTGCTCTTGGGCTGAACAGTTCTGTTATATGGTGTATCAAGTATTCATAGGACTTCAGATACTAATGTGTGTGTATATCTCTTAAAATGAAGAGCTATCATCATTGCACCAATTACTAAGCAGCAGCAGAGTATAATATCACTAATTAGTTTCAGTAGGTTAGCAAAAGGAGTCACTCCTGGTGCTATCAAATGATAGGCAGCTCCATTCAGGTAATTTGCTGTGTCTTCATTTTAATTAAAATACATGTGTCCAATACTAGTATCTAACGCATATTAGGATATGTGTATAAAGATATATCCTCCAAGGACCCTCCAAATACATGAAAAAACTTAGAGAAAATTGAACCTACCCCTTTCAGATGAATACCCGAATCTGACAGTCACACCCAAGTCCGAGTAACTTACTCTTTCAGTTCGCTGATCAATAACCTGATTTTCTGATTTACTGACATACCTAAGTAGGCAGGTGAGAACCCTTAAGAAACTTGAGTCATTAATTTAAAACACATCTTTCTAGTGATTCTTTTTTTAGATAACAGGGTTGTATTATTTAAGCATGGTTTTAGGTACAATATAATGCATTTAGCATAATTTTTCATTTTAGGCAGGACAGCTGGTGAACTTCAGGCTATCTAATTTCAGGTACAATACAAGGGTATATTCAGATTTTCTTTTTTTCTTACGTTTTTCCATGTATTTGGAGATACATAGAGAGGGTCATCTCCAAATACTCATTCGAACATCTTTTGGACATGAATACTTCAAGAAAAATGAAGAGTCAAAGCAACAAAGTTTAGAACGGCTTACCGTAGGTTACTTAAGTTTGCTGCATATTACTGGGATCATGGTCACAAATTGTCAATAAAAATGTCAACGGTGCATGCATAGCCATAGCTGATTATAAATATAACAGTTCAAGAGAAATGTAAACAAATCACCAAGCTCTATTTGCTAGTAAATGCTACCATGAATTAACCTTGGTTCGTTGACAGTTTGATTCAGAGTTGTGTCCTGCAGCAGCGAGAGAAGTCATGCCGGATTTATTCAAAGAGACTCCGGTTCCCAAAGAAGACTGCCTTAAGTTCCCAGGTTCAACTGCTTTGGGATTCATAGAAATAAATGAATTGGACAAAGCCTGGTCTTGAGTAGCATTGTTATCCAATTCATTCAATTCAAAACCCCACAATGCTGCAAAATCCTTAGCCGAAGGGCACCCCAAATAGCTACTAACTGCTCGTCTCTGGTGGAGGTGGTGAGAAGAAACATCATGGACGCTTTGGTCACAACCACGACACAAGAACATTCTGTGATTGAAACAACAAACATGTGATGGGCGGTGCCGGCACAAGTCACAGAGGAGGGTACGAAGATGCCGGTTTGAAAGTGCATTGGCCGAATGGACCTTCGCGTCGCAAGAAAGGCACAGCTGCGCTGCATCAGACTTGCAATAAACAACTGGTCTTGAAGTTGTGCAGAACTCACAGCTTTTCTCCATTTCAAAGCTCCAAAATTCAAAAAATGTATTCTGGTATGTATATATATTCAAATCGTCAATTCAAATTCATGAGCTTGATAATGAAGAAAAATAGTATATTCCTTTAACGAAGAAATCTCCAACTTCACTTTTCAGGATCTACAAAAGTTGATAATAAATACTGAGGAATCTAGAATATATATGTTGGTTGGAGTTCAATTTTGTGTGCGTGTTTGAAGTACTTGTATTTGTATCCAAACATAGGTGTGCGAATATGATCCTCCAAATAAGTAAATAAAAATCTTGAAATAAAATCAAATATATACATTTTCAACGGTGTGAATATGGAATCTGATTTAGAGATCAAAGGCACCTTACAAGCTTACACAGTATACAGAAAATTCGATTTTCTTAACGAAAAGGAAGGAAAGAACCCTTAATTTCTATTAGTTCTAACTGCAAAAGGAAAAATACATAAATAAATAAAAATCAGTAATATGACAAATTCAGCAGAATTATTCTTTCATGCAACTCTTTTTTTTTGTTTTTTGTCCGTGTTAAGAAATCTCCATAGCCAAGTAACTTCTAACAAAAATTGAAAAAGAAACAATCAAAATATAAATAAACCTCAGATATAACACTATACATCTATTCAGCTGATCGATTACACAAAAGAGATCTAAGAAACAAAGATCCAGAATTCAACAAATCCAATATGAACGATGTACACGTACCTTTGTATTTGTTTCCCGAGAAAAACAAACAAAGCAGGAAAGTTTTAAAAATAAATCCAAGAACGTTCTGAATAAAATAGAAAAAGAAAGCGGTGAGCTTTTTTATTGAGTTCTCATTTATCTTCACATTTCTTTCTCTGTTTTTCCTTTGCTTGCTCTTTCCATTCAATTATCTATCCCTTGTGCCTTATTTTGCTGACGTGTGCAGCGAAAGCGTGAACTTTTTGCTGACGTGGGACTAACACGTTGCCCTTTGTGGGACCCGCCAACGTTATCCATTGTGCATGTGAAACTGTTTCGTTTGGCGTTTCAGTTCTCTCATATCAAGTGATCCAGAAGTTTACCCGCCACACCAATAGCCCCTCGCCACGTGGTCGAACGGTTGCTATGAATGACGGCTGCAACCTACACAACCATTAATTATGTTCATCCAATAAAAGAAGCGTCAAAACTCTGAAAATTAATCCTTATTCAACATGGCCAAGTACAAAAATTTACTTTTGATGCACAGTATTTTACTAATGTTTCTTTTGGCTTTTTATTTATTAAAATAACCCAAACAAATTAATTAATTATCAAAATAATCTACTTTTTTAATTAAATACCAAAATAACCCAAAAGCTGCAGTAAAATTAGGTGGAACCAAATTAAATGGCTCCACCAACTTGCCACGTCAACATAGGGGATAAAAAAATAATTTTTTGGTGGAGCCATTTAATTTGGCTCTACCTGTATAAAATATAAAGGGAAATACTGTAAAATCTAGAAAATTGGGGGGCCTTTAAAATAATTTCCCATTTTTTGATTGAGCCATTTGAAATGGCGCCACTACCCCTCCTCACGCCTTTTTTTTTTTAATTTTGTCTCCTTTTTACTTTTTTTTTCAAATTTTTGAAAAGTTTGGGGGCCTTAAAAGCAATTTCTCCTTTACCAGTGGAGCCATTTAAAATGGCGCCACCACCCTCCTCACACTTTTTTTTTATTTTGGCTTTTTTTTTTCACTTTTATATTACTTTCTTATTTATTTTGTTTATTTAATTTATATTATTAATTTTAAAAAAATTTGTAATGTATATTTAAAACGTTTTATAATATATTTTTTAAAATTTTAAATATTATTTTTAAATAATTTTTTTAACTTTAGATATATATTTTTTTAATTATTTTTTATAAATTTTAAATATATATTTTTCAAATTACTTTTGAAATTATTAGTTTTATAATATTTGAAATGTATGTTTAATATTTTATTAATT
Organism: Gossypium bickii; assembly: GCA_025503065.1. Lineage (NCBI taxonomy): Eukaryota > Viridiplantae > Streptophyta > Magnoliopsida > Malvales > Malvaceae > Gossypium > Gossypium bickii. The sequence goes on from CP106721.1 coordinate 44,116,627, forward strand.
TTACATAGAATTTTTAAATTAAGATTTTTAATTTTTTCTTATTTTATTTGAAGTTTTATATTTTTCTTATTTTTGTTTATTTAATTTATTTATTTAATTTATTATTAATTTTAAAAAATTTGTAATGTATATTTGGAATCCTCTGTAATATATATTTTTTAAAATTTTAAATATCATTTTTAGATTATTTTTTAAAATTTTATATATATATTTAAAATTTATAAAAAATAATTAAAAAATATATATTTAAAGTTAAAAAAATTATTTAAAAAATATATTATAAAATATTTTAAATATACATTACAAATTTTTTAAAATTAATAATATAAATTAAATAAAGAAAATAAATAAGAAAATAATATAAAAGTGAAAAAAAAAAGCCAAAATAAAAAAAAAAGTGTGAGGAAGGTGGTGGCGCCATTTCAAGTGGCTCCACCAAAAAAGAAGAAATTGCTTTTAAGGCCCCCAAACTTTTCAAAAATTTGAAAAAAGTAAAAAAAAAAGACAAAAAAAAAGGTGTCAGGAGGGGTGGTGGCGCCATTTCAAATGGCTCCACCAAAAATTAGGAAATTGTTTTAAAGGCCCCTCAATTTTTCAGATTTTGCAGCATTTCTCTTGTATTTTATACAGGTGGAACCAAATTAAATGGCTCCACCAAAAAATTATTTTTTTATCCCCTATGCTGATGTGGCAAGTTGGTGGAGCCATTTAATTTGATTCCACCTAATTTTACTGTAGCTTTTGAGTTATTTTGGTATTTAATTAAAAAGGTAGATTATTTTAATAATTAATTAATTTATTTGGATTATTTTAATAAAAAAGCTGTTTCTTTTTCATCCACCACTTGCATAAAACTTATATTTATCATCACAATATTTATTACTGTTTTATTTTCATCCATATTCTTCTAAACGATTTTTATATTCATCCATTTTCTATAAAAAAAAAAAACCAAAAATATCAGTTTAACCACCTGAAATAAAATTTAAATATTTATGAGATTCACGTATATCTATATTTTTTAAATTAATTAAAATTTCTTCAAATTACTTTTAAAAAGCTCATTTGTTTTTTTTTTCTCCCTAATCTCTTATTTTTTTGATATCTTATATATGTAGCCTAATGCCTTTAAAATTAGTTTTTTATATTCAACTTCTCAACCCTTTCATATTATTAATATCATTTTTTTTATTTTCTCATAAAAATTAATTATATTCAAATTAAGTAAATGGGTTAATTTTTTTTTTCAAACACAAAAGGTAATTGATGAAAATTAGATATTAGTAAAGGTCTTGGATAAAAGTGAACTACTAATAAGAGGTTAAGGATGATAAATGTAAATTTTAAAAGTAATGTATGAAAATTGAATTAAATAAAGTTTTGCTAGAAATGTTCATGAATGATAATAAATTTTATTATTTTCTAAAACAATATGAAATAAATTAATATTTTTAAATAAATACAACTTTAAATTTCTAAGCAATAAAATTTTTTGAATTTTTTTTTTAAATATAGTTGTCACATTACTTAAAAATTGTTAGTTTCCATATATACAATAATAATTTGTTAGTTTTCAATATATGCCGCTAGAAGTGCTTGTTTTCATTTTGGGTCAATATATTACTTTAGATTAGGAGTAATCAAAATTCAATTTGATTCGAAAAAATTGAAAAAAGTTTGAATTTAGAATTATTCGAATCGAGTTAATCGAATCAACTCGATTTTTTTTTCAAATTCGAGTCGAGTTGAGTTTTCGAATTTGAATAACGTAAATAATTCGAATAAATCGAATATCAAACTATAATATTTTAAACATTAAATTTATATTATTAATTAGTATATTTATTTTACATTTTTACCCCCCAACCTTTTTACTTTTCCCCAAAACCTTTTACTACCCCAGCCACCCTTTACCCCCAAATCAAAATCCTCCCCAAAAAATCCCTAAACGTTCCCCCAATCTTCTTCTTCATCAGCTCTCCCTATCTATCCCACCCAATGAAATCCCTCTCCCATCCAACCATCCCACACCCATTTTCATTACTATCGTCCACCTGAGCTTCGCTACCGCTTCGCTACCGCTTCGCCCAGCTCTTACACCTACCAAGTTAAGCTTCACATGACTCTGAAGATTGAGGAAGCTGGTCTGGAAACTAAAGACGGTAAACCCAAAATCAAATCCCTAAAAGGTTATGGTTTGGAAACTAAAAAATATTTGTTATGTATTTGTTCGCTCCTCATCCCCTTCATGAATCTACAAAAATTTCTTAAAATTGAATTGTTTAAGCACTTTGAATTTTCTATTAACAACAAATAGTAATAATTTTATTTATGTCTACTATTTATATTATTGAATTTTTATATCTGTAATCATGCTGAATCTTTATCAATTTTGGTTAAAATTGAATTATTGATGATGCCATAAAATATTCGTGTTAAAATTTTTTGTTGGTATCAATTTTACATTTTATCTTTAAAATAACTTTTATTAAAAAAATCACATTTTTTACATTTAATATATATTTTAATTTCAAAATACATAGTGAAAATAATCAAAAGACAATTGAAGCAATCAACAAACTAATTCATATATAAAAGATTAATAAATAAATTATTAGGGAATGAAAATTAATAACAAATTTGATTACGGTGGGCGGCAGTGGCTACAACCTACAAGGACCCCAAGTTGGCATGCCCACTCCCCCTGTAACACCCCCTAACCTTTATCCGTCGCTGGAGCAAGTTTACAAAGCATTATCGAACTTTACAGACTAATTATAGACATTTCACAACCTTTATTATTCATATCAAGAATCAATCATAAAACACTCATATTGTCCCTTAGATAGGCCCTCGAGGCCCAAAATATGCATTAGAAGTGAATTGGAACTAAACCAAACACTTAGGGAATTTTTCCCAAAATCTCAAAATTTTTCTTAGGAGCAGGGGACACACACCCATGTGGCCAGACCGTGTGGCTCACACGGCCAGGAGACACGCCTGTGTTTTAGGCCGTGTCCAAATTAGGGTAGCTACTGACTTGGGTCACACGGCCAACCACACGCTCGTGTGCTAGGCCATGTGCAAAGTGCAGAGGTCACACGGCCAAGTCATATGCCTGTGTGCCAGGTCGTGTGCAAAAACCTAGGCATTCTGTTTTGAAATTTTAAGGCGCAGGGGACACACGGCTAGACTACATGCCCATGTACCAGGCCGTGTGTCACACACAGCTGAGACACACGCCTGTGTCTCTACCCGTATGGACGAAAATAGGCCATTCTAAGGCCACATTTCTCACCCTTTTCGATATTAACCTATAAATATCAATTCAATATCTCAAATAGCCCTAATCAAGCAATAATCACAAGCCAAATACCATGTTTTAAGTATAATATGTCATTGTAAGACTCATTTATATAAACTCACCATAAAAATCCATTCCTTGATTACTAAAAATTACTACTAAATATACACAAACAAATATACACATATGTATCATTCATAACTATGTTTCAAGTTTAATTCTTTTCTAACTCAACCCTAAACATACCAGATAAACCTTAGGATTGTATTACAAAATCTATCGAAGAAATCTGGATAGTGTGGCCCGATGTGTTGATCCGATCCTCCGAAATCACGTCAATATACAATGAACATTAAACACACAAGAGTAAATGTTGTAACACCCCAAACCCGGCCCATGCGTTATGAGCGGATTTGGTATGTCACATGAAGGAAATGAAAAACATCTCTATGATTCGTACAAAAATAGGTATTGCTTTGTTAAAATCAAGAAAACAAGCTTGATTTGAAACATATGATAAAACACTACTAATCTCAAAGGTTGATTGATAAATCGATAATTTGAAATAGAGGTCTTATAAACCGTGATTTTTGAAAACAACGTTGAAAATTCGAAAGGGAATCCGGGTCTTTTGGAAATTTCGTTGATATTTTAAAAGAAAATATTCGTGTAAAAGTTTATTTTGAAATCCATTTGTTAATCGATTTTGGAAAACATTTATTTAAGTTTTTAGAAAATTCCCATTTAAAACAATTTAAGCAAAATAATAAGTATATCAAACATAAAACAAATAATAAAATACTTCAGAGGCCTTATTACAACATAAAAACCCAAAATAGTAAAGTGAACGAAGATAGAAATCTAAAGTTCCGAAATAAAAACACCATTTCTGAAGTATGGCCTCCCTCGAGTCATCCATAGCCCAAGTCCATATCATCAAGCATTACCTACAAGGGTTAAGAGAAAGGAGGGGTGGGTTACTAGAACTCAGTGTGTAACCCACTTACCGTTGTCCACTGGGCCAAAATCCATTAAGCCATTATTTGGGTCGAGGCCCATTCACAATAATAAAAATGTATCAAATATAATATGCATATGAAATGCAATTCCCAATCAAACCTGGTATTCCATCCGTTACACACCACCCGTACCAACCAACACACCTGTGGGGATCTTTAGTCAACCCACCCCGCCAACACACCAATCGTAGGCATTAAGACATTTATATCAAATATAATTGTGGACAAGCCACTAGATTAACAGAATTTATGTGGCATTGCCACTTTACAGATTTGTGGCAGAGCCACCAGAATTATGTAGCAGAGCTACCAGAACTTCTCTTCATCATTATCCCATCCCATGCAAAGCATGTATATAATGCATAACAAATCACAATAATTTATTCAGATATTTCTTACAAAATTATGGCCCATTATAACAATTTATCAAGTTGGCCAATTAAGCAGAATATCATCTTGGCCCATTTCGCAAATTTTCAGATCAGCCCACATTGCAAATATATCGATTTGGCCCACATAGCAAATATATCGATTTGGCCCACAAGCAATTTCGTATTTCGGCCCTTTAGGGGCATTTCCATAATTCGGCCCATAAGGGCAATTTCGTAATTCGGTAATTTACCCACTAAGGGTAATTCGGTAATTTCGCAATCCAGAATTAACTATTAATTTGGCATAATAATTTAAAACTGTCCATCTGCGTTGTACTGACTAAATTGACTATAACTTGAGTTAGAAATCTCGAAATCTAAATCCGTAAATTTTCCTTAAAACTAGACTCATATATCTTCTTACTACGATTTTTCCAGAATTTTTGGCTTAACCATTTAGTACAGTTTATTCCTTAAAGTTTCCCTTGTTTCACTGACCTACGATTCTAACCTCTCTTAACCAAAATTCAAATATCTAACTGTACAGTTTTCATATGTTGCTCCCACTTGCTTCTATTGAAAATAGTCTCACTGAGAATCTGTACATATAGACTATAACTCATAATTCACTTTGTACAATTTTATACGATTTTTCCAAGATAGATCAGGGAACCACGAAGTTATTCAGAACCAGTCTCACTAAAATTAAGATATCTCAGAATATAGAATTCCTTTTCCTTCTCCGTTTCTTCCGTATTAAAATAGACACAGTAAGATTTAATTTGATATCTTATTCACTTTCTAATTCCTTTTGTCCTATTTTTCGTAATTTTTCAAAATCACGTCACTGCTGCTGACCAAACTATTTCTTTGCAAAATATGGTTACTACTATGAACATACGCACTCCCAAGTGATCACGGATGTCGATTTTCGGTTTTCTTCGATATTTCGACCAAATCATAGAATATTTCATGCAAAATTTCAGAAGAGTGCTAGATTACACACCATTTCAAACATGTATGCGGAAGGTACGGGATTACACACCTTGATTACGAGTTGTGCTTTCTACCGATTTCAACACCTATAATGATAGTTGATAGAAGGTTAGTCTCAACTTTGATAATCGTAACTAGAAACACTTTATTTGGCTAACTCCACTTACCATGAATGTGATCTCCCTCAGTGCATCGAGAATCGATCCTACCCTTTGAGTACTGAAATCCCGTCCTAAAATATTTGGTGAGCGAAAGAGTTGTTAGCAATTATCTCACCTTTGGCCAAAACAAATCTTATAACAACGTTCTTACCCCACTTGCTTGACGAGTCGACGATAATGATTTGGTTAATACAAATCACTTGTGCTCCTTTACCTTGTTGAAAGTCCTAAGCCCAACGATGGCCAAATCACAGGAAAGAATGTAACTCAGACCGATTCAATTAAGAAGAGGTTTTCCCACATGATAGGGAACGAAATGATGAAGAAATAGGATGATAATGGGTTCGGCTATAGAGAAAATCGAACAAGAAGACGTGATCACAAAGTGATGTTGATTAAAGAAGAAGAAAAGTTAATGAAATGGTCAAAAGAAAGAATGGATGGAGAGAAGTGCTTTGGTAGTTTCGGCTATCAAATGGGAGATGAGCAATTGTGTGTTTCGGCCAACAAAAGAAAAATACTGCACAATTGTGCTAGGAGATTTCGGCAAAGAGAGTAGCAATTTGGGAGAAAATGACACAAAGTTGCAAATGGGATTTTTGGCCAACACAATACCAAGACCTTACCAAAAGCCAAAGTAAAATTTCAGCTACCTATCTACCCCCAAAACCATCCACGTGCATAGCCATAAGGGTCAAAATTTTGCCAACCATACTTTCCATAGCATTCTCCATGAAATAAGCCACTTGTTCCCCTTACTTGCCTTTTCCTTTTGATTCCTTTCCCCAACCTCAACCTTTCCTTAATTCTTTTAGCCACCATACCAAAAATAAAGAAGTCAACCTTGCCATATATATACCTTGGCCGACATTAAGGAAAGAATGCAAAAATAATAGTCAAAATTTGCATACAAAGGGATTTGAACCTCTTCCCTCAAGGTACTTCATGTGGCGCTATAACCTCTTTACTAATTGCTCAATTATGCTAGCAATTTACTCTTTTATTTCCATAAGCTTTGAGGTCACTATATCTCCTTAAAGTGCTAAAATACCAAATTTTTTCTAAGGCCCAATTAAACTCGAGACTTCATAGAACCTCATAACCTTCCAAATTCACTTAATTAATAAGTCCAATTTGCAATAATTCCATTCTCTTGCTCTCAAATTTTAAACACTCCTACGCTCAAGGCCCATTGGGGCCAATCCTACTAGGCCCAATTTTGGGATGTTACAAGTATTCTACGCCAGAACCGGGTACGAAGCATTACCATACTTGACTCGCACAATTATACAACTTTATGCTATAAAACTCATTTCAAATTAAAAATTTTCCATTCATATGTCTATCGTCTTTAATGGACCTACGAGGCCCTAAACATGCTTCCAAAAGGTTTCAGAGATAATCTGGAAACTTTTATGCGCTTAAGAAAATTTTTCCTAAACAGGGGCTACACGCCCGTGGGGGAAAATGACACGCCCATGTATTATCTCACACGCCCATGTTCGACGTCCGTGGTCGACACTGACTTGAATCACACGGCCTGGGAACACGCCCATATGGCTCGCCCGTGATCGCCTCTGATTAATCCACACGGTCTTTTGCACGCCCGTGTGCTTCAACCGTGTGGCGATTTAAATTCCAAATTCAAGGTGGAGACTTTACATGGCCTAGACACATGCTTGTGTGCCTACCCGTGTGGACAAGAAAAAGGCTATTTGCCAAGCTCTTTTCACCCCTCTAGCTCACACAACATGGATCCATTCAACATATCATCAGACAAACTCATATTTTTCAATTTAAACTTCCATGAATGACAAGGTGAGCCATCAACCATGACAATTTACGAAATAGTTAGTCTTAAAAAGGGGGCCAATACACTTTTGGCCAAAATATCAAAATAATCTAACTAGTCTAGCCCCTATACATGCCATACACAAAATCACTAAGTCTAGATATACCGGGGTGAGCTAATAGTGTGGGTGATCTTCTGGTTATCCACGTATCTCGGCTCGGCTCTTAAACTCTATAAAACAAGGGAAAAGAAAGGGGGAGTAAGCTTTAGTAAGTTTACATGTAAACAATATAACATTATAGTATGTGCTAAACAATTATATAGCATTACATACTAAACAAGAAACAATCCACATTCATAATCATGCTTACTTATTTCTTCTATTTCCACATTCCAACCATATCACAAGCTTAATGTATACATTCATTAGCATGACTCCCTACACTTAGCACCATAATATCATATAAAACAACACATCACAATCTCTTAATCAACTACTCAAAATCAAATTACTCGGTGGTTTCGCACTTAGCCCACCATCAGTCCTTATTAGGGTGGTATCGCCAATAGCCCACCAGAGAGGTTAGTTACGGTGGTATCACACATAGCCCACCAAATGATAAATAGACGATGGTATCGCACATAGCCCGTCATAATTAAGTAATAAGGTGGTGTCGCACTTAGCCCACCGTCAAGTGTTGTTATTACACAATTACATAATTATTTCGTCATTCATACAAAATTATACAATAACTATCGAATTCAACCCACTTGAATCATTCACGTTCTCAATTATGCCATACACCAATCAATAACAACAATGTATATATAAAATGTATCATTTACACATAAACTTACCTCGGTGTAAAACGTTTCAATTGGCGGTTTAATCCGTAACCTTGCCTTTTCCCCGGTCAAGGTTAATTCCGCGCTCTTCTCAATCTATAATAATAAAATTCACTCATTTAGATCATTCTATGATCATAATGCATCAAAATCTACACTTACGCAAAAAATGACCATTTTGCCCTTGTACTATGCCAAAATTACGATTTTGCCCCTAGGCTCGTAAATAATTTTTTCAACACATTTTCTCATTAAACAAGCCTAGCTGAACATTTATTCCTCTTACAACAACCCACAAATCTAACTATTTCATGCATTTATTACACATTTTCAATCTTTGCGTTCAAGTCCTATCTAGATGTTTTCTTGCTAACTCCCTTCACAAAAGTTGTTTCTCATCTCACTAACATTCATTTTCTCCCATATAAACTCAGCTAACAACATAAACTCTTTCATGGTAAGTCCTTAAACTTTCAACCATTTAACAAATTAGCCCCCTCATTAGCTAGCTTAAGCTTTGGGGGCTCCAAAAGTACAAAAATCATAAAAAATAATTATCAAAAGGACTTACTTGCAAGGATGAGATATAACTGAAATTTTCAAGCTTTTAAACCCTAATCTACATGGCTGGCCATCACTCATCTAATGGCCTAATTCCACTATAAGGACCTCCAATTTACATTCTATAGCTATTAGGTACCCTTACCTTATAAGATAGAACTTTCGCACCTTATGCGATTTAGTCATTTTTCAGAATTAATCATGCTATTGCTAAAATTAAAGCACCAAAATTTCCACATAGCCATATATTAATACCATAACACATAAAAAGGCATCAAAATAAATTTCCCTAACCTCGATTTAGTGGTTTCAAAACCACTATTTCGACTAGCCACAAAATCGGGCTATTACAGTAAGCTTATAGAGGCTTAGTAAGTTCATAGGCTTTAAAAATAAATCTTATCGAACAAACTATAATAAAACATTAAACAGGGCATTCCACTAACATTGCCTGCCATTTACAATTTCAATTAATAAAATTCACTTGGTTGAACTCAATATCAATAACTTCTTGGATTCTTTCACAATAAATCTATATAACACTTACCAATACATGTCAAATTAGAGAATGCCTTACGAATTTGAGTACATCATTTTCTTGACGCCATAGTCCAACTATGGTCTTACACATATAATGCCATGGCCCTGCCATGGTCTTACACTTATAGTGACATAACCCGATTATGGTCTTATCATAAGGATGCCATAACTGAGCTGTAACACCCCATACCCTGTCAGCACGATACGACCGGATCTGGTATGTCACAGGAAGGGTAGTTTGAAAATCTCAACAAAACATCGTAACTTAGGAAAACATTTCGATTGGTTTCTTTATTTAAAAAAAAAGATTTGTAAATTTTTGCTTGAAGGTTTCGTTTTGTCTTTTTTTTTTTCAATTGATCGAAAAGGCTGTAAGCAAATTTTATTTTTATAAAAGCCGATATCAATGAATTCTATAAACGTGTCATTTGAAAACCAAGTTGAGGTTTTAATAAAAACTTCCGAGTTAAATGGCTATTCGCTTGTCATCATTTGTTAATGTTTTGAAAACTATTTGCTTATGCTTTTAATTTTAGAAAACCCCATATTTGACCATTTGAAAAATACAAGATATCAGCATTAAAGTCTAAAACCCAAATTAAGGAGTAGGAGGCCTTATTACATAACAAAATCCCAATTAAAACAAGTTTGAATAAAGGAAATGAATTTACGAGAAAAATATTGCATGGCTAACTCAAGTCTGCCCCCGCTCCAAATCCGCGATCTAGAGATTACCTGCAACATTAAGCAGAGGGGTGAGTCACCGAGACTCAGTGTGTAATTCCCCTTACGAACACAATTTGGGCCTAAGCCCTAATAACATGGCATATCAATAGCGCATGCAATGCAACCCAGCCCATCCTAGATTTCCATCCACTACATCACCTGTATCCATTGAACACCCGTGGCATCAAGCCACTGTGGTCCCAAATCACTTATGACAGAGTCACAAGAAAAAGTGATGCCTGAATGGTCACACTACTTTCGGCTAGTGCCAAAGGAGCAAAAGAGATGAACAGAAGGAGCTGACAGTTTCGGTACAGTGAGAAATAAGGAAACCGAATGAGAGAAAAGAGAGAACTCCCGGAGCCTTGCAAAAATTAGCGCTACCCCTTAATGATCGAAAATGCTAACATGAAGAATGCCTAAGACCTATGGGAAGTTCGGCACACCCACCTAGCAACTGAACTGAAATTCCCCCTCCAAGCTTCCCACATTCGGCCAACACCTCCACCATCACCTAATCCCTTGATTTGCTCCTACTTTCACTCTCCAACACCCATTTGAATTGGTTCGATCAATTCAAACTCCACAAGCTCCTCATGTCTATCCATTTGAATACATTGACCCATTCAACCATCAATCTTGAAGAGTCCCTGCCGAATCCATCTTCTCTCCACTCTGGCGCAAAAAATAAAGCTTCATAATGAGGCTTACAGGATTCGAACTCCTCCCCTTCAGATCCAACAAGTGACGCCACCTCCACTAGGACACAAGCTTCTTTGTGTCAACAACTACACACAAATAATCTTAAGGCATGCTCCTACTAGCTTTCCCTCCCTAAAGTGCCGAAAGGCGAAATTTTACCAAGGCCCTGGCCTTGACCCCGAGCCTCCCCAGGACCCCCAACCACACCAAAATAATAAACAAAGCATGCCAAACACACAGTAACACACAAATAATGCAGAGCCCCCAATTCTAGGATGTTATAGTTCTACCCCCTTAAAAAAAATTTCGACCTCGAAATTTACCTGATCAAAAGAGGTGAGGGTATTGCTGTCGCATCACATCCTCTGGCTCCCACGTGTTCCTCTGAACTATGATTTCACCACAAAACTTTAACCAACAGAACAGTTTTTCTCCTCAACACCTTAACGTCTCGGTCTAGGATCTGAACTGGTTCCTCTTCAAACGATAAATCCGGTCTCACTTCGATTTCCTCCACTGGCACCATGTGAGATGGATCTGAACGGTAGCGCCTTAACATTGAGATATGTAATACATCATGTATCTGCCTCAATTCCGGAGGTAACTCGAGCTGGTATGCAACTGGTCCCACTCGCTTCAACACTCGATAAGGCCCAATGAACCTGGGGCTCAACCTGCCCTTCCGTCAAAATCTCAAAACTTTCTTCCAAGGCGAAACCTTCAGAAACACCTAATCACCCATTGCAAATTCTATATCCTTACGTTTCAGATCAGCATAGGATTTCTGCCTGTCGGAAGCTTCTTTCAAATGAGTTCGAATCAACTTAACTTTTTCTTTTGTTTCGGAAACTAATTCCGGACCCAACATCTGACGCTCCTCCAACTCCGCCCAACAAGTAGGAGTACGACATTTCTAACCATACAACGCTTCGTAAGGCGCCATCCGAATACTAGATTGGTATCTGTTGTTGTATGCGAATTCTGCCAACGGTAGGAACTCCTCGCAACTACTCCTGAAGTCAATGACACAGCCTCTCAAAATGTCTTCCAAGATCTGAATTACCCTCTTAGACTGACCGTCAGTCTGTGGATGAAATGCGGTGCTGAAGTCTAATCTTGTACCTAACGCCTGATGCAATGCTTTCCAAAACCATGATGTAAACCTGAGGTCTTTGTCTGATATAATAGACACAGGTACCCCATGTAATCTCACAATCTCTGCCACATACAGCTTGGCTAACTTCTGTAAAGAATAATCAACCTGAACCGGTATGAAGTGAGTGGATTTCGTCAACCGATCCACAATTACCCACACTGAGTCTTTCTTCGTAGGCATAAGGGGTAGCCCACTCACAAAATCCATTATTATCCTTTCCCATTTCCAAAGTGGAATCTTTACTGGATACAGCAACCCTGTAGGCAATTGGTGTTCCGCCTTCACTTGCTGACACGTCAAGCATTTACCCACAAACTGAGTAACCTCTTGCTTCAAACCCGGCCACCAAAACTGCTCACGCAGATCCCGATACATCTTACTCTCGCCAGGATGCATAGCATATGGGCTACTATGCGCTTCCTAAAAGATTTTCTGTCTTAACTCGGAATCCTTTGGTATACAGGCCCTTCTCCGAAAGCACAATACTCCATCACTTTTCACACTAAAATATGCCATTTCACCATCTGCCACTAGCTGGAACTTAACACTTAGCGATTCAGCAAAAAACTGCTTCTCCTTTAATTGACTGACCAAAGAAGGCTTCACTTGAAGTTTCCCCAACAAGCTTCCATCATTGTATAAGCTGAGATGAGCAAACATTGCCCTCAAGTCCGATATCACCTTACGGCTCAACGCGTCTGCCACTACGTTAGCCTTACCCAGCTGGTGCTCAACCGCGCAGTCATAATCCTTCAAAAACTCAATCCAGCTCCGCTGCCTCAAATTCAACTCCTTCTGGCTGAGGAGATACTTCAAGCTCTTGTGATCTGTGTAGATGATGGACTTCTCCCCACACATGTAGTGTCTCCAAATCTTTAGAGCAAAAACTACCGCAGCTAGCCCAAGATAATGCGTATGATAATTCATTTCGTGAGGTCTCAACTGCCAAGATGCATATGCTACCACATTCTCCTCTTGCATCAACATACATCCCAACCCTGTGTGCGACGCATCATAGTAGACGATAAATTCCTTCCCTGCCTCTGGCTGAATCAACACCGTTGCTTCAGTCAAAATCTTCTTCAACATATCAAAACTCTCCTGCTATTTATCTGCCCAAACGAACGGTACCCCTTTCCGTAATAACTTGGTTAACAGTGCAGCTATCAACGAAAACCCCTCAACAAACCTTCTGTAGTACCCAGCCAAACCAAGAAAACTCTAAATCTCCGCCACCGACTTAGGCGGCTTCTAGTCCAACACAGCTTCAATTTTCCGAGGATCAACCCTAATCCCCTTAGCGGATACAACATGGCCCAAAAAAGTAACTTCTTTCAACCGAAATTCACACTTACTAAATTTAGTGTACAGCTGCTCTTCCCTCAGAATCTGGAGAACCACCCGAAAATACGAATCATGTTCCTCTTTCGTGCTCGAATAAACCAGAATATCATCTATGAACGCCACGACAAACCGGTCCAGATAGGGTTGGAATACCCAGTTCATCATGTCCATAAACACAGCTGGTGTATTTGTTAACCCGAACGGCATCACCAAGAACTCGTAGTGACCATAACGAGTTCAAAATGCTGTCTTATGAATATCTACCTCCTTAACCTTAAGCTGATAATATCCTGACCTTAAGTCTATCTTTGAAAAGATCGAAACGCTTCGCAACTGATCGAATAGGTCATCGGTTCTAGGCAGCGGGTACTTATTCTTAATCGTCAACTTGTTCAGTTGCCTATAGTCAATGCACATCCACATCGACCCATCCTTCTTCTTAACAAATAACACCGGCGCTCCCCAAAGTGACACTTTGGGTCGAATAAAACCTCGGTCCAACAGTTCCTGAATCTGCGCTTTCAGTTCCACCAACTCCTTCGGCGCCATTCTATATGGGGCAATAGACATTGGCTCTGTTCCCGGAAGAAGATCAATACCGAATTCCACCTCGCGATTTGGAGGTAACCCTGGAAGCTCTTCTGGAAAAACATCAGAGAATTCCTTCACTGTTCTGACATCTTTCACAGCCAACTTCTTGGCCTCCAAAGTACTGACGAAAGCTAAGAAAGCCTCGCATCCTTTTTTCACCATTCTTTCAGCCTTTAAAGTGGATACTAAATTAGATAAATAATTCCTCCATTCACCTATCACTAAAACTTCACTATCCTCAGGAGTCCTTAACACCATGCGCTTAGCAGCACAATCTAAGTTTGCTCGATACCTTACTAACAAATCCATCCCTATGATTAAATCAAACTCCTCGAACGGCAGTTCCATCAAATCAGCTAGGAAAACCATCCCTTGCACTTCTAAGGGCACATTCCTTAAGAGTCTGTTTACCACTACAGATTGTCCTAGAGGGCTAATCATAGTCATCTCTCTAGGAGCAGTCTCAGATTCTATACTTAAAGTCTCAGATACTTTACTAGTAATATAAGAATGTGTAGACCCAATATCTATCAATGCTGAAAAGGGCAAACCAAAAATAAGGAACGTACCAGTTATGACGTTCGGTGCTTCACCCTCCTCTCAGCGTCTAGCTGCATAGACTAATCCAGGCTGTCTCGCATCTGTATTCCCAGCACCTCGGCCCGGTGCTCTACGCCTTCGACATAAACCAATTCCTCCTCTGGCCGGTCCACGACCTCTTGGTGGTTGCGGCCCCCCTCTTCCAGGCTGTACATAACCTTGACCAACTGGCCGCGCCCAACTTGGCTCCTGTGGACAGTCCCTTACCAAATGATCTACAGATCCACACCGATAACATCCCTTACTTCTTGTTCAACACTCCCCCGAATGATAATTCCCACATCTAGCACGTGGCTGAGACCGTCCAGCCTTAACAGTTCTTGCAACTCGACTCGGCCCATCCAACCTAGGCTTCTTTTGAAAACCCCCAGCAGATCCTGATGACCCAAAATTCCTCTTATTCCTACCTCTGTCCCTATCCTGATTCTATCTTTTAGATCGCTTCACCTCTTCGGCTATCTTAGCCTTCTCGACCAGAATAGCAAACTCCCTTTCCCGTTGTGGAGGTATCAGCACTCACAACTCGTCCCTCAGACCATCGTCAAATCAGACACAGTGCTCATGATCTGTGGCAGCAATACCTCGGGCATAACGACTCAAACGTAAGAATTCTGCCTCATACTCGGCTACTGACTTGCTTCCCTGAACCAAATTCAGAAATGCCTTTCTCTGAGCATCCATATAACTCAATCCAATATACTTGCCCTAGAACGCCGACTTAAAGAAGTCCCAGATGATACAGTCAGCTGCTGTACCATCCCTTACCGTGAGCCACCACTGGTATGCCTCGTCTTAAAGAAAAGACACAACTCCTTTCAATTTCTCTTCCGCGGTACAGTGAAGGTCATCCATGATGCGCTCAACCGCTTCTAACCAATATTCAGCTACGTTAGGAGCCACACCAAAAACGCCCCTAAACATTTCAGCTCCATTAGCTCGAAGTCGTTCTGACACAGATTTTCGAGCTACTGATCTCGTGCTCACTCCAGCAACTCTCTCTAAAACACGTAGCATCACCTGAGACACAGCATCGTTTCCACCAGTTTGATCCTGAAATTTTACTTCTGCAATTGGTGGTGCTGGCACTTCACCTTTTAGCCCATGTCCTGATTCCGAGGGTTCAGACCCAATATCTCGACCTCTTCCAAGGCCTCGCATACCGAGTCCACGTCCTCTAGTACTCATTACAACGCGATTTAATCTGATTAAAAGTTTTATGAGATAGTGTTTTCTTCCACTGTTTGTTACAAAGCAGTTTTATGTAAATAGCGTTATGAGTAGTTCTCGCTATTTCATACACACCTAAGGTTCTAGTCTCTAGAGTTGCATTTCTTAGCACAAGCAATCACAACATATCATACTCACTTTATGCAAAAGCAACCAAAAGTCAGAAGACTTACCGTGCGGATTTAGTACCGGAGACTCGGGTGCCATGCTTCCAAAAGACATACATATATCTAAATCATTTTCTAGGCGCTTAAAACATTTTAACCCCATACCCACGGCTAAGTTTTTGCAACCTAGGCTCTGATACCACAATTGTAACACTCCATACCCGGTCAGCACGTTACGACTGGATCTGGTATGTCACAGGAAGGGTAGTTTGAAAATCTCAACAAAACATCGTAACTTAGAAAAACATTTCGATTGGTTTCTTTATTAAAAAAAAAAACAATTTGTAAATTTTTACTTGAAGGTTTCACTCCGTCTTTTT
Source organism: Gossypium bickii (assembly GCA_025503065.1). Lineage (NCBI taxonomy): Eukaryota > Viridiplantae > Streptophyta > Magnoliopsida > Malvales > Malvaceae > Gossypium > Gossypium bickii. The sequence goes on from CP106721.1 coordinate 44,133,050, forward strand.
TTTAAATTGATCAAAAAGGCTGTAAGTAAATTTTGTTTTCATAAAAGCCCAAATCAATGAATTCTATAAACGTGTCATTTGAAAACCAAGTTGAGGTTTTAATAAAAACTTCCGAGTTAATTGGCTATTCGCTTGTCATCTTTTGTTAATGTTTTGAAAACTATTTACTTATGCTTTTAATTTTAGAAATCCCCATATTCGACCGTTTGTATAATACGCGATATCAGCATTAAAATCCAAAACCCAAATTAAGGAGTAGGAGGCCTTATTACATAACAAAATCCCAATTAAAACAAGTTTGAAGAAAGGAAACAAATTTACGAGAAAAATATTGCATGGCCACCTCAAGTCTGGCCCGGCTCCAAATTCGCGATCTAGAGATTACCTGCAACATTAAGCAGAGGGGTGAGTCACTGAGACTCAATGTGTAATTCCCCTTACAAACACATATTGGGCCTAAGCCCTAATAACATAGCATATCAATAGTGCATGCAATGCAACCCAGCCCATCCTAGATTTCCATCCACTACATCACCTGTATCCACTGAACACCAGTGGCATCAAGCCGCTGTGGTCCCAGACCACTGTGGTCCCAGACTACTTGTGACAGAGTCACAGAATATATAAACATGGGGCCAACCTACTGTGGTCCCAGACCACTGTGACGATCTCTGATAAGTATATATGGGGCCAACCCACTGTGGCCCCAGACCACTGAGACAAGTCACTGATAAGTATATGTATACGTGGTTCCAAGCCACTATGGTCCCAGACCACTGTGACAATAGTCACTGAATAGCACTTCTCCTCCATCATCTCCCATAGCGCATGCACATAATATCATACTGAGGTGAGTGTTATACGCTTTCAATGAATAACATATAATTAACTGATGCATTCAATATTACGAAAGTATAGCGAAATTTACCCAGTGTCTCTAACCCTACCCACGAGGGTATCTCGACTGACAGAACAGTCATTTCGGCTTCCAGCCAACGCAATTATTAACATGAATTGATTAACAAAGTAAAGTGTGAACATTACATACTTGATAACGTGTAAAACTAGACTTTCTACATTGACGCTCTCTGTAACATTCTAAATTAGGGGTTGTGCGTTTAGAGCATAAATTTATGAGTTGGTAGGCTTTAAGAGCGGTTTGGAGGCGTTTTAGGAGTTCTTAAAGCTCGAGGACTAAAATGGAAGCTTTGGAAAATTTTTGGAATTTTAGGTTAAAAAGAGGAAAAGAGGAAAAGAGGCCTTAAAAGAAATTATGTGGGGTTTATAGCATAAGGAATAATTTGGCAAAGTGGCTTGGGGCGCTAGGGTACTTTAGGAGGGCAAGAGTTCGAGCTGCATGTATCGCATTTTGGGAGTTTTATTTTTGTTGGCGAGCAAGGCAAGGAGGCCTTAAAGGAAATTTCGTGGCGTGTTTGGTATATAAAATCCCTTGGCAGAGTGGCTTCCATGCGCCACTTAGGGGCTTGGACATAACTCCATAACGTCTGGAGTTCGAGTTGTGGGCGCGGCATAAGTGTTTTATTTTTGGAAAATGGCGTTAAGGGGAAAAGGGAGGTTTTAAAAGAAATTCGGAGTGGAACTTGTCGCAAGGAAGCGTCTGGGTGGAGTGGTTAAGGACGTTGCTTGAGGGCTGCGGCTGGGAGGACTTGTGTTCGAGTCCTAGGGGTCGCGCTTAAGGTGTTTTATTTTTGCTTTTAGCGCTAAAGCATAGGGGGCCAGCAAAGGGTAGTTTAAAATAAATTTATGGCAGAATATGCCATGAAGGCGCGTTAGAAGAGTGGCTGGAAGCATGGGGGATTCTCTCCAGGTCTCGGGTTCGAGACCTGAGGGCTGCACCTGGGTTTATTTTTTTATGCCGGCGTGAGGGTGGCTGCCTGGGGCATGTACGCATGAGCAATGCTTCTTGGGATAATTGTCATTTTTTTTTAGTATTATTATTATCTTAAGTATGGGGAGTTTTAATTATTTTATTGTTGGAGTATGGGTTAGTTTAATTTATGCATGAGATGTTTTTTTATTTTATTTTATTTATTGAAGAAAGAGTTTAGGTGATGGGGTGTTGTTATATTATTATTATTATTATTATTATAGGATGATGGGTTAGTTATATTTATTATTATTATTATTATTATTATTTTATGTATGGTGATGGGGTGGTAATGAGGGATAGAATAAACAATGTGTTTTGGTAATTGATGTTAGAAATTAGCAAAAGGAGAGCATGGTGAAGCCTTGTCCTTTGTTCTTGGCCAAAATTTTTGAATCTTTGACCTTCTTTCCCCCATTTGTGAGCATGGCCGAATGTTGTATTTTTGGGGGCTTGCTTGATCGGCTTTGAGTGTTCAAGGAGGTGCCGAAATTCCTTGGATTTATCTTCTTTCCTTTTCTTTTGTTCTTGCCGAAATTCATGCCTTGCTTTCTTTCTTCCCACTTTGTGCATGGCTGAAATAGGGACCTTGGGGGCTTGTATTTTCGGTTTTGAAAGGGGGTTAAGTGCCGAATATTACTCATCCTTATAGAGCTTAGGCTGAATCTACAAGGGTAAGTATCTTTCTACTTTAGCAATCGGTTTAGGCCTTGGTTGTTTGGATGGCTGAATATTTTTAGGGCCATAAAATGTGTTTCTTTTGCATGTGCCATCGTGAAGGAGCTTTAAAGGAGAAGCTTCGGGATTTTTGAACATCAAGGTGTGGTAAGTATAACATTGGGCCAACGGCCATTGTTCATAGATTTGTGTATTAGCCGATTCTAACAATGTTTTAGTAGGAATTTTGATAATTTCGGGAGAAAATCGACAGGAACAAGTGGCGGTTTCGGGACTTAGTCGAGCAAGGTAAGTAATAGCTTTTGGCCTAAGGCCATTTATTTTGGTATTTAAGGGGGGGCTAATCGGTTCTGTCCATGATGGAGTAGGGGTTAATTGAAAGAAGCATATAATAGCCTCCGGGATTCAAGGTTGTTTTGGTAAGAAATATTTAGTAAGATTCGATACTTAGATTTATGACTTGGATGATTAACCGTTTGATCTGATTAAGTATCATTAATGGAGGTAAATATCAGTCAAGAAGGTAAAAGGAAGATCCCTATCCTGAAGTTTAAGAAACGATCTGTCTCGGCAGTGCGAGATTGGCCGCCGGGGTGTGGGTGGGCGTCAGAACAACAAACGAGGCGGATAGCCGTAGTGTCGTTTAGTGATAGTATCGGGATTGAGGGCATAACGTTGTTAGTGTCAGTGCATAGTTATCGTGACCGTTCTCTTGCTTGTTTATATGTGTTATTTGTAAATGTATATGTTGTGCATGTTAGCGAAATAAGGGCTAAGATGATGGATACCCGTGGTGGGTGATTGAATACTCAGTCGGTGATTTTCGATAATAAATGATTATTGATGAATGTATAAAAATGTGATGGCATGTGATGTATATTTGTTTTGATAATATGTTGTCATGGTACATACATATATGCATGGGACTTGGGATGTGACTATTGGAAGATTGGGTGTACGCTATGTGCGTGGTCTAATGCTAGCCTCGTGCTACATTAGCACTTGATGTTAGCTATGTGCTTCATCAAGGAGGTGTTGGTGAGTGCCCATCTCGGCGGTTGATAGTGTGTGCATCACCGTGAATTTATTGATTTGTGGAATCCTATGGGATCGGTGGCAGCCACGGCCTTGGGCGATAAGTCCGCCAAGGTAAGATATGTGGATCACTATGTGATCGGTGGATTAGCCACGGCCTTGAGCAGGGAGTCTGCTAAGGTAGGAGTACGGATGGACTTAGGATGTGTTGGGCTTCATAATTGCATATTCATGTGTATGGACTGTGTGGATATGGGCTAAGCCCATATGTCGAGACATGTGTAATAGCTATGCACTGAGTCTTGGTGACTCACCCCCTTTTCTACCATTTTTACAGGTGAGTAGATCGCGGAGACGGAGCCGAAGAGGACTCAAGGCGGCCATGCATGTTTCTCGGCTTTGAAATTTTATTTCGTACCGTTAAAGTTTACTATTTACTAAATTTCGGTTTGGTTTGTAATATGGCCGCTAATTATTGTTTTGGATGTTTAATAGTTGCTTTTACCTTATTTCTATTATATTATTCACAAACTTATAAACTGTTAAGCAAATTGGTAAAAGCAACGTTTTCAAAATAAGTATTCGTACGCGTTTTCAAAGACGTTACCATCGGGTAGCAAATTTTAACAAGTTAACGATACCCCCGATATTTCTAAAAATCTAAATGATCAAATGGTTTCAAAGGAAAAGAAAAAGTTTTCAACTCAATCGTGTTTATCAAACCAACCTATCTTAGTTTTAGCAAACACCGTTTTACAAATTCAACAGTATTTTCAGATTTCCACTGTTAACCCGATTCTTTCAAAATGTTTTTACTCCGTGACATACCAGATCCGGTCAAGGCTCGCGGGTCGGGTTTGGGGTGTTACACTCTCACTAGCAGGGACGACAACTATTTGCCTATCCCAAGCAGATGTCAGCTCTCTACCACAGCCTGGTGGAAAGTCATGAACTGCCTACACAGCACGCTTCTTAAACTTAGGAGCAGCGACCACAGGTTCGCTCCCCTCAGGCTCCTTAGACGCACCCTCCTTGGATCGGCTAGCCCTCATATCCATGATAAGAGTCTTGATCAGTACTTAGAGAAAAACGTTTGATTGTCTATCAAAGAAATTCGGTTAAGGCAACGAAAGGGAACAAAAGAAAATGGACAACCTTTAATCAAGAGAATCTCATTACCTCACGAACCCAAATGGAATGATATGGTTCGGCAACCAACCGACCTTCAGCTTCAGACTACCACTGTTCAGCTGATGGAGTATCCCGAAGTAAATGTTCCAAAAGAGAGAAAAGGAAGAAGGGGTTAGCCGAAATCTAAACACCAAGAACAAAATAGCCATTCGACTAAGACCACACAGAAACGAAAAAGAATAAGAAAGAAAAACAAGATTCCCTCCCTACCTTGCACGATAGAGCTCTACTGAAGAAGAGACTTTCGGCAACCCACAGAGATGCTTTTTGATATACGGTTGATAATGGTAGATGAGTAAAGATGGTTCGGCTAACAGTAAAAAGTGTAAGAGTAGATTAATGTGATGTCAAAAGAGATTCGGCTAGAGAAGACAGATGTAGAAAAGTAAAGAGTTTCAGCTTTTGAAAAGAAAAAAAAAGAAAAAGGTGGAAAAGATGAATAGAGGAAGACCAAATATTCGGCTAAGAGATAAAAGAGGGTTCGGCTAAAGAAAAAAAGAAGTAGAAAGAAAAGAAAAAGAAGGAGAAGAAGAGATGCCCGAATGGTCACACTACTTTCGGCTAGTGCCAAAGAAGCAAAAGAGATGAATAGAAGCTGACAGTTTCGGTACAGTGAGAAATAAGGATGCCTAAGACCTATGGGAAGTTCGGCACACCCACCTAGCAACTGAACTGAAATTCCCCCTCCAAGCTTCCCACATTCGGCCAACACCTCCACCATCACCCAATCCCTTGATTTGCTCCTACTTTCACTCTCCAACACCCATTTGAATTGGTTCGATCAATTCAAACTCCACAAGCTCCTCATGTCTATCCATTTGAATACATTGACCCATTCAACCATCAATCTTGAAGAGTCCCTGCCGAATCCATCTTCTCTCCACTCTGGCGCCAAAAATAAAGCTTCATAATGAGGCTTACAGGATTCGAACTCCTCCCCTTCAGATCTTACAAGGGACGCCACCTCTACTAGGACACAAACTTCTTTGTGTCAATAACTACACACAAATAGACTTAAGGCTTGCTCCTACTAGCTTTCCCCCCTAAAGTGCCGAAAGGCGAAATTTTACCAAGGCCCTAGCTTGACCCCGAGCCTCCCCAAGACCCCCAACCATACCAAAATAATAAACAAAGCATGCCAAACACACAGTAACACAAATAATTCAGAGCCCCCAATTCTAGGATGCTACAGTTCTACCCCCTTAAAGAAAATTTCGACCTCGAAATTTACCTGATCAAAAGAGGTGAAGGTATTACTGTTGCATCACATCCTCTGGCTCCCACGTGGCTTCCTCTGAACCGTGATTTTGCCACAAAACTTTTGCCAATAGAACCATTTTTCTCCTGAACACATTAACGTCTCGGTCTAGGATCTGAACTGGTTCCTCTTCAAACGATAAATCCAGTCTCACTTCGATTTCCTCCACTGGCAACATGTGAGATGGATCTGAACGGTAGCGCCTTAATTGAGACATGGCATATGTCATGTATCTGCCTCAATTCCGGAGGTAACTCGAGCTGGTATGCAACTGGTCCCACTCGCTTCAACACTCGATAAGGCCCAATGAACCTGGGGCTCAACTTGCCATTCCGTCCAAACCTCAAAACTTTCTTCCAAGGTAAAACCTTCAGAAACACCTGATCACCCATTGCAAATTCTATATCCTTACGTTTCAGATCAGCATAGGATTTCTGCCTGTCGGAAGCTTCCTTCAATTGAGTTTGAATCAACTTAACTTTTTCTTCTGTTTCGGAAACTAATTCTAGACCCAACATCGGACACTCCTCCAACTCTGTCCAACAAGTAGGAGTACGGAATCTCCGACCATACAATGCTTAGGAAGGCACCATCCGAATACTAGATTGGTAACTGTTGTTGTATGCGAATTCTGTCAATGGTAGGAACTCCTCCCAACTACTCTTGAAGTCAATGACACAGCCTCTCAACATGTCTTCTAAGATCTGAATTATCCTCTTAGACTGACCGTCGGTCTGTGGATGAAATGTGGTGCTGAAGTCTAATCTTGTACCCAACGCCTGATGCAACACTTTCCAAAACCTTGACGTAAACCTGGGGTTTCTATCTGATATAATAGACACAGGTACCCCATGTAATCTCACAATCTCCGCCACATACAGCTTGGCTAACTTCTGTAAAGAATAATCAACCCAAACCGGTATGAAGTGAGTGAATTTCGTCAATCGATCCACAATTACCTACACTGAGTCTTTCTTCGTAGGCGTAAGGGGCAGCCCACTCAGAAAATCCATTGTTATCCTTTCCCATTTCCAAAGTGGAATCTTTACTGGCTGTAGCAACCCTGAAGGCAATGGTGTTCCGCCTTCACCTGCTGACACGTCAAGCATTTACCCATTAACTTGGTAACCTCTTGCTTCAGACCCAGCCACCAAAATTGCTCATGCAGATCCCGATACATCTTACTCCCGTAAGGATGCATAGCATATGGGCTACTATACGCTTCCTGAAGGATTTTCTACCTTAACTCGGATTCCCTTGGCATACAGGCCTTTCCCCGGAAGCACAATACTCTATCACTGTTCACACTAAAATCTGCCATTTCACCATCTACCACTAGCTGGAACTTAACACTTAGTGATTCATCAGACAACTACTTCTCCTTTAATTGACTGACCCAAGAAGGCTTCACTTGATGTTCCGCCAACAAGCTTCCATCATCGTATAAGCTAAGATGAACAAACATTGCCCTCAAGTCCGATACCACCTTATAGCTCAACGCGTCTGCCACTACATTAGCCTTACCCGGGTGGTACTCAATCGAGCAGTCATAATCCTTCAACAACTAAATCTACCTCTGCTGTTTCAAATTCAACTCCTTCTGGGTGAGGAGATACTTCAAGCTCTTGTGATCTGTGTAGATGATGGACTTCTCCATATACAGGTAGTGTCTCCAAATCTTTAGAGCAAAAGCTACCGCAGCTAGCTCAAGATCATGCGTAGGATAATTCACTTCGTGAGGTCTCAACTGCCGAGACGCATATGCTACCACCTTCCCCTCTTGCATCAACACACATCCCAACCCTGTGTGCGACGCATCACAGTAGACGATAAATTCCTTCCCTGCCTCTGGCTGAATCAACACCGATGCTTCAGTCAAAATCCTCTTCAACTTCTCAAAACTCTCCTGCTGTTTATCTGCCCAAACGAACGGTACCCCTTTCCGTAATAACTTGGTTAACAGTGCAGCTATCAACGAAAACCCCTCAACAAACCTTCTGTAGTACCCAGCCAAACCAAGAAAACTCTGAATCTCCGCCACCGACTTAGGCGGCTTCTAGTCCAACACAGCTTCAATTTTTCGAGGATCAACCCTAATCCCCTCAGCAGATACAACATGGCCCAAAAAGGTACCTTCTTTCAACCAAAATTCACACTTACTAAATTTGGCATACAGTTGCTTCTCCCTCAGAATCTACAGAACCACCCGAAGATGTGAATCTTGTTCCTCTTCCGTACTCGAATAAACCAGAATATCGTCTATGAACACCACGACAAATTGGTCCAGATAGGGTTGGAATACCCGTTTCATCATGTCTATAAACACAGCTGGTGCATTTGTTAACCTGAACGGCATCACCAAGAACTTGTAGTGACCATAACGAGTTCAAAATGCTGTCTTATGAATATCTACCTCCTTAACCTTAAGCTGATAATATCCTGACCTTAAGTCTATCTTTGAAAAGATCGAAGCGCTTCGCAATTGATCGAACAGGTCATCGGTTCTAGGTAACGGGTACTTGTTCTTAATTGTTAACATGTTCAGTTGCCTATAGTCAATGCACATCCGTATCGACCCATCCTTCTTCTTAACAAATAACACCGGCACTTCCTAAGGTGACACACTGGTCGAATAAAACCCCGGTCCAACAGTTCCTGAATCTGCGCTTTCAGTTCCACAACTCCTTCGGCGCTATTCTATATGAGGCAATAGACATTGGTGCTGTTCCTGGAAGAAGATCAATACTGAATTCCACCTCGCGATCCGGAGGTAATCCTGGAAGCTCTTCTAGAAAAACATCGGAGAATTCCTTCACTGTTCTGACATCTTTCACAGCCAACTCCTTGGCCTCCAAAGTACTGACGAAAGCTAAGAAAGCCTCGCATCCTTTTTTCACCATTCTTTCAGCCTATAAAGCGGACACTACATTAGACAAATAATTCCTCCTTTCACCTATCACTAAAACTTCACTATCCTCAGGAGTCCTTAACCCCATGCGCTTAGCAGTGCAATCTAAGTTTGCTCGATACCTCACGAACCAATCCATCCCTAAGATTAAATCAAACTCCTCGAACAGCAATTCCATCAAATCAGCTAGGAAAACCATCCCTTGCACTTCTAAGGGCACATTCCTCAAGAGTCTGTTTACCACTACAGATTGTCCTAGAGGGTTAATCATAGTCATATCTCTAGAAGCAGTCTCAGATTCTATACTTAAAGTCTCAGATACCTTACTAGCAACATAAGAATGTGTAGACCCAATATCTATCAATGCTGAAAAGGGAAAACCAAAAATAAGGAACGTACCGATTATGACGTCCGGTGCTTCGCCCTTCTCTCGGCGTCTAGCTGCACAAACCAATCTAGGCTGTCTCGCATCTGTATTCCCAGCACCTCGGCCTGATGCTCCACGCCCTCGACCAAAACCAATTCCTCTTCTAGCAGGTCCATGACCTCTCGGTGGTTGCGGCCCCCCTCTTTCAGGCTGTACATAACCCTGACCAACTGGCCGCGCCCTACTTGGCTCCTGTAGACAGTCCCTTACCAAATGATCTACAGATCCACACCTATAACATCCCTTACTTCTTGCCCAACACTTCCCCGAATGATAATTCCCACATCTAGCACATGGCTGAGACTGCCCAACCGTAACAGTTCTCGCAACTCGACTCGGCCCATCCAACCTAGGCTTCTTTTGAAAACCCCCAGCAGATCCTGACGACCCAAAATTCCTCTTATTCCTACCTCTGTCCCTATCCTAATTCTGTCTTTTAGATCACTTCACCTCTTCGGCGATCTTAGCCTTCTCGACCAGAACAACAAAGTTCCTTTCCCGTTGCGGAGCTATCAACACTCGCAACTCGTCCTTCAGACCATCCTCAAATCTGACACAGCGCTCATGATCTGTGGCAACATACCCCGAGCATAACGACTCAAACGTAAGAATTCTGCCTCATACTCGGCTACTGACTTGCTTCCCTGAACCAAATTCAGAAATGCCTTTCTCTGAGTGTCCACATAACTCGATCCAATATACTTACCCTAGAACACCGACTTAAAGAAGTCCCAGGTGATACGGTCAGCTGTTGTACCATCCCTTACCGTGAGCCACCACTGGTATGCCTCGTCTCGAAGAAGAGACACAACTTCTTTTAATTTTTCTTCCGCGGTACAGTCAAGGTCATCCATGATGCACTCAACCGCTTCTAACCAATATTCAGCTACGTTAGGAGCCACACCAGAAACGCCCCTAAACATTTCAGCTTCATTAGTTCGAAGTTATTCTGACACAGATTTTCGAGCTACTGATCCCGTGCTCACTCCAGCAACTCTCTCCAAAACACGTAGCATCGCCTGAGACACAGCATCGTCTCCACCAGTTTGATCCTGAAATTTCACTTCTGCAATTGATGGCGCTGGCACTTCACCTTCCAGCCCATGTCCTGATTCCGAGGGTTCAGACCCAAACTCTCGGCCTCTTCCATAGCCTCGCATACCGCGTCCACGTCCTCTAGTACTCATTACTACTAACGCGATTTAATCTGATTAAAAGTTTTATGAGTTAGTGTTTTCTTTTGCTGTTTGTTACAGAGCAGTTTTATGTAAATAGCATTATGAGAAGTTCTCGCTATTTCATACACACCTAAGGTTCCAGTCTCTAGATTTGCATTTCTTAGCACAAGCAATCACTTCCACTGTTTGTTACAGAGCAGTTTTATGTAAATAGCATTATGAGAAGTTCTCGCTATTTCTTACACACCTAAGGTTCCAGTCTCTAGAGTTGCATTTCTTAGCACAAGCAATCACAACATATCATACTCACTTCATGCAAAAGCAACCAAAAGTCAGAAGACTTACCGTGCGGATTTAGTGCCGGAGACTCGGGTGCCATGCTTCCAAAAGACATACATATATCTAAATCATTTTCTAGGCGCTTAAAACATTTTAACCCCATACCCACGGCTGAGTTTTTGCAACCTAGGCTCTGATACCACAATTGTAACACCCCATACCCGGTCAGCACGTTATGACTGGATCTGGTATGTCACAGGAAGGGTAGTTTGAAAATCTCAACAAAACATCGTAACTTAGAAAAACATTTCGATTGGTTTCTTTATTTAAAAAAAAAAACAATTTGTAAATTTTTACTTGAAGGTTTCATTCCGTCTTTTTTTTTTAAATTGATCAAAAAGGCTGTAAGTAAATTTTGTTTTCATAAAAGCCCAAATCAATGAATTCTATAAACGTGTCATTTGAAAACCAAGTTGAGGTTTTAATAAAAACTTCCGAGTTAATTGGCTATTCGCTTGTCATCTTTTGTTAATGTTTTGAAAACTGTTTGCTTATGCTTTTAATTTTAGAAAACCCCATATTCGACCATTTGTAATATACGCGATATCAGCATTAAAATCTAAAACCCAAATTAAGGAGTAGGAAGCCTTATCACATAACAAAATCCCAATTAAAACAAGTTTGAATAAAGGAAATGAATTTATGAGAAAAATATTGCATGGCCACCTCAAGTCTACCCCGGCTCCAAATCCGCGATCTAGAGATTACCTGCAACATTAAGCAGAGGGGTGAGTCACCAAGACTCGGTGTGTAATTCCCCTTACGAACATAATTTGGGCCTAAGCCCTAATAACATGGCATATCAATAGTGCATGCAATGCAACCCAGCCCATCCTAGATTTCCATCCACTACATCACCTGTATCCACTGAACACCCGTGGCATCAAGCCACTGTGGTCTTAGACCACTTGTGACAGAGTTACAGAATATATAAACGTGGGGCCAACCCACTGTGGTCCCAGACAATTGTGATGATATCTGATAAATATACGTGGGGCCAACCAACTCTGGTCCCAGACCACTGAGACAAGTCACTGATAAGTATATGTATACGTGGTTCCGAACCACTATGGTCTCGGACCACTGTGACAATAGTCACTAAATAGCACTTCCCTTCCATCATCTCCCATAGCCCATGCACATAATATCATACTGAGGTGAGTGCTATATGCTTTCAATGAACAACATATAATTAACTCATGCATTCAATATTACGAAAGTATCATCATAGCGAAATTTACCCGGTGTCTCTAACCTTACCCACGAGTGTATCTCAACTGACAGAACAGTCGTTTCGGCTTCAGGCCAACGCAGTTATTAACTTAAATTGATTAACAAATTAAAGTGTGAACATTACACACATGGTAACGTGTAAAACTAGACTTTCTACGTTGACGCTCTCACTAGCAGGGACGACAACTATTTGCCTATCCTAGGCAGATATCGGCTCTCTACCACAGCCTGATGGAAAGTCACAAACTGCCGGCACAGCACGCTTCTTAAACTTAGGAGCAGCGACCACAGGTTTGCTCCCCTCAGGCTCCTTAGATGCACCCTCCTTGGATCGGCTAGCCCTCATATCCATGATAAGAGTCTTGATCAGTACTTAGAGTAAAACGTTTGATTGTCTATCAAAGAAATTCGGTTAAGGCAACGAAAGGGAAAAAAGAAAATGGACAACCCTAAATCAAGAGAATATCATTACCTCACGAACCCAAATGGAATGATATGGTTCGGCAACCAACCGACCTTCAGCTTCAGACTACCACTGTTCGGCTAATGGAGTATCCCGGAGTAAATGTTCCAAACGAGAGAAAAGAAAGAAGGGGTTAGCTGAAATCTAAACACCAAGAACAAAATAGCCATTCGGCTAAGACCACACAGAACCGAAAAAGAATAAGAAAGAAAAGCAAGAGTCTCTCTCTACCTTGCACGATAGAGCTCTACTGAAGAAGAGACTTTCGGCAACCCACAAAGATGCTTCTTGATATATGGTTGATAATGGTAGATGAGTAAAGGTGGTTCGACTAACAGTAAAAAGTGTAAGAGTCGATTAATGTGATGTCAAAAGAGATTCGGCTAGAGAAGACAGAAGTAGAAAAGTAAAGAGTTTCGGCTTTTGAAAAGAAAGAAAAGAAAAAGGTGGAAGGATGAATAGAGGAAGACCAAATATTCGGTTAAGAGATAAAAGAGGGTTCGACTAAAGAAACAAAAGAAGTAGAAAGAAAAGAAAAAGAAGGAGAAGAAGAGATGCTCGAATGGTCACACTTCTTTCGGCTAGTGCCAAAGGAGTAAAAGAGATGAATAAAAGGAGCTGACAGTTTCGGTACATTGAGAAATAAGAAAACCAAATGAGATAAAAAAGAGAACTCCCGGAGCCTTGCAAAAATCGGTACTACCCCTTAATGACCTAAAATGCTAACATGAAGAATGCCTAAGACCTATGGGAAGTTCGGCACACCCACCTAGCAACTAAACTGAAATTCCCCCTCCAAGCTCCTCACATACGGCCAACACCTCCACCATCACCTAATCCCTTGATTTGCTCCTACTTTCACTCTCCAACACCCATTTGAATTGGTTTGACCAATTCAAACTCCACACGCTCCTCATGTCCATCCATTTGAATATATTGACCCATTCAACCATCAATCTTGAAGAGTCCCTGCCGAATCCATCTTCTCTCCACTCTGGCGCCAAAAATAAAGGTTCATAATGAGGCTTACAGGATTCGAACTCCTCCCCTTCAGATTCTACAAGTGACACCACCTCCACTAGGACACAAGCTTCTTTGTGTCAACAACTACACACAAATAGATTTAAGGCCTGCTCCTACTAGCTTCCCCCCCTAAAGTGCCGAAAGGCGAAATTTTACCAAGGCCCTAGTTTGACCCCGAGCCTCCCCAGGACCCCCAACCACACCAAAATAACAAAGAAATCATGCCAAACACATAGTAACGCACAAATAATGCAGAGCCCCCAATTCTAGGATGTTACACCAGCTATGGTCTTACACTTTTACATATACTAGCATTCTCCAACCATGGTCTTACGTTTACGATGCCATAACCCAGTTATGGTATTTTCACTGAAATGCCATTGCCCAACTATGGTCTTACATTTAAACATTTCCATGGTCCAACCAGGTCTTATCCGTCAATTCGTCTTTTGTCACGGAACGATCGTACTCAATCCTGTGTTCTTCTTAATTTGAACTTTCAATTTAATTTTCATATTTTTACAATAATCATAATTCAATAACAAAAATATGAAATAATACTTTATATCATTCCTAATTTAACAATTAATCATGAAAGTTCAACCATATGAACTTACCTAGGGTAAATTGTAGAAGTTGTAGAAATTCAGGGACTATTCTATTAATTTCTCTTTTTTGCGTTTATCTTCGGGTTATTGATCTATAATGTAAAATTATTCTTTCATTAGCATCTAATTCAATTCTAATTCACTTCACAATTTATTCCCTTCAATTTTCAAAATCACACATTTACTCTAAATTTTACAGTTTTTACAATTTAATCCCTAATCAATTAACCCATCAATTAAGCTAATTTTCTCAATTAACACCTTATCTAATTATTTTTGACTACTATACAGCCTTTTATATTTAGAATTTCAGCACCGAACCCTAATTCTAAAATTTTTCACAATTAGGTCCTAAAATCAATTTCTATTGAAATTACTTGATAAAATCATCATATAATAAAATTAAAGCTTCAATTCCATGTTAATTCATTATAAATACCCAACACTAATCAATGTAATTTTTAAAATTACCCATGTAATAAAAAACTAATGAAATAAATATTGGACCTAATTGTAAAAGTCTCAAAAACATAAAATATACATGAAATAATCAAGAATTAAGCTTACATGGAGTAAAATTATGAAAAACCAGCTTCTTTGAGACCTCCTATGGTGTTTTTGGCTGAAGAATTATGATGAAATACCTAGATTTCTTCTGAAGAATTATGAAGAAATATCTAGATTTCTTTTAAGTCCCATTTTATCTAATTAAAATTTTCTTTATTTCCCATTTTTCCCCTTAGTCATCCAATTTCTTTTTTTTTTCTGCCTTCACAGTTTTAGCCGTCCAATTTAGGGCTGATTTGCCCTTTAAGTCCTTCTTTATTTATTACTTGATCTATTTAATCATTATTTCCTTAATTTCAAGTTTTACACATTTTTTAATTTAGTCCTTTTTAATTAATTAACTATCAAAACGTTTAAATTTTCTAACGAAACTTTAATACTAATTCACTAGCACTCCGTAAATATTTATAAAAATATTTATGGCTCAGTTTATGAAATCAAGGTCTCGGTACCTCGTTTTCGACCCAATTTACCTAATAAATTCTTTTAATTCACAAAATTCATTAATTCAAGAATATTTCTAAAATCACATTTGACTCATAAATATTAATTTATTAAAATTTCAAACTTACTCGTCGAATTTAGTGATCTCAAATCATTATTTTCGACACCATTGAAAATTAGGCTATTACACCCCACCCACAATTAAAATTGATGAGTTGTTGTTACCAGTTTGTTGTGTACTTGTGTTACTATTGCTGGTTTATTGGACTATTGTTGTGTTGTTTTTATTTTTTTGTTTTGTTGTTTGGACTGATGTAGTTTTTTGCTATATTTTGGGCTTTTTCTTATATTTTCTATTATAATCTTTTTGTGTTGTTGCTATTGATTACTTGGATTCATATAGTTTACTTGGACAAATATTGTGTTGCTTTTATTTGTTCACTTTTTTGCTTCAATTTTTCTTTGTATGATCATGTTTAAAAACTTTAAAGAAAATTATTTTTAAAAAAATTACATAAAAATAAGCAACACCAAGGTCATTCTTTTTAATTTAACTTGAACAAGTATATTCGATTCAGTTCGGTTCGAATTTGTTAAACTAAGCCTTATTTGATAGTATGTTTTGATATAACAAATTAAAGTGTTTTTAAATAAAAGTTAAGTTGAACAAATTGATAAAATCAAGTTGAAATGGTTTCAATTAAATCAAACATTTTGAATTATATTTTAACTGTTTTCAAACAAGTTAGTATTGCTGTAGGATACTTTTTGTCCAAGTATCAATATTTTTCAAGGTATCGATACCCATTATAAAATCGATACCAAATTGAAATTTTGTTTTCAATTTTTACAAAAAGTATTGATACCTTTTACTAGGTATCAATAAATTGCCTTTGGTATCATTGCAAACTGAATTTAACGGTCACTGAATCAGGCATTAAATGCTAATAGTATTGATACTCATAGAAAAAGTATCGATACCTTTTGTTGCAGGTGAATTTAATGATATAGTATTCTCATCCACACGGCTCTACTCACTCTCACAACAACCATAATGGCTGAAAATCAATTAGATGGTATAAATACCATATTCCAAAGGTTTAGCAACAGCAAGAGACATGTACAAAGCTTAAAGATCAATAAAAACAACCTAAGAACTTAATTTTTTCATACCTTTTCTTGTAAACACTTGTTGGATTTCATTGTATTCATTTAGCTCAATTGTTCTTCTTTGTATTAGTGCTTAATTGGCAAACATTCTGATCTTGTAAGGATTACTTCTTAGTTTGTTTATTTGTTCTCTTTGAGAGAGGGTTAATTCTTAAGGTTTGGGTAGAAACCTTAGGGGAGTGCAATCTTAGGATTTTGGGGCATAAATCTTAAGAGAGTTATAGTGTTAAACCTTATCCTCAAAGGTTATCAAATTAGTGAATTTGGAGAAAGTCCTTAGTTGTGGAGAGCTAAGGTAGTGGAGTAGGCAATTGGGGTCGAACCACTATAAATCCTTGTAACACCTCTTACCCGTATTCGATGCTGGAATAGGGTACGAGGCATTACCGGACTCACATCACAAGCAATCACACAATTCTGGGTCATAAAATTTGCGTACAAATTAAAACCAATCATATTCGATCATGAAGTCTCTATTACGAGCCTACGAGGCCCAAAACATATATTGGAAGTGGTTCTGGACTAAACCGAGAAATTTAGATAATTTTACAAGACCTAGAAAAATTTTCATGTTACAGGGCTCACACGCTCGTGTGGTCCTAGGGACACGCCCGTGTGACCCTTAGACACGCCCGTGTTCAAATTAGGGTCTCTCTGACTTGTGCCACACGCCCTTGTGCTAGACCATGTAGTACACACGGATGAGACACATGCTCGTATCTCTGCTCGTGTGCTTAATTCTGGACATTCTGTTTTGCAACAATTAAGGTGCAGGGGACAAACAGCTGGAACACATGCCCGTAGGGCCGACCGTGTGTCACACATGGCCACATGGCCTAGACACATGCCCATGTGTCTACCCGTGTGAACAAATTAAAGGCTATTTACCAAGCCATTTTCCACCATTGTATACACATAGACTTACACTAATTCAAGGCACATACACAACTTACTTAGGTAACCAAATTATCCACAATTATAACCAACACAATATCCACATGTATCATACTCACAACATTTACTAAGATACAATTAACTACTTTCAAGATACCTATTTGTACACCACTTTATCATTTCATCAATAGACCACATTTATCATTCACCAAGCATACCATGACCATATCACCAAAGTCATTAGCACACACATATATATACTTAGGCTTACAACCATGATAGCCCAAATAAACCAATCTACATGGCCAATTATCAAAACAAGCATTTGACAATCCCAAGCCAACACATTGGCTACAATCACAATGACACATTTAACAAAATGACTAAGACCCTATACATGCCATAGACTTAAAATACTTGACTTCACTTATACCCAAAATGATAGCTTGATAGTGTGATAGGATCTCTGGCGATCTCCAACCCGAGCTAGCTTGACGGCACTATAAAACATGGGAAATGAATGGGGTAAGCTATAATATATAGCTTAGTAAGTCTGTATGAAAATAATGAGCAACTCTTACAAATCTTTTATCAAGTCCAACAATTTTTAAACATAATATAATACAATTTACTATAAATATCACAGTTATAATCCTTATTCAATCATAATGTTTACTCTATCATCTTATAAGCATATTTTAACATATCTTGGCATTAGCCTAATAGCCATAAATTCTCTTTTGTAACATATTACGACAATTCAACAATTCATTTCAAACCACATAGTAAGCAAGCACATTAATTATGAGTATTTACATTTCAAACATATACTTTAACATCTTTCAATTTCTTAATCTCTTATCTTCCTATACTTTCATAACCTTTTTAATAGGCAATTATGCCAAACTTCCCTTTTTTCTAATATCCGATAAAATACAATTTGTGTGAATAAAACATGCTGTATCATAACTCAATTTAGCCCTAACGCCAAACACATAATTGTTAACCGAATTTACCATGTGTTTTATACATCACATGTAACGCCCCAAACCCGACCCAAACACCGCGGCCAAATTTGGACTGCCACTGAGAAAAACGGTTGAAGAGAATTTGACTTAGAGGTGAAAACATAAAAATTTGTTGTCATTTGTAAAACATTGTGTAATTAAAATTCTAAGTAAAATGATGTTATTGAAAGCTTCCGAATATAAAACTTCAATATAGGTTTTTAAAATATAAAATTGCTTTTAAACAAATATAGATAGAACATTTCCAAATACTAATTAAATTATCAGTCCAGCTTAAACATAATAAAAATACTCAAACCCTTTAAGCGGCCCTTATTACAATAAATAAGTATCCAAAAATACTGAAAATATAAAGTGCATAAAATAAATAAAATGTTTTCTGCATGGCCAACTTTATTTACGCTCCAGCCCTGACCAAGATTCACGTATCACCTACGATGTTGGTAAAAATTTGGGTGAGTCAAACAGACTCAGTGTGTAATTAGTCCACAGATTTCCACCCACGTGGGCTTAGCCCACAGCCACATCAAACCACACATCAGATAATAAGGCAATTTATCCACATAATTCCACATATTGGGCTTGGCCCATTTCCACACCAAATCCACATATCAGATATGATTATGCAAAGTGCACCCAACCCAACCTAGGGTCCATCCTCTACACACCCCCGTATCCAGCCACCACACACCGGGGATTACTAAATCAACCCCTCCAGCCTCTACACACCAATTTGGCAATTAATGCCGTCCACGCGAACCAAATCGCAAATAATCCACAACGCGACCTCAGTCAGCGCCAATCCACGATGTAGCTCGTAGCTAACATCAAAATTAAACCGCGATGAGGCACATAGCCATCACCAAACCACGATATAGTACATAGCCGATATCCCACGGTGAGGAACATAGCCACTCATCAAACCACGTGAAATCAATCACAGTTAATCCACAACGCGACCTCAGTCAGCGCCAATCCACGATGTAGCTCGTAGCTAACATCAACCACGTACATAAAGTACACCCTGTCCTTCTTTCACATTCATATCCCATCCCATGCACATGTAACATATAATAATGTCATAATAAATAATGCATGTACATGTTATTCAGGCATACAATCATATTCTCATTGGCATATTCACACATATACACATTAATAACCATATTTCCATCAGATTTGATACTGACCTGATTATCGACATACCCCTTAAGGGTATCCATTTCATAATTGCCACTGCACTTATTAGCGTACACATAACACATGCAAATATAATCATATACCCGGAAAACGGTAGGCTAATTACACACCTGATAACTTGAAGCACTACGCTCTCAATACCGATGCTATCGCTAAGCGAAACTACCACTATCTGCCTATAGTCCTGCCTTGCTGCTGGCCCACACCCCGGTGGCCAATCTCGCACTGCAGAGACGGATCTATTCTTAAACTTAGGAATAAGGTCTGCCCCTTTCTCTCCTTGACTGGCACTCGCATCCATCGACGAACACTTAATCAGAAATACTGGTTAATCGATAATGGTATAGTCTCACATAATGAATCTTAGAACTTATCGAATAATCTTACCAAAATGAATCGAAATTCCAGAAACTCCTCTTAACCACTGTCGCTTTGCCCCTAAAAGACCATAGTCAACAATCGATCAATACTTAAACTCATAGTATGGCCTATGGCCGAATACTACAAACCACCTACCTTGCTTAACTAAATCCCGAATCACCACTGTTCTATGAAGTTGACGAAATTTCCCGCTAATCAACTGTTAAAATCGGCTCAAGCATAAATCTAGGGAAAATGGCCCTTGGCCGAATAGTACACATCACCTTACCTTCATGAATCGAATCCCAAAACAATCCTTAGTGCTTCCTTCCTTCGGCTACACACAAAAGAACACAAGATTATGGCACTATACACATTCGACCATCCCCAGAAATCAAGGCCAACCCTTGATTTCGGGACACCAATGGAAAAGAACCCATAACCGATTACTAGGATAGAAAATACTTACCCTTACACGTTGCTTACCACTAACACCCACTTGAAGAGACTACAAGAAAGTAGTCAACGGCACCATTCTAGAAGATTCAGCCTCCAAGATTTGCGAGATAGAAGAGAGAATGAGAGATTGCAAGATTCGGCACACTAAAAGAATAAGAACCCAAACCGACTGCTAAGGGATAACATACTTACCACCAAACACGATTAAGACTAGGAAAGAGTAGCCGACAGCCCCTCCTCAGAGATTCGACTTTGGTGCTTCTTTAAGGTTCCAAGCAAATAAAAGAGACAGAGAGGCTACTAGATTCGGCTAAGGTTCTCAATGACAAAGGGATATTCGGCCAAGAACAAATAGAGGAGAAGAAGAAAACGCTAATGACCTTAAGGGTCTTTAAAGTTTCGATCACAAATCAATGAGAAAGAAAGCCGAAACTAGATGGCTTTTGCATAAGAGAAGGAACGACACTTAGAGAGAAAAGAAAGGTCTAAATTTTGGAACACCCTCCATATCAAGCTTCAAAACCGAAAATGCACACCTCTAGAGTCCTACATTCGGTTACTAGCTTCCCCCTATCATATCCCATTTTTTCCTCCTATATTTTCTCTTCAATACTCATTCAAATAATTTTGAATGAGTCAGCCTTTATCCTTCTTTTTCAGCTGAATTTTAAAAAGAAAACGAGCCTTATCCTCATCCATTTGAAGTCCCAATGCCGTCCAACACTCCCCTCTCTTCCTTGACGCAAAAGTAAAATAAAACAACCCCCTTCCTTACCGCCAACAAGACTCGAACCTCCTCCCTCCTGAAGCTCCCTTTGACGCAAGCTTCCCTGTTCCTTAGGTAGCGTCCCAAGCTACTTTACCCCATGGTTTCTTGTGTCATAAAATCCACCACTTATTCCTTTAAGGCCTCCTTAGCCTAGCTCCACCTTAACACTTAAAATCCACTATTTTCCAAAGCATTCTCCTTCACCCTAGAGTTCTCAAAACTCCTAAACTCGTTCGAAACATACCTAAAGCATGCTATCATATAACCCTTAAATCATGGATGTTACAGTTCTACCCTCCTTAAAATAATTTCGTCCTCGAAATTACTTGGCTACCCTAAGCTAGGATACTGCTATTCCTTGAACTTCTAAAGGCACTTACTTAAGAGTTTACCTACTACCACTGCTTGTCCTAACGAACTAAATACGTCATCATCCTAGGTATAGACTCAAGGTTCACCTTCAAGGTTCCAAGCACCTCACTAGCCTTATAAGAATGAGCTATCCCTATAACAAACAAGACAATAAAGGGCATTCTAGAAGCAAGGAACGTACCCGCTATCACATCTGGCGCATCCTCCTCCTCGCGACGGCTGACTGCCTAAACCAACCTTGGTTGTCTCGCATCTGAACCTTCAGCACCTCTGCTTGGTGCCCCACGACCTTGGCCAGAACCATTCCTTCCATGGTTTGGACCACGATCCCTCGTCACTTGCTGACCACCTCTGCCAGGCTGCACAAAACCTTGGCCTCCTGTTCGTACCTTATCCATCACTTGAGGACAATTGCTAACCAAATGAGCCTTAGACCCACACCGGAAACATTCCTTACTATTTCCCCAGCACTCTCCTACATGAGCTCTTCCACAGTGAGCACATGGATGATTCCGATTCTCAGCAACTGGTGTAGGTGCACGCACAGAATTCTCGGTCCTTGGTCTTTTCTGAAAATATCCCGATGATACTAACGGTCCAAAACTCCTTTTGTTCCAATTCTTATCTCGGTTCTGTCTCTCAGTTCTTTTAACTTCTTCAGCTATCCGAGCTTTCTCCACTAGAATAGCAAAGTCCCACTCTCTTTGTGGAGCAATTAACACTCGTAGCTCATCTCGCAACCCATCTCGAATAGGACACACCTCTCGTAATCAGTAGCTACGATCCCCTTGGTGTATTGACTTAACCGCACAAATTCCGCTTCGTATTCCGCTACCGACTTACTTCCTTGTACCAAGTTTAGAAACGCCTTTCTCTGCGAGTCTAAATAACTAGCTCCAACATACTTCCCTTCAAACTTATCCTTAAAATATCCCCAATCCACTCGATCTGCAGGGGTACCTTATCTGACAGTGAGCCACCACCGATAAGCTTCATCCCGAAGCAACGAAACAGCACCTTTTAGCTTTTCCTAAGCAGTACAGTCCAAATCATCCATGATTCTCTCGACTACCTCTAACCAATACTCCGCGACATTCGGAGCCACTCC
Organism: Gossypium bickii; assembly: GCA_025503065.1. Lineage (NCBI taxonomy): Eukaryota > Viridiplantae > Streptophyta > Magnoliopsida > Malvales > Malvaceae > Gossypium > Gossypium bickii. The sequence goes on from CP106721.1 coordinate 44,155,650, forward strand.
AGACACTTTTCTAAAAACTTCAGCTCCGTTTGACCTAAGTCCCTCCGACACTGACTTTCGAGCTCTGTTTCCCACACTAGCTCCTGCTACTCGCTCTAGCACTCGCAAAGATAGCTCGTGATATCGCGTCATCATCTCCTCTCTCGATCTTGATGATCCGCGCCCATCTTTGGTGGCGGCACATCGTTTCTCGACCCATGGCGGACCCTACCGGTTACGAGCATCGCTCATTCCACATCTACCGCGTCCACAACGACCATGTCCCCTAGAACTCATATCTAACGTCGCGATTTAATCTGAGTAAAAAGTTTTATGCATTAGTACTTTTGTTCCACTGTTTATTCGCGACCAATTTTATGACAAGAAGTGTTTAGAAGTAGTTCTTTCGATCAACCAAAGTTCCAGCTCAGGTTCACTATTCTAATTCAGAGAGTCACATTCATTCTTCAATAGAGACACATTCATTCAACCACAACATTCACTACACTTCTATGGGCATATTTGACCATTCCCAACCCAGGGGTAATTTCGTCATTCATCCTACAGGGGCATTTTCGTAATAAACCGGGGTCAATTCAAAAATCTTTACAAATCAAAGGCATTCAAAATTTACAAAACCTCGACTATTTTGAAAATTTTCCAAATCAAAGGTATTGCAGAAATTTCCAAAATCGGGGTTATTCCGGTAATTTTGTAAGTCAGGGGTATTTTAGTAAATTTTCTAAATCAGGGTATCTTGCTATTTTGCAAAATAGGGATTGTTGGTTTTTTTTAAAAAAAAAATATCTTTGTAAAAGTCAAGGGTAGTATGGTAATTTTATAAACCAAGGGTATTTTAGTAATTTTACAACCAGGGGTATTTAGGTAATTTTGTAAATCGGGAATAATTCGAAAAATATCTTTCAAAATCTAATCCAGTGTTTACAAATCAAATAGGGTGATTTGGTGATTTTGAAAACTAAGGTTTTTAAAAAATAGTGTGGCCAGTCCCTTTCGGGTTTTAATCATCGAATTTAGCCGGTGAATAAGTCCTCTTGGTTAGGGTGAACCGTTTCTACGCACCAGGTAGGATTCGAGTAAAGAGGAGGTGAGTCATTAGGACTACTTAAATACCAAGCTCTTACCGAATCCACTCCTAGACATGCGCACAACTGTTACCACAACCTAACTCGTTGACTTCCTCACAGGTTTGTTTGATTGCACTTAAGTCTTATGCATTTTTGTGTTGGAGTAAACTAGCCCTAGGGTTCAACAGCCCTAATCTACTAATCTACGATCCCATAATGCCCATAAAGTTCACCTATACAAATCACTTCAGTAATTAGGGGTACTTTACAGTGGACTTCAGTAGGAGATACAGGTGCCATGCCAGAATAAACCTGAAAATGTCCATGAAAATCTATATTTTTGAAAAGCCCATTTTTGAAAAATGTTTTTGGGCCCAAAACCCTCAAAGTCGAGTTTTGAATCGGGCTCTGATACCAAACTATAACGCCCCAAACCTGGCCCACGCACCGCGGCCGAATTTGGACTGCCACTGAGAAAAACGGTTGAAGAGAATTTGACTTAGAGGTGAAAACATAAAAATTTGTTGTCATTTGTAAAACATTGTGTATTTAAAATTCTAAGTAAAATGATGTTATTAAAAGCTTCCGAATTTAAAACTTCAATATAGGTTTTTAAAATATAAAATTGCTTTTAAACAAATATAGATAGAACATTTCCAAATACTAATTAAATTATCAGTTCAGCTTAAACATAATAAAAATACTCAAACCCTTTAAGCGGCCCTTATTACAATAAATAAGTATCCAAAAATACTGAAAATATAAAGTGCATAAAATAAATAAAATGTCTTCTGCATGGCCACCTTTATTTACACTCCAGCCCGGTCCAAGATTCACGTATCACCTGCGATGTTGGTAAAAATTTGGGTGAGTCAAACAGACTCAGTGTGTAATTAGTCCACAGATTTCCACCCACGTGGGCTTAGCCCATAGCCACATCAAACCACATATCAGATAATAAGGCAATTTATCCATATAATTCCACATATTGGGCTTGGCCCATTTCCACACCAAATCTACATATCAGATATGATTATGCAAAGTGCACCCAACCCAACCTAGGGTCCATCCTCTACACACCCCCGTATCCAGCCACCACACACCAGGGGATTACTAAATCAACCCTCCAGCCTCTACACACCAATTTGGCAATTAATGCCATCCACGCGAACCAAATCGCAAATAATCCACAACGCGAACTCAGTCAGCGCCAATCCATGATGTAACTCGTAGCTAACATCAAAATTAAACCGCGATGAGGCACATAGCCATCACCAAACCACGATATAGCACATAGCTGATATCAACCACGATGAGGAACATAGCCACTCATCAAACCACGTGAAATCAATCACAGTTAATCCACAACGCGACCTCAGTCAGCGCCAATCCACGATGTAGCTCGTAGCTAACATCAACCACGTACATAAAGTACACCCTGTCCTTCTTTCACATTCATATCCCATCCCATGCACATGTAACATATAATAATGTCATAATAAATAATGCATGTACATGTTATTCAGGCATACAATCATATTCTCATTGGCATATTCACACATATACACATTAATAACCATATTTCCATCAGATTTGATACTGACCTGATTATCGACATACCCTTAAGGGTATCCATTTCATAATTGCCACTGCACTTATTAGCGTACACATAACACATGCAAATATAATCATATACCCAGAAAACGGTAGGCTAATCACACACCTGATAACTTGAAGCACTACGCTCTCAATACCGATGCTATCGCTAAGCGAAACTACCGCTATCTGCCTATAGTCCTGCCCTGCTGCTGGCCCACACCCCTGTGGCCAATCTCGCACTGCAGAGACGGATCTATTCTTAAACTTAGGAATAGGGTTTACCCCTTTCTCTCCTTGACTGACACTCGCATCCATCGACGAACACTTAATCAGAAATACTAGTTAATCGATAACGGTATAGTCTCACATAATGAATCTTAGAACTTATCGAATAATCTTACCAAAATGAATAGAAATCCCGGAAACTCCTCTTAACCACTGTCGCTTTGCCCCTAAAAGACCATAGTTAACAATCGGTCAATACTTAAACTCATAGTATGGCCTATGGCCGAATACTACAAACCACCTACCTTGCTTAACTAAATCCCGAATCACCACTGTTCTATGAAGTTGACGAAATTTCCCGCTAATCAACTGTTAAAATCGGCTCAAGCATAAATCTAGGGAAAATGGCCCTTGGCTGAATAGTACATATCACCTTACCTTCATGAATCGAATCCCAAAACAATCCTTAGTGCTTCCTTCCTTCGGCTACACATAAAAGAACACAAGATTATGGCACTATACACATTCGGCCATCCCCAGAAATCAAGGCCAACCCTTGATTTCGGCACTCTAATGGAAAAGAACCCATAACCGATTACTAGGATAGAAAATACTTACCCTTACACGTTGCTTACCACTAACACCCACTTGAAGAGACTACAAGAAAGTAGTCAACGGCACCATTCTAGAAGATTCAGCCTCCAAGATTTGCGAGATAGAAGAGAGAATGAGAGATTGCAAGATTCGGCACACTAAAAGAATAAGAACCCAAACCGACTGCTAAGGGATAACATACTTACCACCAAACACGATTAAGACTAGGAAAAAGTAGCCGACAGCCCCTCCTCAGAGATTCGACTTTGGTGCTTCTTTAAGGTTCCAAGCAAATAAAAGAGACAGAGAGGCTACTAGATTCGGCTAAGGTTCTCAATGACAAAGGGATATTCGGCCAAGAACAAATAGAGGAGAAGAAGAAAACGCTAATGACCTTAAGGGTCTTTAAAGTTTCGATCACAAATCAAAGAGAAAGGAAGCCGAAACTAGATGGCTTTTGCATAAGAGAAGGAACGGCACTTAGAGAGAAAAGAAAGGTCTAAATTTCGGAACACCCTCCTTATCAAGCTTCAAAACCAAAAATGCACACCTCTAGAGTCCTACTTTCGGTTACTAGCTTCCCCCTATCATATCCCATTTTTCCTCCTATATTTTCTCTTCAATACTCATTCAAATAATTTTGAATGAGTCAACTTTTATCCTTCTTTTTCAGCCGAATTTTAAAAAGAAAACGAGCCTTATCCTCATCCCTTTGAAGTCCCAATGCCGTCCAACACTCCCCCTCTCTTTCTTGATGCAAAAGTAAAATAAAACAACCCCCTTCCTTACCGCCAACAAGACTCGAACCTCCTCCCTCCTGAAGCTCCCTTTGACGCAAGCTTCCCTGTTCCTTAGGTAGCGTCCCAAGCCACTTTACCCCATGGTTTCTTGTGTCATAAAATCCACCACTTATTCCTTTAAGGCCTCCTTAGCCTAGCTCCACCTTAACACTTAAAATCCACTATTTTCCAAAGCATTCTCCTTCACCCTAGAGTTCTCAAAACTCCTAAACTCGTTCGAAACATACCTAAAGCATGCTATCATATAACCCTTAAATCCTGGATGTTACATCACAAGTAGTGATCAATAATCACAAGGTTTTCACAAAAATATCACTGTGGAAATCATGAATTCACAATTTCACGAACATAACATACTCAATCATATTCTTACCAATGGTTCATCATATACCAAATTCATTTTCTTTGAGTTTTTTGTACATATATGTACCAACTCGTAACGTAATCACATACTTTCTCATCTTTGACGTACCCGTTGAACACTTGGAATACTAATCAGATACACGGAAAGTATTGCACATAAGTGCCACATATGTAGCCAATGCTACCTCATATCTCATAACACATAGGGGCTTGCTCTCGAGCTAATCATGGGCCTGCTCACATAAGCTGTCAGTCAAGATGTAACTACCCAGTGCTGCTCATACAAGCTATCAGGTATCCGTAACACATGCTGGACTACCCAGCCACTGGTAGACGTACGAGACCATCACCCGGATCACATAAATCACATATATCACATGGTTTCCTAGTGACATGTCACTTGTATCCTAATCTATTCCTAAAGTTCAAACGAGATTTCTCACTTGTCATTTCATCGCCGAACGTATCCAAATTGTCATTTATACAATTCATGCATAATAAAACATATAAAAATACAAACATAACATTGCCTTTATTCACACAAACTTACCTCGACATAAAAATGGCAAAAATGACTAAATCGTCAAATACTTATTTTTCCCTTGTTCTAGGTCTGAACCTCGTTTTTCTTGATCTATAATATCACATTTAACTTATTCAATCATTATAATATTCAAATCAGCCCAAAATTACATAATGGAAAAAAATTACATTTTTGCCCCTAAAGTTTGACATTTTTACAAATTAGTCCCTAGGCTCGAAAAATGATTTTCATTCAATTCCTTAAAAACCCAAGCCTAGTTGAACCATTTTCATACTCATTACAGCCCACATTTCTCATTTATTCACACTTTTACCACTCATTTTACAACTTTTATAAACAAGTCTTTTTAGGCATTTTTACCGAAAATCACTTAGCAAAAGTCGTTTAACAATCGACAAACATGCATTTTCTACCATCAAACATCAAAATACATACATGTTCAATATGGGTAAAATTTTAGACTTTGACATCTCTTCAAATTTGTGGTAGAAATAGATAGATCATGTTACAAGGATTTTAAAAACATAAAAATCATTAAAAATGGGGCTAGAACAGACTTACAATCGAGCTTGGAAGCTTGAAAAACCCTAGCCATGTCTTCTCCATGTAATATTTGGCCAAAGAAGAAGAAGATGGACAAATTTGGCTTTATTTTGGCTTTTTAATTCATTTTAATTACCAAATTACCAAAATGCCCTTAATGAAAAACTTTGAAAATATACCAAACCATGTCCATTTTTGTCCACCAACCTAACTAATGGTCTAATTACCATTTAAGGACCTGTAATTTAAAATCTCATAGCAATTGGACACCTCTAACATATAGAATTGAAGTTTTACACTTTTTGCAATCTAGTCATTTTAACTAAATTGAGTGCCCAAACGTCAAAATTTTTGAACGAAATTTTCACAAAATCGTTTCATAAAATTGTAGACCATAAAAATATAATAAAAATGAATTTTTCTTCGTCGCATTTGTGGTCTCGAAACCACTGTTCCGACTAGACCCAAAATCGGGCTGTTACAATCCTTCTGTTCTTTATTGCAGGATCAACTCAAGATCTTGAGTTGATCCTTTCGAGCTAACAATTAGTATCAAATCTAGTCTCTAAAGACAGTTTAACAACCAAAAGAAGATCCTTGGAGAAGCTCAAATGATCATCAACTCATCCTGCAACATTGATGTCTACTTTTGGGTCAATTTTCTTTGGTGAGTCTCAGTTTATCTCCAAACCTCTTTTTTTCAATAGTGCTAACTATTCTTATTGGAAGACAAGGATGATGTTGTTAATCCAAGCAAATAATCTTTCCATTTGGGATATTATTATGGGTGGTCCTTCAGTTCCATCCAAAACAATAAGGAGAACTTTTAGTTCCAAAAAGCAAGAATTGTAACAGCCCGATTTAAGGGCTAGTCGGAATAGTGATTTGGAACCACTAATCTGAGGTTATAGAAAATTATTTTTTTGTTAGTTTATGAGTTAGAGCATGATTATATAGGTGCATGAAAATTTTGGTGCTTTAATTTTAGCGATTTCATGCTTAATTGCGAAAATGGACTAAATCGCATAGTGTGAAAGTTCAAAATTTCAAGCTAAGGGTACCAAATAGCTATGGAATATTAATTGGATGCCTTTAAAGGGAAATAAACCCCTTAAATGAAGGTTGGCCGGCCATAGGGGACAATAGAGGTCAAAATTTGGTCAAGTAGGTGGATTAGGTGGACTAAATTGAGATTTTATATTTAAATAAAGAAAGAAAAGATATCATCTTCTCTCCTTAATTCCTCTACTGAAAATTAGCAGCCAATAGGGGTTGGAAAACTTCAAAAATTTTAGCACACTATTCTCTTTAAAAGTAAGTGTTCTAGTGATCATTTCTTGAAAAAAAGTGTACTTTTGGAAACCCCCTTAAGCTTTCTAAAGAGAGGACTATTTTGTTAAATGGTGAAGAGTTTAGAGTTTTGACATGAAAGATTTTAAGTTGTTTGCTGCATTTTTATGGAAGAAATGGGTCTTAGTTGTTAGATGACAACTTTTGTGAAAGGTGTTATCATGAAAACACCTAAAAGGACCTTTTTGTAAAGGTTGTAAAATTTGAGGTAAAAGTGTGAAATAATGAGTTTTGATGGTTTCCATAAGAGAAATAAATGTTCACCTAGGCTCGTTAAAGGTAAAAATTTGATGAGAATTAAATTCTGAGCCTAGGGGTAAAATGGTCATTTTGTGAAAGTCTAAGGGCAAAATAGTAATTTTGCCAAAGCATGATTATTGAAAGCATTTATTAATGTGATAATTAAATTAGCTAATTTGCTATTATAGATCAAGAAGAACCAAGAATTAACCTCGACCGGGAAAAGAACAAAGTATCGGACTAGATCGACAATCTATTTTGAAATCGAGGTAAGTTTGTATGAGATAAATTCAACATTTATGCTAGTATGTTTGAGAATGTTTGATATTGTAATGATATATGACATTCTATAAAATTGAGTAATGGTGTTGAATGAGAAAGATGATAAAAGTTGAGATGTTGAAGTCCCTGTTGGACTATAATAAATGTGAGAATATTATCATCGAGACATGAGATGGATAAGGTCCCGTGTAAGACCATGTCCGGGACATGGCCTTGACACTGAATTGAGATCCCGTATAAGACCATAATTGGGATATAGCTTCGGTACTAAATATGAGAATCATATAAGACCATATCCTAGACATGACATCGATACTTGATGTGAGATTCTGTATAAGACCATATCCGGGATATGGCATCGATACTCAGAGGTGACCCCATGCAAGACCACATTTGGGATGTTGCATTGGCTTCATGTTTATGTTAATGATGATGAATATGCGTCTTTGAGTATCCCTAGTGAATTAGTGGGATAAATAGATAAGCTTGGAAATATGAATGAGATTAGTACTAAAGCCATGTGATTGAGTGAATACAGGTACCCATGAGTAATTCACGAGGAATGTTTACGATATGGGGCATGGTATGTGCTAGATAAGAACAAGTACGAGTAAGTTATGGCAAAGTGCTTAAGACTTTGGGTGGTTAACTAATGCCATGGATTAATGTCATTATGAGCTTATTGTTGCTATTTAATTTCATGCAAACTTACTAAGCTTTATGCTTACCCCTCTCATTTCTCTTTTCCTTGTAGTATTGCCAAGATAACTCGAGGATCGTGGGGCATCAGAGTTTGAAAATCACACTATTGACATCTCTTTGGTATAACAAAGTTAGATTTATTTTGAGTATGGCATGTATAGGACTCTGGTATTTTGTTATGTCATATTTGTTAGCCAAAGTGTTGGCTATTTAAGTTATCAAGTTCATTTTGTAAGAGGTCATTGGAATTGGGCCAACACTTCACAAGTTTATATATCATTCAATGATGATGAAATTATGAAGTTCATGCTTGTGTGGATGTTTTGATTTGAGTTCTTGAAAGTGCCTTAGGGTCATGAGTTATTTTGAATTGAGTTGGTATAAGTATGAATGCTTTGTAGGGTGGCATTTGGCTTGAAATATAGCCTTTTTAATATCCACATGGGTAGACACACCGGCGTGTGTCTAAGCCGTGTGTGACACACGGTTAGCCCCATGGGCGTGTTTATCGGTTGTGTGTCCCTTGCATGCTAGATTTACAAGTTAGTATGCTCAGTAGTAAACCTACGGGCAGAGACACGGTCGTGTGTCTCAGTCGTGTGGGAGGCACGGCCATGAACATGGGCGTGTGCCTAGGCCGTGTGAAGTCTGCACCTAAAATTTGGCATTTAATTCAACACACGGTCTAAGGACACGGGCGTGTGCCTTGGTCGTGTGACCATAGTGAAGTGATGATGTCATAAACAGAATGCCATGGTTTTGGCACACGGGCTATGACACGGGCGTATCGAGGCCGTGTGAGGGACACGGGCATGTTGAGGCCGTGTGAAAACCCCTGTATGTTCGAATTAGAAAATAAATTCCATACGGGCTAGGGACATGGGTGTGTATGACCACAAGGCCTGCCTACACGGGCGTGTCCCATTTCACACGAGCATGTGGCCCCTGTTTAGGCAAAAGATTTTAAGTGTACAAAAGTTTCCAGTTTAATTTCGAAACTCTTCGTATGCAAGTTTGGGGCCTCGTAGGCCCATAATAAGGATATTTTGCATATGAATGAGAATTTTTAAGTTGGAAACGAAATTTTAAAGCCTAAGGTTGTATGTTCAAGCAAGTTAAGTCTGGTAATGCCTCGTACCTGGTTTCGGAGTAGAATACGGGTAAGGGGTGTTACATTTAGTGGTATCAGAGCTACAATTTAGTCGATTCTTGGACTAACGTAGCGTAAGTATGAGTATAGCTATACATGCCATACATGATAGTAATTGTGTAATGATAGTGTGACGAGTCCTGACGATTTGAATTGTGTTTTTATATATTAAATGGATCCTGATCCCGACCGAGCTGTAGTCGATGATACTACAAGTAATGCACCGGCTCCTGCGCAAGGGACTGTACCAGTAAAGAGTAGACCCAAAACTATGGGTCAGAGAGAAGAGGCTCGAGAAGCCTTTCCCATATGATGAGCAATTGGTACACTGAGTACATTCCAGCGAACCCTAACGCTCAACCCCCTCCACCCCTACCTATTCCTCAGCCCGCTCCTGTAGCTCCTCAAGTGGTTGAGGTAGTAAGAAGAGAAAGGCCTTTGGTCGATAAGATTCAGAAACAAGGAGCAGAGGAATTTCGGGCTAGTAAAAACGATGACCTAGGAAGGGCAAAATTCTGGCTTGAGAATACCATCAGGGTATTCGATGAGTTGTCATGCACGCTTGATGAGTGTATGCAGTGTGTGATATCTCTCTTTAAGATTTGGCCTATCAGTGGTGGAATACCCTGGTGTCGGTGGTACCAAGGGAGAGAATTAACTGGGAATTCTTCCAAGAGGAATTTCGGAAAAAGTATATTAGTCAGAGATTCATCGACCAGAAAAGAAAAGAGTTCTTGGAGTTAAAGCAGGGCCTAATGATGGTGACCAAATACGAACGTGAATTTGTAAGGCTTGGTAAGTATGCCCGAGAGTGCATGTCTACCGAGGCTATCATGTGCAAAAGGTTCAAGGATAGGTTAAATGAGGATATCCATTTATATGTCAGAATTCTTGAACTAAAAGAATTTATGGTGTTGGTAGATAGAGCCTGTAAGGCTGAAGAGTTGGCCAAAGAGAAAAGAAGAGCTGAGATTGAGTCCCGTGACTCGATAAAGAGGCAACTAAGTAAGTCATATCAATCCTCATCTAAGAGATTGAGGGATTTTGCTACGCAATCAGCCACTTCAGCCGGGTTTTCAAACCAAAGTAAGGGCAAAAAGTTCTTAGGGTGCTCAGACCACATCAGTTGCTAATGTTGGCAACATTCGACTGAGTAGACCGAAATGCCCGTAGTGTGGTAGACGTCATTCCAGTGAGTACAGAGCAAGCGAGAAGGCTTGTTTCAAGTGTGGGTCTCTAGACCATTTTATCAGAGATTGCCCCGAGGTGGGTGAAAAAGAGAAGTCTCAGAATGCAAGACCGGGAAGTACTGCTAGAGAAAGACCACAGAGAAACTTGGGAAATGAAATGGGTAACAAGAATTCATCTAAAGAGTAGCCTGCGAGAGTTGAGGGTAGAGCACCAGTGAGAACATATGCCATTCGTGCTTGCGAAGAGGCTTCCTCCCCTAACGTAATCAGGGTACATTTTCTCTCTATGATACTCGTGTTTAATTGATCCAGAATCTACCCACTCGTATATTTGCATAAAATAGTCTCTAGCATGAGCATGCCTATAGAGTCTACTGAATTTGTAATAAGAGTGTCAAATCCCCTAAGCAAATATGTGTTGGTCGATAGAGTATGCAAAGGTTGCCCTTTGATGATTACGGGTCATGTTTTCTTGCGAATCTCATGTTATTACCGTTTGATGAGTTCGATGTCATCCTTGGGATGGATTGGCTAGTTACTCATGATGTGATTGTAATTTGTGGGAAGAAGTTTATTGAGTTAAAATGTGAAAGTGGGGATTTTATTCGTGTTGAATCAGATAAGCAAGACAAATCACCAGTAGTGATATCTTCCTTGTTGACTCAGAAGTATTTAAGGAAAGGGTACGAAGCTTACATTGCCTTTGTGATAAATACGAGAGAAATTGAGTTAAGAATCGAATCAGTGCCATAGTATGTGAATATCCAAACATTTTTCTAGAAGAATTGCCAGGGCTACCTTCGGTTAGAGAGATTGAATTTGGGATTGAGTTAGCTCTGGGTACTGCCCCTATTTCTATTGCTCCATCTAGAATGGCTAGAACCAAGCTAAAAGAATTGAAAGCACAGTTACAAGAACTAATGGATAAAAGCTTCACAAGACCGAGTTTTTCTCCGTGGGGAGCTCTCGTATTATTTGTGAAGAAGAAAAATGGTTCTATGAGGTTATGCATAGATTATCGGTAGCTCAACAAGGTAATTGTGAAGAACAAGTACCCGTTGCCAAGAATTGATGATTTATTTGACCAATTGAAAGGAGCCACGGCGTTTTCCAAGATAGACTTAAGGTTTGGGTATTATTAGTTGAGAGTCAGGGACTCGGATGTACCGAAAACTTCATTTCGGATGAGGGATGGCCACTATGAATTTTCGATCATGCCTTTTGGTTTAACAAATGCTCCAGCCGTTTTTATGGACTTGATGAATCACATTTTTCAGCGATATTTGGATAAATTTGTCGTGGTCTTCATTAATGATATACTAATATACTCTCGGGATAAAAACTAGCATGCCGAGCATTTGAGAACGGTTTTGCAAATTTTGAGAGATAAACAATTATATGCCAAGTTTAGTAAAAGTGAATTTTGGCTTAAGGAAGTTGGATTTTTGGGGCATATCGTCTTGGGAGATGGAATCAGAGTCGACCCGAGTAAGATCTCAGCAACTGTAGATTGGAAGCCACCAAGGAATGTAACCGAGGTTAGGAGTTTTCTGGGCTTGGCAGGCTATTATAGATGTTTTGTTAAGGGATTTTCTGTGATAACAGCTCCGACAAAAATGTTGCTACAAAAGGATGTAAAGTTTAAATAGACAGAAAAGTGCCAACAAAGTTTTGAGAAACTGAAGGCGATGTTAACTGAGGCTCCTGTTTTGGTGCAACCTGAGCCGGGAAGAGAATTTGTGGTCTACAGTGATGCATCCATGAATGGAATGGGTTGTGTACTTATGCAAGAGGGTGAGGTGATTGCATATGCTTCTAGACAATTAAAGCCGCACGACAAGAATTACACGACCCATGATTTAGAGTTGGCTGCCATTGTATTTGCATTAAAAATGTAGAGACACAATTTATACGGTGAAAGGTGTCGGATATTCACCGACCATAAAAGCCTAAAATACTTGATGACTCAAATGGAATTGAATGTGAGGCAACGAAGATGGTTAGAACTGATCAAAGATTACGAGCTAGTGGTTGACTATCATCCTGAAAGGCAAATATGGTTGACTATCATTGAATATACACCATGTTATGAATGATGAAGATTTGAATTTATGCTCATGTTAGTGTATGTGATAAGTTATGTGATAAGTGGTACAAGTACCATGAGAAAATACACGTTATGAACCCATAAAGTAACTTGAGATGGGTAAGAATAATTATGAGTAAGTATGGATGAAAATGTTAAGCATTTGAGACTTGTGTGGATGTTGTTTCAATGGATAGATAAATTTTATAAAAGCAATTATGTTGCTTTAGAATTTCATGCAAACTTACAAAGCTATATGCTTACCCCTCTCTTTTCCCCTTTTCCTTGTAGTTTTGCCAAGTTAGCTCGGGGATCGTAGAAAGTTGGAGTTTGAATTACACTATCAACCATTCCTTTGGTATAGTAAAGTTAATTCATTTTGAGTGTGGCATGTATAGGAACTTGATCATTTGGTGTCATGTTATATTGGAAGGCCATAGGGTTGGATATTAATGTTTTTATACTCATTTTGTAAATGGTCATGGTAAATTGGCCAATGTTGTCAAGTTCATGTTATAAGATCGATGAGTATAATGAACTGAATGTTCATGCAAACTATTAAGTATGAATGTGGATGGAGTGAATGTTAGTTTAAGGATTTTTCAAAGGTTTAATATGGCTATGTTTTGTGCTAATTGTGAATAAATGAATGAGTCTATGTTTCAAGGTGGCAAGAGGCTTGGAAAATAGCCTATAGATGTCCATACGGCCATCCCCATGGGTGTGTTAGTAGGCCGTGCATCCCCTGTATTATTTTATGAGAATTTGATTCGTCACACGGGCCAGCACACGGGCGTGTGCCTTGGCCATGTGCTAATTAAGGTTTGATGACGTCAAAATCGGAAAGCTCAACGGGTAGAAGACATTAGCATGTTTAGGCCATGTGAAGGACACGGATTATAGACACAGACGTGTGCCCAGTCGTGTGAAAACCCCTGTAGGTCCGAAATAGAAATAAAATTCTACATGGGTTAGAGACATGGGCGTGTGAGACCACACGGCCTGCCCACACGGGCGTGTCCCATGTTATACGGGCGTGTGACCCCTGTTTAGGTAATTTTTTTCAAAGAGTGTAAAAGTTTTCGGTTGAACTCCGAAACCTTCTGAATGTATGTTTAAGGCCTCGTAGGCCCATAATATGTTTGTTATGATGAAGAAAGAGAAGTTTTAAGTTGGAAATAAATTTTATAGTCGATATTACACGTTCAAGAAAGGTTAAGCATGGTAATGCCTCGTATCCGGACCCAGCATCAGACACAAGTAATGGGTGTTACATTTAGTGGTATCAGAGCTAGGTTCTTGGACTAATGTAGTGTAAGCATGAGTCTAGCAATAAATGCCATACATATGACTATTTATATAATGATAGTGTGACGACTCTTGACGACTTAAATTGTGTTTTTATATAGTAAATGGATCCTGATCCTGACTGATCTACAGTCGATGATACTGCAAGTAATGCACCGGCTCCCGCGCCAGTAGAGAGTAGACCCGAGACTTTGTGTCATGGAGAAGAGGCCTGAGAAGCCTTTCTCTGTATGATGAGTAAATGGTACACAGATTACATTCGAGCAAATCCGAATGCTCCACCTCCTCCACCCTCGCCTATTCCTCAACCTACCCATGTAGCTCCCCAAGTGGTAGAAGTGGTAAGAAGAGAAAAGCCTCCGGTTGATAGAATTTGAAAACAAAGAGCCGAGGAATTTCGGGCTAGTAAAGATGACGATCCGAAAAGGGCAGAGTTTTGGCTTGAAAATACCATCAGGGTATTTGATGAATTATCATGCACACTGGAAGAGTGCATGAAATGTGTAGTGTCTCTTCTAAGAGATTTCGCTTATTAGTGGTAGAATACCTTTGTATCGGTTGTACCTAGGGAAAGAATTACATAGGAGTTTTTCCAAGAAGAATTCCTGAAGAAGTATATAAGCCAAAGATTCATTGATCAGAAGAGAAAGGAATTCTTTGAACTGAAACAAGGAAAGATGACGGTAACTGAATACGAGTGCGAGTTTTTGAGGCTCAGCATGTAACAGCCTGATTTAGGGGCTAGTCGGAACAGTGATCTCGAAATCACTAATTTGAGGTTAGAGAAAATTATTTTCATGTTATGTTATGTGTTATAACATGTTTATAATAATGCATGAAAATTTTGGTGCCTTAATTTTAGCGATTTCTAGCTAAATTGTGAAAAAGGACTAAATCGCATAAAGTGCAAAAGTTTTATTTTATTTGCTAGAGGCTCCAAATAGCTATGGTTTATAAATTGGAGGTCCCAAATGTGCAATTAGGCCATTGAAATTAGCTTGGCCGGTCAAGGAAGACAAATGGGACAAGGACATTAAATGTTGTCATGTTAGGTAATTAAAAAGAAATAAAATAAGATGAAATAAGCAAAAAGCTATCATCTTTTTATTTCTTCTCTTCTTCCACTGAAAATACCAACAAGAATGGGGGTTTTTTATGCTCAAAATTTTAGCAAGCATTTTTCCTCACAAGTAAGTGATTTTGATGACCTTTCTTGATAAAAATTGTATTTTTGGAGTCCCCAAAGCTTAAGATAGCTAATGGGGGACTATTTTGCAACATGGTTGAAAGTCTAGGGACTTACCATGAGAGAGTTTATGCTGGTTGCTGAGTTTTTATGGAAGGAAATGAATGATAGGATGATGAAAAACAACTTTTGTGAAAGGTGTTGTAATGAAACACCTAATTAAGATTAAAATGCAAAAGTTATAATTTGTTCACTAAGGCATGAAATAGTTGGAATTTTGGATAGTTGTAAGAGGATTAAATGTTCAGCTAGGCTTGTTTAACAAGAAAATGTAATGAAAATTCATTTACGAGCCTAGGGGCAAAATAGTAATTTTGCCAAAATGTAAGGGCAAAATAGTCATTTTTGCCTAAAGTGTAGATTATGGTGTATTATGATTTATAAGTTATTAAATCAGTAAATTCCATTGTTCTAGATCAAAGAAAACAAGTTTCAGACCTAGAATGGATGAAAAGAGAAATATGGGCAAAAAGTTCCTTTTGGCCCTTTCGACATCGAGGTAAGTTCATGTGTGAATGTGGCAATTATGTATGAGTTAATTTAGTATTCCAATATTGTATGGAATGTATATTTACTCTATGAATGTATGAAATATCTTTTAATGAGTTTTCAAGAGAATTGAATTTGGGAGTCATGGGAAATGTATATAGTATGATATGTTGATAGTTATAGTCTCGTGTAAGATCATATTGGAATATGGCCTCAGTGTAAGAATTCGTATAAGACCATGTCAGTGACATGTCATCAATATGTTAATATAAGTAAGACCCTATTAGAGTATGATGTCAATGTGACACTACGTGTATGAGACTCAATAGTGTTATCTAACAATTTGAGATGAAATCAGTATAGGATGAACCTCTAGTGGGTTATGTGTAATCTATACACCTTAGTTGTATGAGATAGATTTATTAATGCATTATGTGAATGCGAACGAGAATCGTAGAAAGTTAAGTAAGAATAGAAATGTGTGAGGATGTTCTCGGTTGAACATTTGAAATAGAGATATACATGTGGATTACTATCCATAAATGTAAAATAATGGTGAGCTATGTGCGATATCACCTTATTGATGTTAATGATAGGCTAAGTGCGATACCATCAATTATATTATTATCAGTGGGCTATGTGCGTTACCACCTGATTAATTAGTAATCGATGGGCTGTGTGCGATACCATCGCTTATAAATGATTCGTGAGCTAAGTGCGAAATCACCATAAGTATAAATGATTGGTGAGCTAAGTGCGAAATCACCATAAGTGTAAATAATTAGTGGGCTGTGTGCGATACCACCCTATTAGAGATTTAATGATGGGCTAAGTGCGAAACCATCGAGAGATTAGTAGTATGAGTGACTCATTGAAAATGCTTGATATGTTGTTTTATATGATAATGTGGTGATCAGTGTAGGAATGTATGCTATTAAATGAGCAATTGGCTTGTGGCATGGTAAGAATATGGTAAGAGATAGAATGAGTAAGCTTCAAAAGTGGTTGAGTAAGTAACCATGAGTTTATGAGAAAATTCATTACAATACCTTGTAGTCATGGATATTCAATGAATATTAGGAATTGTCAGTTATTTATAGATGAGCTTACTAAGCATATTTGATTATTCCTTTTCTCTTTCCCATCTATTATAGGTTTTTAACTAGCTCGGGTTGGAGGTAGCCGGAGATGTTTTCACATTATCGAGTAGACTTCTGGTATCGTGTTTCGAGTTCTTATGAGTCATGGCATGTATAGGGATTCTTTTAAAGTTGATTAAGTTCTAACTGATGTAGCCAAATTGTGTTGGCCTAAGAGAATTTATAGTTTGGTTGTGTATAGCAATCGATGATGGCTTAAGTTGTTGTAATTGTATTGGATATAGTTCTCCCTAGTGTATGGGATGAATGCTTTATTTCTCCTTTGATTAAATGTCTTTAATTCAAGAGTTATATTGAAGTTATGTGAAATTATGTGATGATATATGAATGTATGCATATGATGGTGGTAAAAGGCTTGGTAGATAGCCTCTAAATAACCATACGGACAGACACACGGGTGTGTGTCTAGGCCGTGTGTCCCCTGCACCTTAGTGTCTTAAGTCAGAATAGACCACGGGCTAACCACACGGCCGTTTGTTCAGGCCGTGTGAGACACATAGTTAGCACATGGGCGTGTGCTTCGGACCGTGTGAATAAGTCAGTATATCAAAGTATGACACACGGGTAGGGCCACGGGCATGCCAAGGCCATGTGTGACTTGTCAGTATCCACCACAGGTGGGAGACACGGCTATGTCTTAGGGATACACGGACGTGTCCCAATTTACACGGGCGTGTGACCTCTGTTTCGAGAGAAAGTTCCCAGATGGGTTTCGAAAGTTTCGGGACGAAAGTCTGAGACCTCGTTGGCCCATAAAATATATGATTTGACTAAGAAAGAGAATTTTTTAATTAGGAATGAAATTTTATAGTCCATAAGTACATGTTTAAGAAAGTTCAAGCATAGCAATGTCTCATATCCGGTATTAGCCTCAGACTCGGGTATGGGGTGTTACACAATAGGTACGCTCGGGAGTGTGTGTCCTCCGAAGCCATCATGTGTAAGAGATTTGAGGACGAGCTAAATGAAGATATCAAACTATTTGTTGGTGTCCTCGAGTTGAGGGAATTTGTTGTATTAGTAGATCAGGCTTGTAAGGCCGAGGAATTAGTGAAAGAGAAAAGAAAAGCTGAGATGGAGTCTAATGACTCAAGAAAGAGACAATTGAGTAAGTCATTTCAGTCTTCGTCCAAGAAGTCGAGAGATTTTCCTACCCGATCAGCTACTTTAGCTGGGTTTTCAAACAAAAGTAAGAGCAAACAGTACTTAGCGTCTAAAGCCCAGACCACATCAGTTGCTAGTGTTGGCAACAACCGGCCAAGTAGACCGGAGTGTCCCCAGTGTGGCAGACGTCATTCCGGCGAATGTCGAGCAAATGAGAAAGCCTGTTTCAGGTGTGGATCTCTAGACCATTTTATTAGAAATTGTCCTGAAGTGGACTAGAAAGAGAAGCCTCAGGATGCGAGACCTGGAGGCACTGCTAGAGGAAAATTGCAGAGAAACCCAGAAAGTGGAACAAGTAGTAAGAATATGCCCAGAGAGCAGGCTTCGAGATCTGAGGGTAGAGCGCCTGCAAGGACCTATGCCATTCGCGCTCGCGAAGAGGCATCATCTCCTGATGTGATTACGGTACATTTTCTCTCCATGATACTAAAGTTATTTCTTTGATAGAATCAAGATCTACTCGTTCATATATTTGTATGAAATTAGTATCTAGAATGAGCATGCCCGTAGAGTTCACAGAATTTGTGATAAAAGTGTCTAATCCTTTAGGAAAAAGTGTATTAGTTGACAAAGTATGCGAAGATTGTCTATTGATGATTAGAGGCTATTGTTTTAAGGCAAATCTCATGCTTTTGCCATTTGATGAATTTGATATTATCCTCGGTATGGACTGGTTAACCACTCATGATGTGACAGTAAATTGTGGAAAGAAATATGTTGAATTGTGATGTGAAAATGAGGACACTCTTCGTGTTGAATCAGATGAACAAGACAGATCGCTAGTATTGATCTCTCATATATTAGCTCAGAGATATGTAGGAAAGGGGTATGAAGCATATCTTGCTTTCGTTATGAATGATAAAGAAACTGAGTTAAAGATTGAATCAGTGTTGATAGTATGCGAGTACCCAGATGTGTTTCCAGAAGAGTTGCCAGGGTTGCCTCCGGTTAGAGAGGTTGAATTTGGAATTGAATTAGTTCCTGGTACGGCACCTATATCAATTGCTCCATACAGAATGGCTCCAACCGAGTTGAAAGAATTGAAGGCACTGTTGCAAGAGTTAACAGACAAAGGTTTTGCTAGACTGAGCTATTCTCCATGGGGTGCTCCCATACTATTTGTGAAAAAGAAAGATGGTTCCATGAGCTTGTGCATAGATTACTGACAACTTAATAAGGTAACTAAATAAGAACAAGTACTCCTTGCCAAGGATTGATGATCTGTTCGATCAATTGAATGGAGCCACTGTGTTATCCAAGATAGACTTGAGGTCGCGATATTACCAATTGAGAGTAAAAGATTTAGATGTGCCGAAGACTACATTTCGGACGAGGTATGGGCACTATGAATTTTTAGTCATGCCTTTTGGTTTAATAAATGCCCTTGCTGTGTTTATGGATTTAATGAATTGCATCTTTCAGCTATTTCTAGATAAGTTTGTAGTGGTTTTTCTTGATGACATACTACTATTTAAGGATAGTCTTATAGATTTTGCGAGATAATCAACTGTATGCCAAGTTTAGTAAAAGTGAGTTTTGGCTCAAGGAAGTTGGATTCTTGAGTCACATTGTCTCAAGAGATGGAGCCCGAGTTAACCCAAGCAAGATTTCATCTATTGTTGATTGGAAACCGTCGAAAAATGTGTCGGAGGTTAGAAGTTTTTTGGGCCTAGCTGGCTATTATCGACGGTTCGTTAAAAGATTCTCCACGATAGCTACACCAATGACGAGATAATTATAGAAAGATGTAAAATTTGAGTGGACAGAAAAGTGCTAGCAGAGTTTTGAGAAATTAAAGGCATTGTTGACAAAGGCTCCAGTTTTAGTGCCACCTGAGCCGGGAAAAGAATTTGTGATCTACAGCGATGCATCCTTGAATAGATTGGGCTGTGTGCTTATGCAAGAAGGAAAGGTGATAGCCTATGCCTCTAGACAGTTAAAGCCACATGAGAAGAATTACCCGATGCATGATTTAGAGCTTACTGCCATTGTTTTTGCATTGAAAATTTGGAGACACCATTTGTATGGTGAGAGATATCGGATATTCACCGATCATAAAAGCCTAAAGTACTTGATGACTCTGAAGGAGTTGAACTTAAGGCAGCGAAGATGGTTAGAGCTGATAAAATATTATGAGCTAGTTATTGATTACCACCCAAGAAAGACGAACGTGGTCGCCGATGCTTTGAGTAGAAAATCCTTATTTACTTTGAGAGATATGCATACATGGGTGACCTTGTTAGACAATGGTTCTATTCTAGCTGAGCTGAGGGCTAGACCAATGTTCCTTCAAGAGATTTATGAGGCTCAAAAAGGTGACAGTGAATTGCAAGCTAAAAGAGTTCAGTGTGAGTCTGGTGTTGAGTCTGACTTTCGAATAAATTTTGATGGATGTTTGATGTTTAGAGATAGAATCTGTGTACCGAGAAATGAGGAGCTCATTCGGAGAGTTTTACATGAGGCACATAGTGGATGTCTATCTTTACACCTGGGCAGTACAAAGATGTATAATGATTTGAAGAAACAGTATTGGTGGCCGAGTATGAAGAAATATATTTCCGAGTTTGTGTCAAGATGATTGATTTGTCAACACGTAAAAGCCGAAAATCAAGTACCCTCGGGTTTTCTTCAACCTATAATGGTACCCGAGGGGAAATGAGACAAGGTTACTATGGATTTTGTAACGGATTTGCCGGTAACACCGAGTAAAAAAGATGCCATATAGGTTGTAGTCGATAGACTTACAATGTCAGCCCATTTTATACCTGTACGAGTTGATTTCTCACTTGACAAGTTAGCAAACCTGTATGTTTCAGAGATAGTAAGGCTTCATGAAGTGCCATTATTAATCATTTCGAATAAAGATCCGAGATTGACGTCCAAATTCTGGAAAAAGTTGCAAGAGGCCTTGGGCACCAAGTTGAACTTTAGTACGACTTTTCTGTAATATCCTAAATTACGGGTTACAAATAATTGTAACATCCTAAAAATCAGAGTATCATCTTGTTACTTGTGTTAGCTCGGGTAGGATTGTTTGTGTGATTAGTATAGTTTTGTGAAGGCTTGGAATAATTACCTAAGCTAGAATAATTTTTAGTATTGAAAATTTAGTGAAGGGGATTAAGTGAACCTGACACTTAACTTAATTTAAGTGTTAAATTCTAGCACAAGAGGAGTTAGTGGCAAGATGGTTATGGCGCTTGAAGGGTTGCTTGAGGGAAGTGGTTCGAGTAGCACGGGTTGCATTTGGAAGACTTTATTTTTATGTATCCTAACATTAAGTGTCGGCCAAGCTCTAATTATGGTAGGTTGGACTTTCAATTTTTATGGCAAGTTGAATGATAGTTTAGGTAAGCTTGATGTTTGGGAAAGAAATCAATTGATTAAAGGTTGACGTGAGAACATAAGGCTTGATGTCAGGTATTTTGTTATGGAAAGTTTTGTGTGGATAGGTTTGACTTTGAAGTCCATGAATTTGGACGGTTTTGGAGCCTGGGGAGGGAGTGGCCGAATTTTGTATTGTTGGTTGCTAGTTGGTGCCAAAATTTCTTTTGGTTAGGTGGTCATTTTCGGCTAGTTTGGTAAGCTTTCAATCTTTGTTTTGTGACATTTCGAAACCTTCTTGTGTATGCCGAATTCTCCATAGTGCACCAAAGTGAATAAAAACCGAATGTCCTTAGGTGTTTGTTGTTTCTCCTCTTAGGCATTTTGTAACAGACCAATTTTGACCCTAATCGGAAGGGTGGTTTCGGAACCACGAAACCGAGCTTGAGAGTTATTTTTATTATTTGTTTATTTAAATATTATGTTTTGTGTCTGTTATGTGTGATCTAGTAAGAGTAAAAATCTCGTGGAAAATCTTAGTCATCTAAGTGTTTAAATCGCTAAAGGTCTAAATTGCAAGAAGAACCAAAGTAGTGGGCATTAAAAAAAAAAGGGGGGGGCTAAGTAAATTGTCCATTAAACATGGGGATTTGCATGTCAAATTCCCCATCTTTAAACAAGGTGGACGGCAAGCATGCATATATGTTCTTTTTTTTTATTTTTGTATGATATTTAGGCATTATTATATTAAAGCATGCTATGAATATATGCTTTTTAATTATATATATTGATTTTAGTAATATTATAAGAAAAGCATGCTATAATTTATGTTAAAAAAAAAATAAAAACAAAAGAATAATTCTCTCATCCTTCATTCATTCTTGCCCGATTTCTACCTTGAAGAGAAGAGAAGAACTTCATCTCCCCCATTCGGCCTTGCATGCACTAGATTAGGTAAGAATTGAACTTGATATGGCTTAAGTTCTTGATCATTTTTTCTTTTGAAACAAGCAAAATTTGCTAATGTTGGTATGATGAGATTCGGCCATGGATGCTAATGTTGTAGTTTGTATTGATAATGAGTTAGATGGTATGAAAAGAAATGGCATGGACTTGTAAGAACATTTGGTTGTTTTGGCTTGAAGGTACCCTCATAGTTGGCCGAATAATAGGATGGATATTCATGAAAACATCTCTTCTTGTGTTTTGATGTTCGGCCATCCCCTTATAATGAAATTAACCATATAAGATTGTTATATGTGATGTTTAATTATTGGGTGAACTAAGTTTAAGACTTGATTACTTGAAGTAAATTAGTGCAAGGGGTAAATTTGATGGAAGGAAGAGTTATAGAGAATCCTAGGAACCTAAGGGCCATTCGGCCATGGAGAAGAGATCCAAATGGGTTAAAAATTTTATTGTGGTGTTCCATAGGTTAAATTGGATTAGTTAAATGCTTGAATTAGGTGTGGTTATTAGCTTGTTACTTGGTTGTATGTTGAAGAAAATGCATGGGTATGGAATTGGCATATTCGGCCATAAGAGAAAATGAATTTGAGCTAATGTATTTGATTATATATGTGTAATTATATAAAGTTAAAGATACGGCTATAGATAAGAAGGTAAGTTGTAAGTTAAAACACATCAAGGAAATTATTACCAAAGTGTTCCTAATAATTTGAATGCACTTGAACAAAGTAGAGGATGAATGCCGAATGTAAATGTTTATGTCTTGAAATTATGTATTTTATGATTTTGCTTTGAATTGAATGGAAGTGTAGTTTAATTGGTTTAAGTTGAACCAAATTAGATCGGGAACAAAAAGAGAAAGATCAAGATCGAGGAAAAACAAAGATTATCGAGTAGCCGATTTGCACGGCTTATCGACAACCGAGGTAAGTCCTAAAACTAAATTATATTGAAGAGTTAATTATGAGCCTATTATACGATATAATTTGATAAGTCTTGAGTAGGTATTCATGCCATAGCCGAATGTACATAAGTCTATTAGAATGATTTTGAGTAGTTGATGCAAATAAACCAAAAGTACTTTCATTACATGATCTTTGTATAAAATGATATTAGAAAGCGATTGAATTCTTAAATGTGTTTCGGGCTTTAAGCCTAGCAGGCCTAGTGCCGGTGATATAATTCGGGCTATTACGCCTAGCAGGCCTTGCGCCGGTGTTATTTATCGGGCTATTACGCCTAGCAGGCCTCGTGCCGGTGTTATTTATCGGGCGATTATGCCTAGCGTGCCTTGTGCGGTGTTATTTATCGGGCTTTGGTGCCTAGCGAGGCTAAATGCGGTGTATTACTTCACAGACTAGAAAGCTAAACCGAGTTCAAGGTGAGTTATAGCAAATTTACCGAATTAACGGCTCAGGTGAGTACGTAAAGTTGGAATGAGCTTCCTATTTAATTAAGACAAGGTAAATTAGTGAGTTAGTGATCTATCGCTAATGGTATGTTTTCTCGGTATAATGATGAAAGATGTGGTATAGAGATTTTGGTCATTTAAGTATATGAATGTTGTATCTACGTTTACATGATAACCCCTTAAAAGGAAATACGAGTGCAAGCCTACTAGTTGAATAGTAGAAATTTTAATTGTTGAGAATTGTGGGTTATTTTATGTTTGTAATTTGGACTTACTAAGCTAGCAAGCTTATCGTGTGAAATGTTTTCTTTGTTTTATAGATTAGGAGCAAGCTCATCGGGATTGTTGGAAAGCCACTCACACTATCAATCTACAATTTGGGTACCCTTCCATTTTGGTTTTTAAACAAAGGCATGTATAGGAAGACTTAGTCCTTGTTTGATGAACTCTTAAGGCACTTGTATTAAATAGCCATGCGAATATGGCTAAAATTTTTAGTTAAGAATGCTATTGTGTTTTGTTTTGTACGATGAATTATGATGGCAAGGTTTATGCATTCTTAATCGGAGTTAAAACGTTTTTATTAAGAAAATGTGATCAATGAAATAGATTCTTGAGTTAGGGGTTATGTATGGTTGATTAGAAACTAGTATCTCATAAATTACAATGAAACAGCATGCAGTAATAGCAGTAATGTGATTTAGAAAAATCACCAAAAATAGGGTGCATTGAATTAGAAGGTGAATAAGATGTGATATCAAACCTTATTGTGTCTATTTTTACATGAAACAATCAGAGTAGGCGAAAGATTTATATATTATGAGAAAATCAAATTTTGGTGAGATCTGTCCTGACTGAATTCGTGAGTCACTGTTCTGTTTTGTAAAAATTGTTAAAAATTGTACAAAAATTATTAGGAATCATGGCTTATATGTGTAGAAACCTTAACGAGTCTACTTTTGATTGGTTTAAATAAGAACAGTGTATGAAAATTTTACAATGAGATAACTACATTTTTGTAAAGACAGGTCAGAATTAGCGAGCTGTGTAATAGGGGTAACTTTGATGAATAAACTGTACTAATTGGCCACATGAAAAATTCTGGAAAAATTATGGTAAAAACCTATATGGGTCTAGTTTCAAGGAAAATTTACGGAACTAAATTTCAAGTTTTATAACCCGAGTTATGGTCAAATCATTCGGCATGACGCAGTTTGACAGCTTTTAATTTTTATGTCCAGAACTTGTAGTCAAGTAAAGTAATGCCTCTTACTCGACTTCGGCGACGGTCTCGGGTAAGGGGTGTTACACATTTGGCCAAAACTCATTTGGAACCTCCCTCTCATCTTTTAATTCTTTGTAGCCGAAAAGAACCTCTTTTGGTTCTCATCTTTCTTTCTTTTTTCATATTTGTTAAAACTTACAATTCTTCTTTTACTTTCTTTTTGGCCGAACCGTTTTCTTCCCCATTTCACTTGGTTTTCCTTCCATTGTTGCTAAAGCCAAATTCTCTTTCTCTCATTTTGATTTTCCTTGCCACTCACATACTTCATTTCTTTTATCCACATATCATTTACTTTCTTCTTTCAAAACCATACCCGAAACTTCCCATTTCCTTCTTGATTTGTCTTGGCCGAATATCAACAAGGGTAGGTCTTCATTTGGTTTTCTTCAATTGGTTTTGGAAGGGGGTAAGTATTCTTGGCCGTATTTCTTTTGTTCCTTTTCTCTTTTCTATGACTTTTTCTTGAGGGCAAAGGCCGAGTTATGGTCAAATCATTCGGCATGACGCAGCTTTAATGACTTTTAATTTTATGTCCGAACTTGTAGTCAAGTAAAGTAATGCCTCTTACTCGACTTGGCGACGGTCTCGGGTAAGGGGTGTTACAATTATTAGTATCGAGCTTACGGTTTAGTCGATTCTAGGACTACAGTAGCGGCGTGTGAGTCTAGCTATACATGCCTTTATTATATATTGATAGTGTGGTGACTTCGATGACTGAACTTTGTTTTATATAGTAAATGGACACCGATCCTGAAAAGAGTCATGAATGATGATGTGGAGAGCGTGGCGCTGACCGCACCACGGATCGGCGATAGATAGACTCTCGACTGTTTGAGTAGCCACGAAGGAGAGACTAAACAAGCCTTTTATCGGATGATGAATGATTGGTTTGTCCAATTCATTCAAAATAATCCGGCTATGCCCCAACCTCCACCCCGAATAATCCAACCCCGATTCCTTGGCTCCCCAATGACAGATCCAATGAGATCTAGTAGGCCCTGAGTTGATAAAATTCGAAAATATGGGGCCAAAGAATTTAAAGCCAATGATGATGATGATGCTGAGAGAGCCGAAATGTGGCTTGATAACACTATTCGGGTACTTGGTGAGTTGTCTTGTACTCCGGAAGAATGCTTGAAGTGTGCTATATCTTTACTATGGGACCTTTGCATATCATCTGGTGGAATACCTTAGTATCGAGTGGTTAGAAAGAAAAAGTGACGTGGGATTTCTTCCAAACCGAGTTTCGTAAGAAGTATATTAGCCAAAGATTTATTGATCAAAAAGCGAAAAAGAGTTCCTTGAGTGAAACAAGGACGAATGATCAGTAATTGAGTATGAAAGAAAATTTGTCGCAAACCATTATGCTAGAAAGTGTGTCTCACTGAAGCCATTATGTGTAAAAGATTCGAAGACGGCCTAAATAAAGATATAAAGATGTTTGTTGGCGTTCTTGAAATCCAAGAGTTTGTAACTTTAGTTGAGAGAGCACTGCAAAGTGAAGAGCTCGGGAAAGAGAAAAGAAAGGGATACTGAAGCCAGAGACATCCGAAAAAGGTCTTCGGGTAAAGTCTTTCATTCCACGAGCAAGAAGCCCAGAGATGACTACAGTCGACAGAAAGCTACTACAGATCAGCCTAGACGGGATCGACCTCCTATGAGCTCCCGAGCTACCTCGATAGCCAGTGTTGGTAACATTCCACAAAATAGAGTCGAATGCAAGTACTGTGGGAAATGGCACTCCGGGAGTTGTAGATTCCGTGATCGGTCTTGCTATAAATGTGGATCGTCAGATCATTTTATCAGAGAGTGTCCGAAGTTAGCTGAGCAGAATGCAATTCAGAACACTACACCGAGCAACGTGCCAATGCGAGGTAGACCACCCAGACATTCGGGCAATGTAGGTGGTAGTCAGAAAGGAACAAAGAACACTACAGATCGATCTGAGGCTAGAGCTCCGGCTAGAGCATATGCTGCGCGAGCTAGAGAGGATGCTTCCTCCCCCGACGTCATTACCGGTACTTTCACTCTTTTTGATACTACTGTGATTGCACTAATTGATCCTGGTTCGACTCATTCTTATGTGTGTGAAAATTTAAAATTTGGCAAGACTCTGCTAGTTGAGTCTACCGAGTTTGTGATCCGTGTGTCCAACCCTTTGGGTAGATGTGTGCTTGTTAATAAAGTGTGTAGAGATTGCCCGTTGATGATTCGGGATTATTGTTTCCCAGCTGACTTAATGTTGTTGCCCTTTGACGAATTTGATGTAATCTTGGGTATGGATTGGTTAACTTCACACGAGGCAGTAGTGGACTGTAAAAGGAAGCTGATCGATTTGAAATGTCGAAACGGTGAGACCATCAGAATTAAATCTTGTGATACAAATGGGTTGCCTACAGCAATATCCTCCTTTATTAGCCCAAAAAGTATGTAAGAAAAGGGTGCGAAGCTTATTTGGCTTATGTCTTTGGATAATAAAATGTTTGAGAAACTAATGGAATTGGTACCAGTTGTATGTGATTACACAGATGTGTTTCCTGAAGAGCTACCCGCTACCCCCCCAGACGAGAGATTGAGTTCGGTATTGAGTTAGTGCCGGATGCGACTCCAATTTGGTAGCTCTGCATGACAGAATGGCGCCTCTTGAATTAAAAGAATTGAAAGCTTGATTGCAAGAGTTGTGAGATAGGGGTTTATGACGATCGAGTTTTTCCCCCGTAAGTGCACGATCTTATTTGTGAAAAAGAAAGATGGGACAATGCGAATGTGTATCGACTACCAGCAACTAAATAAGGTAACTATAAAGAATAAGTACGTTACCTCGGATTGATGATTTATTTGATCGATTAAAAAGGGCTTGAGTGTTTTCAAGATAGATTTGAGGTCGAGTTATTATCGATTCATGAGTTAGAGATTCAGATGTGCCAAAGGCGCATTCGAGCGAGGTACGGACATTATGAGTTTTTGGTTATGCCTTTTGGACTCACAAATGCACCTGCTGTTTTTATGGATTTAATGAACCGAGTCTTCCGACAGTTTTTAGATCGGTTTGTAGTAGTGTTTATCAATGATATATTAATCTACTCCAAAAATGAAGCGGAACACGTTGAGCATTTGAGAGTAGTACTACAAACCTTGAGAGATCATCAATTATACGCAAAATTCAGTAAATGTGAGTTTTGGATGAACGAAGTCAGCTTCTTAGGTCATGTGGTTTCGGTGTCAGGTATTCGGGTGGATTCAAACAAAATAGCAGCCATACTTGATTGGAAACCACCAAAGAATGTTTCTGAGATCCGAAGTTTTCTAGGCCTTGCGGGATATTATAGACGATTTGTAAAAGGTTTTTCCGTAATAGCTACACCCTTGACGAGACTACTACAGAAAGATGTCAAATATGAGTGGTCAGAAAAATGTCAGAAAAGTTTCGAGCAGTTGAAAGCTCTTTTAACCGAGGCTCCGGTGTTAACTCAGCCCGAATCGGGTAAAGAATTTACTATTTTTAGTGATGCATCTTTGAATGGGTCGGGTTGTGTTCTAATGCAAGAAGGCAAGGTGATAGCCTACGCTTCAAGACAATTGAAGCCTCATGAAAAAAATTATCCAACTCACGATCTGGAGTTGGCAGCCATTGTGTTCGCATTGAAAATTTGGCGTCACTATTTATTCGGTGAAAAATGTCATGTTTATTCAGATCACAAAAGTCTAAAATATTTAATGACTCAGAAAGATCTAAATTTGAGACAACGGAGATGGTTAGAATTCTTTGAAAGACTATGAATTAGTGATTGACTACCATCCGGGGAAAGCTAATGTTGTTGCGGATGCGTTGAGTCGAAAATCATTATTTGCTCTTCGTGCATTAAACGCACGGATGACTATGTCTGAAGATGGTTCGATCATAGCCGAGTTACAAGCAAGACCGATGTTTATTCAGCAAATTCGTGATGCCTGCGAAAGTTGACGAAAAGTTAGTTGCTATTCGGATTCGGTGTGAAAATGCTACGAATCGATTTCGGATAGATGCAAATGATTGTTTGAATTATAAAAGTCGATTGTGTGTTCAGATGAACTTAGATTTGATCTGAGATGATCTGAATGAGGCCCATAATGGCCGAATGTCGATGCACCGGGTAGCACAAAGATGTATAATGATTTGAAACAGTTTTATTGGTGGCCTAGTATGAAACGAGATGTATCCGAATTTGTCTCCAAGTGCTTAATCTGTCAACAAGTGAAAGCTGAGCATCAGGTACCCTCCGGATTACTTCAGCCGATTATGATACCCGAATGGAAATGGGATAGAATTACCATGGATTTTGTATCCGGTCTCCCTATGACACCGAGTAAGAAAGATGCCGTATGGATTATCGTCGATAGACTGACTAAATCTGCTCATTTTGTACCAGTACGTACCGACTATTCACTGGATAAGCTTGCTGAACTGTATGTATCACAGATCGTAAGGTTGCACGGGGTACCAAGTTCCATAGTTTCAGATAGAGACCCAAGATTTACATCGCGATTTTGGAAAAAGTTGCAGGATGCATTAGGTACTAAACTTCATTTTAGTACAGCCTTCCATCCGCAAACAGACGGTCAGTCCGAGCGAACAATTTTGATACTTGAGGACATGTTGAGGTGTTGCGTTCTCGAGTTTAAGGGTACGTGGGAACGATACCTACCGTTAGTTGAATTTGCCTACAATACGATTTTCGATCTAGCATAAAAATGGCGCCTTATGAAGCCTTATACGGTCGAAAATGTCGCACACCATTGTATTGGACTGAACTCAGCGAGAATAAGATACACGGGGTTGATTGGATTAAAGAAACTGAACAGAAGGTGGCTGTAATCAGAAGTAATTTGAAAGCTGCTTCGGATCGTCAGAAGTCCTATGCCGATTTAAAACGCAAGGACATTGAATTTCAGGTCAGAGATCGGGTGTTCTTGAAAGTTTCTCCGTGGAAGAAAATACTCCGATTCGGTCGAAGAAAAGCCGAGTCCGAGATTTATCGGACCGTATGAAATCATCGAGCGTATAGGGCCTGTTGCTTATCGATTGAAACTGCCCCTTGACTTGGAAAAGATACACAATGTATTTCACGTTTCGATGCTTCGCAGATACAGATCGGATCCGTCCCATGTGATCACCCCGTCAGAGATTGAAATTCGATCTGATTTGACCTATGATGAGGAACCAATCCGTATCTTAGCTCGGGAAACCAAAGAGTTAAGAAATAAGAAGGTTCCATTAGTAAAGATTCTATGGAATCGTCACGGAGTTGAAGAGGCTACGTGGGAGCCTGAAGAGTCAATGAGGCAACAATATCCGAACTTATTTAATGGTAAGATTTTCGGGGAAGAAAATCCTTAAAAGGGGAAGTTGTATGCAGACCAATTTTGACCCTAATCGGAAGGGTGGTTTCGGAACCACGAAACCGAGCTTGAGAGTTATTTTTATTATTTGTTTATTTAAATATTATGTTTTGTGTCTGTTATGTGTGATCTAGTAAGAGTAAAAATCTCGTGGAAAATCTTAGTCATCTAAGTGTTTAAATCGCTAAAGGTCTAAATTGCAAGAAGAACCAAAGTAGTGGGCATTAAAAAAAAAAAAAGGGGGGGGGCTAAGTAAATTGTCCATTAAACATGGGGATTTGCATGTCAAATTCCCCATCTTTAAACAAGGTGGATGGCAAGCATGCATATATGTTCTTTTTTTTATTTTTGTATGATATTTAGGCATTATTATATTAAAGCATGCTATGAATATATGCTTTTTAATTATATATATATTGATTTTAGTAATATTATAAGAAAAGCATGCTATAATTTATGTTAAAAAAAAATAAAAACAAAAGAATAATTCTCTCATCCTTCATTCATTCTTGCCCGATTTCTACCTTGAAGAGAAGAGAAGAACTTCATCTCCCCCATTCGGCCTTGCATGCACTAGATTAGGTAAGAATTGAACTTGATATGGCTTAAGTTCTTGATCATTTTTTCTTTTGAAACAAGCAAAATTTGCTAATGTTGGTATGATGAGATTCGGCCATGGATGCTAATGTTGTAGTTTGTATTGATAATGAGTTAGATGGTATGAAAAGAAATGGCATGGACTTGTAAGAAGATTTGGTTGTTTTGGCTTGAAGGTACCCTCATAGTTGGCCGAATAATAGGATGGATATTCATGAAAACATCTCTTCTTGTGTTTTGATGTTCGGCCATCCCCTTATAATGAAATTAACCATATAAGATTGTTATATGTGATGTTTAATTATTGGGTGAACTAAGTTTAAGACTTGATTACTTGAAGTAAATTAGTGCAAGGGTAAATTTGATGGAAGGAAGAGTTATAGAGAATCCTAGGAACCTAAGGGCCATTCGGCCATGGAGAAGAGATCCAAATGGGTTAAAAATTTTATTGTGGTGTTCCATAGGTTAAATTGGATTAGTTAAATGCTTGAATTAGGTGTGGTTATTAGCTTGTTACTTGGTTGTATGTTGAAGAAAATGCATGGGTATGGAATTGGCATATTCGGCCATAAGAGAAAATGAATTTGAGCTAATGTATTTGATTATATATGTGTAATTATATAAAGTTAAGGTACGGCTATAGATAAGAAGGTAAGTTGTAAGTTAAAACACATCAAGGAAATTATTACCAAAGTGTTCCCTAATAATTTGAATGCACTTGAACAAAGTAGAGGATGAATGCCGAATGTAAATGTTTATGTCTTGAAATTATGTATTTTATGATTTTGCTTTCGAATTGAATGGAAGTGTAGTTTAATTGGTTTAAGTTGAACCAAATTAGATCGGGAAAAAAGAGAAAGATCAAGATCGAGGAAAAACAAAGATTATCGAGTAGCCGATTTGCACGGCTTATCGACAACCGAGGTAAGTCCTAAAACTAAATTATATTGAAGAGTTAATTATGAGCCTATTATACGATATAATTTGATAAGTCTTGAGTAGGTATTCATGCCATAGCCGAATGTACATAAGTCTATTAGAATGATTTTGAGTAGTTGATGCAAATAAACCAAAGTACTTTCATTACGTGATACTGTATAAAATGATATTAGAAACGATTGAATTCTTAAATGTGTTTGGGCTTTAAGCCTAGCAGGCCTAGTGCGGTGATATAATTCGGGCTATTACGCCAGCGGGCCTTGCGCGGTGTTATTTATCGGGCTATTACGCCTAGCAGGCCTCGTGCCGGTGTTATTTATCGGGCGATTATGCCTAGCAGGCCTTGTGCCGGTGTTATTTATCGGGCTTTGGTGCCTAGCAGGCTAAATGCGGTGTATTACTTCACAGACTAGAAACCAAACCGAGTTCAAGGTGAGTTATAGCAAATTTACGAATTAACGGCTCGGTGAGTACGTAAAGTTGGAATGAGCTTCCTATTTAATTAAGACAAGGTAAATTAGTGAGTTAGTGATCTATCGCTAATGGTATGTTTTCTCGGTATAATGATGAAAGATGTGGTATAGAGATTTTGGTCATTTAAGTATATGAATGTTGTATCTACGTTTACATGATAACCCCTTAAAAGGAAATACGAGTGCAAGCCTACTAGTTGAATAGTAGAAATTTTAATTGTTGAGAATTGTGGGTTATTTTATGTTTGTAATTTGGACTTACTAAGCTAGCAAGCTTATCGTGTGAAATGTTTTCTTTGTTTTATAGATTAGGAGCAAGCTCATCGGGATTGTTCGGAAAGCCACTCACACTATCAATCTACAATTTGGGTACCCTTCCATTTTGGTTTTTAAACAAAGGCATGTATAGGGAAGACTTAGTCCTTGTTTGATGAACTCTTAAGGCACTTGTATTAAATAGCCATGCGAATATGGCTAAAATTTTTAGTTAAGAATGCTATTGTGTTTTGTTTTGTACGATGAATTATGATGGCAAGGTTTATGCATTCTTAATCGGAGTTAAAACGTTTTTATTAAGAAAATGTGATCAATGAAATAGATTCTTGAGTTAGGGGTTATGTATGGTTGATTAGAAACTAGTATCTCATAAATTACAATGAAACAGCATGCAGTAATAGCAGTAATGTGATTTAGAAAAATCACCAAAAATAGGGTGCATTGAATTAGAAGGTGAATAAGATGTGATATCAAACCTTATTGTGTCTATTTTTACATGAAACAATCAGAGTAGGCGAAAGATTTATATATTATGAGAAAATCAAATTTTGGTGAGATCTGTCCTGACTGAATTCGTGAGTCACTGTTCTGTTTTGTAAAAATTGTTAAAAATTGTACAAAAATTATTAGGAATCATGGCTTATATGTGTAGAAACCTTAACGAGTCTACTTTTGATTGGTTTAAATAAGAACAGTGTATGAAAATTTTACAATGAGATAACTACATTTTTGTAAAGACAGGTCAGAATTAGCGAGCTGTGTAATAGGGGTAACTTTGATGAATAAACTGTACTAATTGGCCACATGAAAAATTCTGGAAAAATTATGGTAAAAACCTATATGGGTCTAGTTTCAAGGAAAATTTATGGAACTAAATTTCAAGTTTTATAACCCGAGTTATGGTCAAATCATTCGGCATGACGCAGTTTGACAGCTTTTAATTTTTATGTCCAGAACTTGTAGTCAAGTAAAGTAATGCCTCTTACTCGACTTCGGCGACGGTCTCGGGTAAGGGGTGTTACACATTTGGCCAAAACTCATTTGGAACCTCCCTCTCATCTTTTAATTCTTTGTAGCCGAAAAGAACCTCTTTTGGTTCTCATCTTTCTTTCTTTTTTCATATTTGTTAAAACTTACAATTCTTCTTTTACTTTCTTTTTGGCCGAACCTTTTTCTTCCCCATTTCACTTGGTTTTCCTTCCATTGTTGCTAAAGCCAAATTCTCTTTCTCTCATTTTGATTTTCCTTGCCACTCACATACTTCATTTCTTTTATCCACATATCATTTACTTTCTTCTTTCAAAACCATACCCGAAACTTCCCATTTCCTTCTTGATTTGTCTTGGCCGAATATCAACAAGGGTAGGTCTTCATTTGGTTTTCTTCAATTGGTTTTGGAAGGGGGTAAGTATTCTTGGCCGTATTTCTTTTGTTCCTTTTCTCTTTTCTATGACTTTTTCTTGAGGGCAAAGGCCGAATTTTTGGGCAATTGTTGCAAGGTTTTAACTATTCATAGGAATCGATTTTTCTTCTAGACTCTTCGAGATTTTGGAAGCAATCGACTTAGGCCTCAATTCTCTGACAATCGTTTTGGGTAAGCCAATAGGTAAGATTTGGTATTTCGTACGATAACCCTTCGGGATTTGTTGGTATGGCCGAATGGTCTTGTTTATAGTTTTGTGGTTTGGCCGAATGTAGGACAAGGTGATCTAATGTGGTAGATCAGGTCTTCGGAAGTTAGTACTTGCGTTAGTGACAGGTGTGTACCTTACACACTTTATAATTCGGTATATATATATTTATAAATATACTAATTATGTTATTAAAGTTGGAAACTGTGTGATTTTGATATGATACCGTAAAGGGTATAAGCAAGGATTCGGGTAAGTCCGTTTCGATATGTTTTGCTATATGATACTTATTACCATGACATGTGATATATATTTCTATATGATACATAAATGAGCATATGGCATGATTTGCATAATATTTGCATGGTTTTGGGTAACATGAGAGGAGGGGGAAGATTTGATATCCGTGTCTTTGGGACACCAGAGGTTTGGCACCTCCAGTGGTTTGGTACCACAATTATTTCGTGTCTTTGGGACACCAGAGGTTTGGCACCTCATAGCGACTTGTCCCAGTGGCTTCGCACCACAGTGGGTTGGCCCCACATTTGATATTACGAGATCGTCGCCAGTGATTTGGTATCACACGTGGGTTGGCCTCACAACTTTATTATTCGTGACTTTGGGTCACCAGTGGTTTGGTACCACATATTTCGTGTCTTTGGGCCACCAGAGGTTTGGCACTTCATAGCGACTCGTCCCAGTGGCTTAGCACCACAGTGGGTTGGCCCCACATTTGATATTACGGGATCGTCGCCAGTGATCTGGTATCACACGTGGGTTGGCCCCACAACTTGATTATTCGTGACTTTGAGTCACCAGTGGTTTGGCACCACATTATTGGATATCGTGACTTTGGGTCACCGGTGGTTTGGCACCACCAGTGGTTTGGTACCACACGGGGTAGAAAAGGAGTTATGGATGGCTAGGATTGGGTGCATTGTATATATATATTGCTTGGTTATAAATTGTGTAAGTTTGTTGCATCAACCGGGGGAAGGATTTATGCACTGAGTCTTGGTGGCTCACCTTCTCCCTTATCTTTTCAGGTGATTCGTGAATCGCGGATGAGGAGCCGGATGGACTCGAGGAGGCCATGCAATAAAATTCGATTTACACAGATTTTGGTTTGGGTACTATATTTTATTTAAATTTGGTTTTTCATCTTTTTTTGGATTTGTAATAAGGCCTTTCAAATTATGTTTTTGGATTATTTATATGCTTTGGACTTGTTTTAAACATGGCTTAATAAACTACATGGTTAATTAAATAATATGAGCGCAAAGTTTTCTAAACTACAAAACGCAATGGTTTTCAAAACGTTACCATCGGGTAATATAAATCATTTGATAATATTTAACAACTTAAGTGTTTTCGATAACTCATACTATTTTCTAAAACTCAAGTTCCCAAATTTCAATTAGAAAGCTTGATTTTCAAACTATTCGCTTTGGTTTCTTTTAAATTATAAAAGGTTTTCTAATCCATGGATTTACAACTATGTTTTAAAGATTTATTTACGGAATTTCAAAGAAAATTATCAGTTTTTAACTTATTATACACCTGATTTCTACAATCATAGAACAACAAAGAGTTTTTCACTAAAATTTAATTGTTAACTCGATTTTCTTAAAAATGTTTTCCTCTGTGGCATGTCAGATTCGGTCATGGCGTATTGACCGGGCTTGGGGTGTTACATTTTCACCCCCAAACAAACGGTCATTCGGTGTAACATCCCGAAAATGGGCTTGCACATTTTTGCTTAATTATATGAAATAAAATGTTTTACGTGTTATGAATGTGTTATGTGAATTTTTGGGGACCTTGGAAATGTAAGGAAATGCCTTAGGAAATGGTAAGTTTTAGAGTTTAAAAGAGAAACCAAAGCGAGAGGGCCTTAAGAGAAAATATAGGGGATTTATGACACAAGAATCAGCTTGTTAAAGTGGCTTGAAGGCGCCACTTAAGGCCCAGGTAAGTGACGCCAGAAGCAAGGGTTAGGGGGCCAAGGATCGAGTCGCGTGGGAAGCAAAATAATGTTTTATTTTTCGGCATGAAGAGGGAGAAGTGGACGGCATTAAGGCAAAAGGGAGGTGTTTTATTTTTGTTAAAATTTGGCAAATAGATGGATAAATGATGGATTATTATTGGTATTTTTAATTAAGAGATAAGAGATAATTGAGGGATTATTTCTATTAATTTTTAAACAAAGTGATAAAGGAGAAGAATGTGGGAGAAGTGATGGCCAAGTAACGGATTCTAAGCTTAGTAGTTTCGACTAAGCTAGGAAAAGGAGATAGCTGAAATTATCAAATAGATATTCATCTTTTCTCTTGGTTTTCTTTTATTTCTCTCAACTCTTGCCTAGCTGAAATCTTTTTCTTCCTAAAAGTCACCATTGCTGATTTCTCCCTAGTCCCCTACTCTTCCATTGAAGCCGAATCCCCATTGTAAATCCTCTCCTTCTTCTCTTACAAACGCAATCAAAAGCCGAAAATATCAATAGCCCTAGCCGATTTCTCAATAAGCCTCAAGAGCCGAAATTGTGATCCACAGCAAGGCCATAGCCGAATATCTTTGAGATTCCAAGCAAGAGAGTTGTCGACTTATGCATTAAGGGTAAGGGCCAACGGTCATTTGATTTCCATTCCTTTTCTTCTAGATTAAAGCTGAAACTAGGAAATCTAACCCCATTATTGTTCTAGCCGAAACTTGGAAGGAGGCTTCGGGATTGGCCAACTGTCGACTTCTAGGAAGGATCTTTTGGGATTTTAAAGGTTTTAAGGTAAGTCATATTTGACATTCGGCCAAGGGCCATTGGTTGTGATTAAATGATAGGAGTTGATCTAACATGTGTTTTTAGGGATTTTCGACAGAAACTATAACCAAGGAGTTATTCCGGGATTTAAGAACCTAAGGTAAGTGACTATGAATATTCGGCCAAGGCCCTATTCTAGTAGTTAGATCTATTTTATGTGCTTAAGCCGAAAACTAACCAGGTTAATGGATCTAGTGAGTAGTCGACTATAAAGAAGAAACACTACAAATTTTGGGATTTGATCATTGATCCAATCGGCAGCAAGGGGTTAAAGATCTAAGGTAGTAGATCGGATTTCGGGATTTCAGTGAATTTGTTAAGCGAACCAGGTGTGTACCCCACACTATCTTTTAAAAAGATTTATGGCAATATTTAATATGAGCATGTTTATAAGAATGTGAATATGGCTAAGGTACCATGCTATGGTACAAAGTACTCAGGTACGTTTTCCTACTCCTACTAGGATTATGATAAAATATCTGTTATGACACGCATATGAATTTTAAGAATGTGAATAAAGAAATTGGCATGATTGTATGACATGGGCATAGGGGTTATTGAAAAAGGGGAAGTGAAAGTGGTGGTTTATACCACGATATCTGAATGTGGTGACTTCGGTCACATTATCTGAATGTGGTGACTTCGGTCACAATTATTTAATCTGGTGGCATAGCCGCGAATTTTATAAGGGCGATGAGCACGTCGACTGCAGGGACTGCCTTCGATGGTGTGTAGCGGATGGAGGGTTGACTTAGTAGTCCCCATGGTGTGCAGGATGGTACGGGTGACGTGTAGCGGATGGCATATAGGTTTGGGTTCGAGTTGCATCACTTTTTCCTATCTGATATATGAATATGTATATGATATGATAATGTATGCCTGAGTTATTAAATTTTAGTGTTGGTTACACATTGAGTCTGTTTGACTCACCCCGTTGGGGAACTGTTTCTTCCAGGTGACGATCAGTGATGGACCGGGTCGGCAGAAGCTTAGGGGTGGCTATGCGAAGCTCAGATTTTATTTTATTTCAGACTTTCTTTATTTTAAGTACTCTGAATCTAATTTTGGGATTTATTTGATGTAATAAGGCCATAGTTGAACTATTTTATATTACTTTTATTTATTATGTTACAAATTTTTACCAATTAAGAGATTAAGTAAATTTATTTTAAAATAAGCTCTAAATGTTTTGTCACCTAAAATAAAGGGTTTACGATATAAGATAAACTTGTTTACAACTCGAGCCCAACCCAAAACAATTTTTCTTTCAAAACACACTATTTTCCAAAGTAACAAAAGAATTTTGAACCGGTTATATCGAGGAACATACCAGATCCAGTCAGGGCTCCTGGGCCGGGTTTGGGGTGTTTCATTCGGAGAGGTTGATACAAGTACTCGAAGATATGCTCCGATGTTGTGTTCTCGAGTTTCAG
Organism: Gossypium bickii; assembly: GCA_025503065.1. Classification (NCBI taxonomy): domain Eukaryota; kingdom Viridiplantae; phylum Streptophyta; class Magnoliopsida; order Malvales; family Malvaceae; genus Gossypium; species Gossypium bickii. The sequence continues at coordinate 44,194,284 of CP106721.1, forward strand.
GGCAGTTGGGAAAAATACCTACCGTTGGTAGAATTTTCTTACAACAATAGTTTTTAGTCAAGCTTAAAGATGGCGCCTTAAGAGGCTTTGTATGGGCGTAAGTGCCGAACACCTTTATATTGGACTAAGCTTAAGTAAAACCATATCCACGGGGTTGACTTGGTTAGAGAAACTGAAGAAAAAGTAAGGGTGATTCGAGATTTACTAAAAGCTGCTTCTGATAGAAAAAAAATCCTAGTCGGATTTGAAAAGGAAAGAAATTGAGTATCAGGTCGGTGATAGAGTATTCTTGAAAGTGTTTCCATGGAGGAAAGTTTTTAGATTTAGCTGGAAAGGCAAATTGAGTCCTCGTTTTATTGGACCATATGAGATCACTGAGAGGATTGGGCCAGTAGCATATCGATTAGCTTTACCATCTAAGTTAGAGAAGATTCACGATGTGTTTCATGTGTCTATGTTGCGACGCAACCGGTCAGACCCTTCGCATGTGATCACACTGACAGAGGTTGAGATTAAACCCGACATGACATATGGAGAAGAACAGATCAAGATTCTAGCTTGAGAAGTGAAGCAATTAATAAATAAAAGTAAAGCTCTCGTGAAAGTCTTATGGCAGAGGCATGGGGTAGAAGAGGCTACATGGGAGCCCGAGGAGGCTATGAGAAATCAGTACCCAAACCTTTTTGCTGGTAAGATTTTCGGGGACGAAAATCCCTAAGGGGGAGAATTGTAACAGCCCGACTTAGGGCCTAGTCAGAATAGTGGTGCGAGACCACAAATTTGAAGTAGAAATATAAGTTTTTATGGTCTTTATGAGGCTTATGAGGTGGTTGCATGCTTGTGTGAAAATTTCATGAAAAAATTTTATTAATTAGTGATTTATTTGTCCATTAAGACTAAATTGCAAAGAATGGAAAATGTGAGATTTTAGAAGATTTAAGTATGAAATAGAATTATGAAAATTACTAGAGGTCCTTATTTAGCAATTAGACCATTATATTGGATGATGGACAAAAATGGACATGGGAAGGAAAAATCTCAAGAATGGGTTTAAAGCCCAAAACGTTTTCGAATCGAGCCCAAATAAGTTTTAAAAAAATATTTTATGAAATCAGCAGGTTTTTCTGGCATGGCACCCAAGTCTCCGACCCGCAGTCCACCAGGTAAATACCCCTCTCCATTGTGTGATTTATAATATGATTTGTAGAAGGGTAGAAACGGAACGTAGAATTAGTATGATAAGTATTTAAACTATAGGACTTGTTTACCCCAACAACTACATAAGACTTAATGCCTAGTTAAACAAACCTATGGCTAAGTCGCCGAGTTAGGGTGTGGCAACCTTTGTGTGCATGTCTAGGATTGGATCCGGAAGAGCCTGGTACTTAAGCAGTCCTAGTGACTCACCTCCTCTTATTTGGAATCCTACAGTGCGTAGCTTTCTGGTTCACCCTAACCAAAAGGACTCGATCCACAAGGCTAAACACAATAACTAAAACCCGAAAGGGATTAGCCACATTTTTATGGAAACCCTATTTTTAAAAAGTCAACAAACTACCCTTTGAATAGTGAAAATTATTATTTTTGAAAATTTTCTAAAAATTTCTAAGTTACAAAATTACCTAAATACCCCTGGTTGTGAAATTACAAAAATGCCCTTGGTTTATAAAATGTCCAAACTACCCACAATTTTAGCAAAATTTCCTTACTTTATAACAAGTCCGAAAACCCTAATGTGCAAAATATCAAAATACCTTGATTTTGGAAAATTATGAAATTGCCCCTAACCTACAAATTACCAAAACGACCCTAATTTCCAAAATTTTTGCAACATCACCGTTTTGGAAAACAAATTCTCAAAAAGGAACCCCCCAAGTTTTGCAAATTTTGAAATACCCCGGAATTATTAAAGCTTTACAAATTTACCCTGGTTTATTATCGAAATACCCTCGAGTTATAAATTACCAAAGTACTCTCGGATTTCAAAATTTCCAAAAATACCCTCGGGAATGCAAAATTACCGAAATACCCTTATTGACAAAATCACCAAGGAATCTTATCTTGAAAAATTACGAAAATACCCCTGTAGGACAAATTATGAAAATACCCCTGGGGTAGGAATAGACAAAACTATAGAAATAGTGAATGTGTGTGATAGGTACTACTAAATGAATGTTTGGATGAATGCGATTCTCTGAATTAGGATAGAAAACCTGAACGAAAACTTTGATTCATCGAAAGAACTACTTTTGAACTTCTTTCATAAAACTTCTTCGCGAATAATCAGTGAAACAAGGACTAATTCATAAAATTTCTTAATCAAATTAACACGCGAACGTAGACATGAGCTCTAGGGGACGTGGACGTAATGTGCGAGGACGCGGTAGAGGTAGAATGACCGTGTCGGAACCCGTTAGATCGGGTCAAGGATCTGAAAATGAGGTACCGCCACCATCACCACCACTGTTGATCTTTGAACAGCAGGTCGGATGGGAGACGACATTTGTATCACACGGTGTCTGTGCTGCGAGTTCTTGAGTTGGTGGCTGGTGCAGAGGAAATTCAGGAGCTCGAAAGTCAGTACCTGAGCGATTTCATGCCAACGGAGCTGAGGTGTTCCGTGGTGTATCTGGTGTGGCACCCAGTACCACTGAGTATCGGTTGGAGGCCACTGAACGAATTATGGATGAGCTTGATCTGACCCCTGAGGAGAAACTGAAAGGAACGGTGGCATTGCTACGCGATGAAGCATATCAATGGTGGCTCACAGTTCGGGATGGTGCCACAGCTGAGGATCTGACGTAGGACTATATTAAGGCGGCGTATCAGAAGAAGTATGTTGGAACCAGATATACTGATGCGCAAAGAAAGGCTTTTCTGGGGCTGGTTCAAGGGAATAAGTCTGTAGAGGAGTATGAAGCAGAATTTCTAAGGTTGAGCCGATATGCTCGATGAGTAGTGGCTACGGAGCATGAGCAGTGTGTCCGATTCGAAGACGGTTTAAGGGATGATCTAAGGTTGTTGATAGCTCCACATCAGGAGCGGGAATTTTCTGCGTTAGTAGAAAAGGAAAAAGTAGCTGAGGGAATTAAGGATTCTACAAAGCGTAACTTCGGCCGTGTGCAGCGAAAAGAAGTTTTGGATAAATGCGGATCGGTGGGAATGTTCAGAAGAGGCCTAGAGTCGACAGGCCGCGAGATCAGCAAGTTGCTACAGGAGGGCAGTATCGTACTTGTGATCAATGTGGGAAGAAGAACTTAGGTGAGTGTTGGAAAAAGACGGGAGGATGCTTTAAGTGTGGGTCCAGGGACCATATGATCAAAGACTGTCCTATGAAACCGGATGGGAATCGACCAGCAGCTCAGAATGTTAATCAGGCTGGTAGAGGTGGACAGTAGCTCCAGCAAGGTCGTGGTTCAAACAACAGAGGCAATGGTGCCAGCAGAGCACGCGAAACACCGGGCAGAGGTGTTACTGAGGCTAGATAGCCGGGTTTGGTTTATGCAGTTCACCGGAGGGAGGATGGAGACACACCGGACGTCATAACCGGTACGTTCCTTGTATTTGGAAAGCCTTATTATGCTCTGATTGATGTGGGCTCGACCCATTCCTATGTTGCATGTAGTGTAGTGGAAACACTATGTAACACCCCTTACCCGAGACCTTTGCCGGAGTCGAGTATGTGGCATTACTAGACTTGACTACTAGTTCGGGGCATAAGAATTTAAAGCTGTCCAACTGCGTCATGCTGACTAAATTGACCATAACTCGAGTTACAAAACTCGAAATTTAGATCTGTAAATTTTCCTTGAAACTAGACTCATATATATATATACCATAATTTTTCCAGAATTTTTCATGTGGCCAATTATTACAGTTTATTCATCAAAGTTTCCCCTATTTCACTGTTGACGATTCTGACCTATCATTACAAAAACTCAGTTATCTCATTGTAAAAAACTTTAATAATGTTCTTGTTTATTCCAATAAAAAATAGACTCATTAAGGATTCTAAGCATATAAACTATGCTCCATGATTAGTTTTTTACAATTTTTAACAATTTTTCCAAGACAGAACAGGGAATCACGAATTCATTCAGAACAAGTCTCACTAAAATTTAAATATCTCATAATATAAAATCCCTTTTCCTACTCTGTTTCTTTCATATCAAAATAGACACAATAAGCTTTAATTCTATATCTTATTCACTTTCTAATTCCATATCTCCAATTTTTGGTGATTTTTCAAAATCACGTCACTGCTGCTAACCAAAAACTGTTTCATTGCAAAAATATGGTTAACTAGTTTATAACATCTTTACCAAATTAATAACCAAATTCACTCATACTCTTATCTATCCATATGTCACAACCGAATCAACCAAATGCACACAATAGATATCATGAATACCCTTCAATCAAGACATATAGCATAATAACCAAATGAACGTAAGCCATAATCAATAAAACCGTAGTAAAGCATTGAAGTTAGGCCATTTTCGCATGGCTTAATTTATACAAAACCAAAATCTAACATTTCAAATTTCAATCTAGCCTATACATGCCATAGGTTTAAAAATTCAACTTATAAAATACGAAAACGATCGATAGTGTGATAGACTTTGACGATGATCCCGAGCTCGTAACTTGATTCCAAAATCTAATAAACAATGCAAACAAGCTCATACAGTAAGCTATCATAGCTTAGTAAGTTATAAGCAATTACATAACAACAATGCATTATATCATTATATTAGTAAGGCCAATTTAAAATAATCACAATCGAGGTTTAAAACTATAACTATAATTTATATCACCATTTCTAAACCTTCACATTTCATAGCCTTACGGCCAAACACACACACATTCAATAATAGATTTCACATCGATCTATAAATCACTTTTTCATACCAAGACCAATACATATACATTTGTTCAAGTATATACATATTAACTACTAAATTTTCTTTCTTACCTTTCAATCCATATAATTCACATACATTCTCCAATTGTATCACATATAACTAGTAACAAATATCAATTTACTAATTTACCTTATCTCCAATAACCAATAGACTTACACATACTGAACATCGAACTCATTTACCGAATTTAAGTTCCACATCATCAAAAATCTATTTAAACATATACTTATAATAATTCACGGCATAAAGCTGCTAAGCATAAAGCCCGATATCTTTCATCGGCACAAAGCTCTGCTAGGCTTAAAGCCCGATATTATCCACCAGGCACAAAGCACCTGCTAGGCTTAAAGCCCGAATACTTTCACGGCACAAAGCTGCTAGGCTCAAAGCTTCGAATATCATATTTATAAAGTTGTTTCGCAACCAATTCATATATCGAAACTTTTATACACTTCATAATCTTTGTACGGATTTTTTTTTTAACATCATATCTCAATCGAACTAAACTTAATCATATTAAATTATACCTTTAAAATAACGATCCACCTAAACCACCCTTTAACATATATACTAGATCCCGAATGATAAGATCTCATAGTATCAACTTACTGAATTCAACCTTTGAGATTACAATTGATCGCACACTTAGTGCTCTTTAGCCGATCATTTCCTCAGTCACATAAACATATATAATTTCACTATCAATATTATCTATACCCAATTAAAACATCTATTATTCATAGTTCATTCTTCCATCCCAACCCATCATATTCGGCAACCATTAATACACTTATAAATATATATACATATCAAGGATAACTCTTATCAATTATCAACCGCCAACACATTCGGGTAACATACAATATATGAACCTAACCACCGAATTCAATACAACCAAAATTCTTCGCTATTTATTTTCACATATACTATCACCCAATGTAAATATATATATACACATACTTTTATCCATCTCAAATAATCAAGCTTAAATATTCATATATATAAAACTTAAACCACAATTGTATATATACCAATTCACTTATTTTATTTCTATGATCAACATCACATTCAATTATATCATTGCCATATATATGCATCACATTCGGTTATATTCATTTCTCAATTCAATGTCACATTCGGGTATATCATTGACATATATATATACACGTCACATTCGAATGAACCAATGACATATATATATGCCTCTCATTTGGTTCTACTTTATACATATATAAATAATACATTTGGCTACATTAAAAATCAGTATACATACTTCCATTAAATTTTAGTACATCAATATAGATAAATTCCATATAACTTTGATTGCTTAAAAACTTACCTCGGACAATGTAAAATGGAGCAGGCGACTAGTCAACAACTTTTCGTTCTTCCCCAATCCGAGTCCGATTTCTTTTGTTCTTGATCTATATAAATTTGAAAATAGCCTATTTAAATAACATTACATTCCTTTTTAGCTCAAAACACCTAATTGAACAATTTAATACAATCTTTCACTCATTCAAAATATGACAATTCACACATTGAGCTAAGGTCGAATGTTCCTCAATTTCATTCAAGCCCTCAAACACCATTCGGTTTAACTATAACACATAATTATATAATTTACCAATTTGCCCCTAGAATTTACATCTTTTCAATTTATTCCCCAAAGCATAAAATACAAAATACATGAAATTTGGATTAATTTCTCAAGGGCCGAATTTCCTCATCTTTATCCAAGTCTATACAAACTATTGACTTGAATTTCATACGTCCACTTTTTATTTTTTTTTTTTTTTTTTTTTACAATATAATCACCTTACTTCAATTAATCTAAATTTCTTACTTAAAACATGATAAATTCAAACATATACTAAACATTCTTTCATTCAAACACAACAAATCAAAAGCACTCATCCATGGCTGAATCTAGCATATGCTTCAAATTCAAAATTTCCTACATGGGTTTGATAGTACTCAAAATAATGAACACAAAAATGTAAAAATCTTTCAAAAACCATGCTCAGTACTAACCTTAAAGTGACATGCAAATGGCCGAATGAAGGAAAGCTTGAGTTCCTTTTTCTTTCTCCTTGTTTCGTGAGGAATATGAAGAAAATGGGAGAAATAAACATGTTTTCTTTTTATCATCTTTGTTTATTATTATCAACCACTATCTATTAAAATAACATATAAAATATACTATTATAAAAATAAGCCATGATGCATGCCGTCCACTACAATTAAAATATAGGTCAATTTGCAACTTTAATTCCAATCAAAAGAAATCCTATTCAATTTAACCCTAAATTCCACAATAGCTATTATTTTTATACTTATTCAACTTAATCCTTTACTTAAAATTAGTCACTCAATCACACAATTTAATCTACGATATATTTAATATATGCATAACCATATAACATAAACATCAAATTAATAATAAAAAAATATTTTCTAATTCGAATTCATGGTTTCGAAACCACCGTTCCGAATAGGGTCGTAATTGGGCTGTTACACACTAGGCCTAGACTCTGAACTTTCTGATAGGCAGATGATTGTAGTAAGCCCATTAGGCCAAACTGTAGTGGTGAATAAGACCTTTCGGAGTGTACCCCTAGAGATTCAGGGAGTGAACTTTCGGGCTGACTTAATGGAACTACCCTTCGGAGAGTTCGAATTCATACTTGGTATGGATTGGTTAGTAGAGCACCGGGCCGTGTTGGATTGTGCAGCTAAGCGAATGGAGTTAAGGACCCCAGAGGATGAAGTAGTGGTCATGATGGGAGAAAGAAGAAACTACCTGTCTAATGTAGTTTCAGCGTTGAAGGCTGAGAAAATGGTTCGGAAAGGGTGCAAGGCATTTCTGGCCTTCGTTAGTCTTTGTGGGCGTAAAGAAGGGGAAGTAGTGGAGTTAGAATGGTAAGGGACTTCGTGGATGTGTTTCCGGAGGAATTACTAGGAATACCCTCAGATAGGGAGGTGGAGTTTGGAATTGACTTGCTACCGGGAACAGCTCCTGTGTCAATTGCCCTGTACCGAATGGCACCAAAGGAATTGGTTGAGTTGAAGGCTCAGATTCAGGAGTTGTTAGATCGTGGGTTTATTCAACCCAGTGTGTCTCCGTGGGGAGCACCGGTCCTGTTTGTGAAGAAGAAGGACAGAACTATGCGTATGTGCATAGACTATCATCAGTTGAAGAAACTGACCATCAAGAACAAGTACCCTTTGCCAAGGATAGACGACTTGTTCGATCAGCTCAAATGGGCAGCGGTTTTCTCGAAGATAGATCTAAGGTCTGGATATCATCAGCTTAAGGTGAAGGAGGTGGATATCCATAAGACAGCCTTTAGGACAAGATACGGCCATTATGAGTTTGTAGTAATGCCGTTAGGGTTGACAAACGCCCCAGCCGCGTTCATGGATATGATGAACCGGGTTTTTCAACCTTACTTGGATAGGTTCGTCGTTGTGTTCATCGACAACATCTTAGTATACTCGAACTCAGAGGAAGAGCATGATGAGCACCTATGAATAGTGTTACAAGTATTAAGGGAGAAGAAGCTCTATGCCAAATTCAGCAAGTGTGAATTTTGGCTTAAGGAGGTGGCATTCTTAGGGCATGTGGTGTCCGCAGAGGGAATAAGAGTGGATCCTAGGAAGATCGAAGTAGTGTTGGATTGGAAACCACCAAGGTCCGTGGCTGAGATTCGTAGTTTCTTGGGTTTGGCAGGCTACTACAGAAGATTTATGGAAGGGTTCTCGTCAATAGCCGCACCTTTGGCAAAGTTGTTAAGGAAGGAAGTACCTTTCGTATGGACGGATAAGCAACAGGAGAGCTTTGAAAAGCTTAAGAGGGTATTGACGGAAGCTCCAGTGTTGATTCAGCCTGAGGCAGGAAAGGATTTTACGATGTATTGTGACGCTTCCCATACAGGTTTGGGTTGCGTATTGATGCAAGAGCGGGGAAGGTGGTCGCATATGCGCCTCTCGCGATTAAGGCCTCATGAGATTAACAAAAACCCGACTCATGACTTGGAATTGGCGGCTGTAGTCTTTGCTCTGAAGGTGTGGAGGCACTACCTTTATGAAGAAAAATTGGTGATCTACACGGACCACAAGAGCCTTAAGTATCTGTTAACTCAGAAGGAGTTGAACTTGAAGCAGTGAAGGTGGGTGGAGTTACTGAAGGACTATGATTGTTCGATAGAGTATCATTCGGGCAAGGCGAATATAGTGGCAGATGCTCTAAGTCGGAAGGTTGTGTCAGATTTGAGGGTGATGTTCGCACACCTGAGTTTGTATGATGATGGAAGTCTGCTAGTAGAGCTACAAGTTAAGTCGACGTGGTTGAATGAGGTGAAAGAGAGACAGTTGGCTGATGAGGACCTAAGTGTTAAGCTACAGCAAGTACGGAATAGAGAGTTGAAGGATTACGGTATTAATGGCGATGGAGTATTGTGTTTCAAGGGTAAGGTATGTATGCCTAAGGATAAAGACCTAAGATAAAGGATTCTTCAGGAATCGCACAGTAGCCCTTATGCTATGCATCCCAGAGGCACTAAGCTATCTGAGGATCTAGGGGAGCGATTTTGGTGGCTTTGATCTTAAGCGGGGAAGTTACTGAATTCGTGGGAAAATGTCTGATGTGTCAGCAAGTTAAGGCTGAACACCAAGTTCCATTAGGATTACTTCAGCCAATCGAGATTCCGCAGTGAAAGTGGTAGAGAATCACCATAGACTTCGTTAGTGGGCTTCCCCTTACGCCTACTAAGAAGACTCGGTATGGGTGATAGTGGATCGGTTGACAAAGTCCGCGCACTTTATTCCAGTAAGAGTTGATTATTCTCTTCAGAAGTTGGCCAAATTATATGTGGCGGAAATTGTGAGGTTACATGGAGTGCCAGTGTCAATCATTTCGGATAGAGACCCAAGATTTACGTCTCGATTTTAGAAGGCACTTCACCAAGCTTTAGGTACTAAGTTGGACTTCACTACGGCTTTTCATCCACAATCAGACGGGCAGTCTGAGCGGGTAATACAAGTGTTGGAGGATATGTTGAGGGGCTGTGTGATGGAGTTCAGAGGAAGTTGGGAGGAGTATTTGCCTTTAGCAGAGTTCGCCTACAACAACAGCTATCAGGCTAGTATTCGGATAGCACCGTATGAAATGTTATATGGCCGGAAGTGCCGAACTCTTACGTGTTGGACAGAGTTGGGAGAACGATGAGTTTTGGGTCAAGAAATTGTGGTGGAATCTGAAGAGAAGGTTGAGATAATCCGAGCACGGTTGAAGGAAGCTTCTGATAGACAAAAGTCATATGCAGATCTTAAGCGAAAGGAGATAGAATTAGATGTGGGAGATCAAGTGTTCCTTAAGGTATCGCCTTGGAAGAAGGTGATGAGATTTGGTCACAAAGGAAAGTTAAGTCCAAGGTTTGTAGGACCTTATCGTGTATTGAAGCGAATTGATCCAGTGGCTTACCAGTTGAAGCTGCTTTCAGAATTGAAGCAGATGCACGACGTATTCCATGTGTCCATGCTACGTCGATATCGATCAGACCCATCTCATGTGGTACCAGTCGAGGAGGTGGAGCTAAGACCAGATTTGTCCTACGAGGAAGAGCCGATTCAGATATTGGAACGTGATGTGAAAGTGTTACGGAGGAAGTCAGTTCCTCTAGTCAAAGTGTTATGGTGCAATCATGGATCGGAAGAAGCTTTGTGGGAGCCAGAAGAAGCAATGAGACAGCAATACCCTCATCTATTTCAGCCAGGTAATTTCGAGGATGAAATTATTTTAAGGGGGTAGAACTGTAACATCCCGAAAATGGGCTTGTACATTTTTGCTTAATTATATGAAATAAAATGTTTTACGTGTTATGAATATGTTATGTGAATTTTTGGGGACCTTGGAAATGTAAGGAAATGCCTTAGGAAATGGTAAGTTTTAGAGTTTAAAAGAGGAAACCGAAGCAGAAGGGCCTTAAGAGAAAACATAGGGGATTTATGACACAAGAATCAGCTTGTTAAAGTGGCTTGAAGGCGCCACTTAAGGCCCAGGTAAGTGATGCCACAAGCAAGGGTTAGGGGGCCAAGGATCGAGTCGCGTGGGAAGCAAAATAATGTTTTATTTTTCGGCATTAAGAGGGAGAAGTGGACGGCATTAAGGAAAAAGGGAGGTGTTTTATTTTTGTTAAAATTCGGCAAATAGATGGATAAATGATGGATTATTATTGGTATTTTTAATTAAGAGATAAGAGATAATTGAGGGATTATTTCTATTAATTTTTAAACAAAGTGATAAAGGAGAAGAATGTGGGAGAAGTGATGGCCAAGTAACGGATTCTAAGCTTAGTAGTTTCGACTAAGCTACGAAAAGGAGATAGCCGAAATTATCAAATAGATATTCATCTTTTCTCTTGGTTTTCTTTTATTTCTCTCAACTCTTGCCTAGCTGAAATCTTTTTCTTCCTAAAAATCACCATTGCCGATTTCTCCCTAGTCCCCTACTCTTCCATTGAAGCCGAATCCCTATTGTAAATCCTCTCCTTCTTTTCTTACAAACGCAATCAAAAGCCAAAAATATCAATAGCCCTAGCCGATTTCTCAATAAGCCTCAAGAGCCGAAATTGTGATCCACAGCAAGGCCATAGCCGAATATCTTTGAGATTCCAAGCAAGAGGGTTGTCGACTTATGCATTAAGGGTAAGGGCCAATGGTCATTTGATTTCCATTCCTTTTCTTCTAGATTAAAGCCACAGTGGTGCGAGACCACAAATTTGAAGTAGAAATATAAGTTTTTATGGTCTTTATGAGGCTTATGAGGTGGTTACATGCTTGTGTGAAAATTTCATGAAGAAATTTTATTAATTAGTGATTTAATTGTCCATTAGGACTAAATTGCAAAGAATGGAAAATGTGAGATTTTAGAAGATTTAAGTATGAAATAGAATTATGAAAATTACTAGAGGTCCTTATTTAGCAATTAGACCATTATATTGGATGATGGACAAAAATGGACATGGGAAGGAAAAATCTCAAGAAAGGGTCATTAAGGGCATTTTTGTCATTTGGTAAATAAAAGATTAAAAAGGGAAAAAGAAGTCAATTTGTGTCCATCCTCTTCTTTCCATAGCCGAATTTTACAAGCCCTCCATAGCTAGGGTTTCTTCAACTTTCAAGTTTGATTGTAAAGTGCATCCTATCCCCATTTTTAATGTTCTTCGAATTTTACAAACCCTCGTAGCTCGATTTAGCTATTCCTAGCTATATTTTGAGCTAGGGCTCATGTTCAAAAATTTACCCATGTATGACATGCATGTATTTTGATGTTTTATGGAAGATTATGAAAGTTTGATGTAGGGTAAACATCTTTTTCTTAGTGATTTTCATGAAAAATGCATGTAGGGACCAAATTGTAAAAGTTATGAAAATGGTCATAACTGAGTGAAATAGTAGAAATTGAAGGTTGCTATAGTTATGAATATGATTCGGCTAGGCTTGAAATATAAGGAAGTTGAATGAAAATCATTTTACTAGCCAAGGGCCAAAACTGTAATTACGAGAAAGTTAGGGGAAAAATTATAATTTTACCTAAATATGAATTATGAGTCGAATTTAACACCACACACTCGAGACCATTGCCAGAGTCGAGAATGAGGCGTTATTTAACTTATCTTACTACTTCGGGTATAAAAAATATAATTTATTTCATCATTCACAATAAATCTGTCCATTTGCGCAACAGTCATTAATTTAATTATAACTCGAGTTACAAAACTCGAAATTTAGATCTGTAAATATTTCCTAAAACAAGACTCATATATATTTTCACCATAAAATTTACATAATTTTTGGTTCAGCCAATTAGTACAGTTTATTCATTAAAATCTCCTCTGTTTCACAGTCCAATGGTCCTAACCACTCTTCACTAAAAATCAATTTTCTCATTGTACAATTTTTATATGTTGTTTCTACTTATTTCTACTGAAAGTAGACTCAATAAGGAATCTATAAATATAAATTATAACTCATAATTAGGTTTGTAAAATTTTAAATATTTTTATAAAGTCTAAACAGTGGACTTCAAATACCAGTCTGACCCTGTCTCACTAAAACTCAAATATCACAGAATATAGAATTCCTTTGCTTACACTATTTCTTTCATATGAAAGTAGACACAATAAGATTTAATTCTATATTTTATTAACTTTTTAATTTCATTGCTTCTATTTTTGGTGATTTTTCAAAGCCACATTACTGCTGTTGTCCAAAAACTGTTTCATTGCAAATTTTTACTTTTTCATACTTACTTTGTAGTAAACATCACTTAGGTATCCATACAAAATAATTCGATCCCTATACATGCCATAACTTAGAACATTTAAAAAGCATTTATATACAAAAATAAAGGCTTGATTGTGTGATACGAGGCTCCGACGATCTCCAATCCAAGTAAGTTAAACACACTATAAAACAAAGGAAAAGAAAAGAACGAGTAAGCTACTAATAGCTTAGTAAGTTACATGTAAACAATAAGCACTCAATCAATAATTAACATTTTGAAATACAATTAATTAATATCCTTTTTAGAAAATTTAATCACTTACACATGTACAATCTTACCAGTTCACTTTCACATACATTTAAGTACTTAATCATTATCACGTATGCTCATTCTTTCAATTATACCTGCATACACACTTCATCTCATATTCACTTTAATTTATTATTAATCCCGTTGAGAACTCGGAATATACACAAATATGTAGAGAATTAGCATATAAGTGCCACACTGATATGTAGCCGAAGCTACCACTGTAATGTAGCCGAAGCTACCACTGATCAATAACACTGGAAATGTCCACGGGCCTGCTCACACAAGCTGTCAGGTGTCTGCAACACATGCTAGATCACCCAGTACCCAGGACTCACTGTAACACTGTAACACTGGTCTCTAGTGATATACCACTTGTATCCACTTCTATTCCTAAGTTCAACCGGGAATTTACTCTTAACACTTAATTTAAACACTTTATCACTTGACTAATTCATGAACAATTTTCCTTCCACATTCAATATTAATTCACATATCAAATATAATTCACAATTTATAAAGATATATCGCTATTATTTACACATAACTTACCTCGGATGCAAAACGACTATTTTTGTAAATTAGTCGATAACCTTCTCTTTTCCCCGACCACCTTCACTATTCCTTCTTTCTTGATCTATATTAGCTCAATTTAATACATTTTATCAATATTCCATTCAAATACAATTCATACACAATATTTTGGCAAAATTACGTTTTTTGCCCCTAAAGTTTCATATATTTACACTTTTTCCCCAAAGCTCGGAAATGAAACTTTATCCCTTATTCTTATGTTTTATGACATGCTGGTCATTTTTCATTTCTATAACAACATCAAATTCTCACTCTCACATGTACTTATGAACATTAGGTATTTTTACCGATTAAGTCGTTTTACTCGTTTTCACTTAAAATCACTTAGCAAAAGTTGTTTAACATAATTTCAAACCTCATATTCAATCATAAAAAAATCAAAATAAACACATTCCACCTATGGGTATTTTTCCAAATATGAACCCTAGGTTAAATTATTGCTAGTATAAGCTAAATCAAGTTACTGGGACCCCAAAAACGTAAAGAACATTAAAAACGAGACTTGGAATCACTTACTATGGAGCTTGGAAGCTTGAAACAAACCATAGCTATGGAGAACCCTTGAAATTTCGTCCTAATGAAGAAGATGGACATATTTTGCCATCTTTTTCCCTTTTAATTTCTTTTTAATACCAAATGACTAAAATGCCCTTAATTGAAACTTTAGTTATTTTTATCTATGTATGTCCATTTTTGTCCATGGAAATATAATGGCATAATTACCATTTAAGGACTCCTACTTCAAACCCCCATTACAATTAAGTACTCTATGAATTAGAACCCCTATTTAGCAACTTTTGCAAACAAGTCCTAATAGGGAATTTAAGCATGCAATCAATAAAATTTCTTATCGATACTCTAACACATGTATTTAATCACTCGGTAAATCATAATAATTAGTCGTAATAAACTCTTATATCTCAGATTCATGGTTTCGCAACCACTATTCCGATTAGGCCCTATTTCGGGCTATCGCAATTCTCTCCTTTTAAGGATTTTCGTCCCCGAAAATCGTACTAGTGAATAAGTTGGGATACTGTTTCCTCATAGCCTCCTCAGTTTCCCATGTTGCCTCTTCCACTCTATGTCGTTGCCATAACACTTTCACTAAAGCAATTTCTTTGTTTCTCAACTGTTTCACTTTTCGTGCTAAGATTCGAATCGGCTCTTCTTTGTATGTCATATCCGATCGAATTTCCACTTCAGTTGGTGAAATCACATGCGATGGGTCTGATTGATATCGCTTCAACATAGAAACATGAAACACATTATGAATTCTTTCTAATTCTGATGGTAAAGACAATCGATAAGCCACTGGACCGGTTCTTTCTATCATTTCATACAGACCAATAAATCTTGGACTTAATTTACCTGTATGGCCAAAGCTCAAAATTTTCTTCCATGGAGACACTTTCAAAAATACTTTATCACCCACTTGAAATTCAATCTCTTTTCTTTTCAAGTCTACATACGACTTCTGTCGATCCGATGTAACTTTCAAACAATCGCGAATTATCTTCACTTTTTCTTCGGTTTCTTTTACCAAATCAACTCCATGCAACTGATTTTCTTTAAGTTCAGTCCAGTATAATGGGGTTCGACACTTTTGTCCATACAACGCTTCATAAGGTGCCATTTTTATGCTCGATTGATAACTATTATAATATGCAAATTCCACCAAAGGTGATATCTTTCCCAATTACCTTCAAATTCCAATACACAACATCTCAACATGTCTTCGAATACTTGAATTACTCTTTCAGACTGTCCATCGGTTTGGGGATGGAATGTTGTACTAAAATTCAATTTAGTACCTAATGCCTCTTGTAAATTTTTCCAAAACCTTGAAGTAAACTGTGGATCCCTTTTCAAAATACTTTTTACGAGCTTATGTTTTTACTAATGATATAGGAGAACAATTTCCTACTATCAAATTTAGACTTGATCATGAACCATTTGATATAACCAGTATTGAATGAGGATTTGTTAAAGAAATAACAGTCCAAAATCTTTCTTTTAACTTATTAAAAGATTTTCCTGTTATAGTAAAATCTAGATTCATAATTTTACTAATATAGATGATTTTGTCTATTATTTTCATATAGAAATAAATAGTTTTATTGGTATAGCTGAACAATTCTCCGATTAAATTTCCTAATTTAATATCCTGTTTTTCAGATTTAGGAATTTCTTCTAATCGATTATTAGAACTGCTTCCTAACATAAAAATATATTCTTCAGAATCTGTGTCAGAATCTATTTATGATATTATTTCATATCACTAAAACATATTTCTAAATCTTGTTCTTCAAGATTTTTAATCATTTTCTTAGCATTTTTTCCCTTGTTGGGACAATTTGTTGCTATATGACCTTTTTCACATATAAAACATTTACATATTTGTTTTTTAGGTTTATTAGAAGTCCTTTATTTAAATCTGTTTATTTCACTGTTGTTTATCTTAAAACCCATATATCTGTGATTCTGTCTTCTTGTTGCCGTTGAAGTTCGAGTGGGACGTTGTAGGCGTTTGACTGAAGACATTTAAGATAACAGACGGTTTTAGGTACCAAAGATAAATAACATGGAAGAAATGGATTGTTTATATAAAGATAAAACTTGTAATCATACTATGCATATTGACTCTAAGAATGAAAATAATGTTTCGGCTCTTAGCAAAGGTATCAATAGTTTAATAGATATGACTTCTATATATTTTAATAAATTATATAATAAAGTTAGTAAAATAGAAGAAAAAGTAGAAAATATAGGAGAAGTAACAGATTTATATTTGAACAACAAATCTAAAGAACTTTTATCATATGTTAATAATAAATTAGATCAAGTTATTACTAATAAAAATATAGATCTTCATCAGAATTATGACTAGTAACATTAATATCTACATTAGAATTATTAGAGCTACTACTACTTTCTATAGTATCATATTTTAACATATAGTGGTAATTATTTTTTGTAAATAGATCTTTATGTTTTTCATAAAGTTCTTCTATTAATTTTAAATATTCTATTCTTTCATATTTATCTTCTGTTTTAGAAAAATTTTCTTTCCAATGTTCTATAAGGGTTTTATAGGATTGGAAGTCATATTTTTCTTATTTTTTTTAAATTTTTCTCTTTTTTGTTTTTCTTTTTTATTATAAGTAGAAGATGACTCTTCAGAAGAATCATCATCTTCATCAGATAAAGTTAATATTACATTACTATTACCATAATATAAAGGTCCTAAATCTATATCTGATTCTATATTTTTATTAGTAATAATTTATTATGAACATATGATAAAAGTTCTTTAGATTTGTTGTTCAAATCTAAATTTGTTACTTCTCCTATATTTTCTACTTTTTCTTCTATTTTACTAACTTTATTATATAATTTATTAAAATATATAGAAGTCATATCTATTAAACTATTGATACCTTTGCTAAGAGTCGAAACATTATTTTCATTCTTAGAGTCAATATGCTTTCTTATTAGTATTATTATTACGAGTATAATTTTTATTTCTTGGTTTCCATCTAGCTAATTTATATTTTTTATGTTTTTTATAAGTAGTAGGACATATAGATTTACAACCAAATTCCCATTCATTTTCTAACATTTTTGTACTATATCTATGACTTAATTTATTCTTAACTTGTTTAGCAGCTTTACTTTGTAAACAATGTAAAATTATTCTTTCTTTAGCAAAATTAATTCTATTGCCTATAGAATCTGGATTTGCTAAATCTATTCCAGAATCTTTACTATGTTTTATTATATAAGAAGCCTATTTATTTATATAAATTTCATCCCAAGGTGGTGGTAATTTATGAAAATATTGGTTTTTCCAAAATTCTATACTATCACTTTTTAACTTTTGATATTCATGAAGAAATTTTTTAGAAAATTCTTCTAAATATCTTATATCACATAATTTTAATTTTGACAAGATATAACTAGATTGGCTATCTTGATCTTTTTTATTAGTATAACCACAAAATTCTGTTTTTAGAATTGAAGTTAATCCTTTTAGTAAATCTTTAGGGGTTCCTATTTGGTATATACAATTCGGCTAACTTGTCAAGTCAAAAATTCATTCGCACAGGAATGAAATGAGCCTACTTAGTCAATCAATCAACTATCACCCAAATTGAGTCTTTCTTTTTCGGTGACAATGGTAATCCCGACACAAAATCCATAGTAATTCTTTCCCATTTCCATTCCAGTATAGTAATTGGCTAAAGTAATCCCTAAGGTACCTGATGTTCTGCTTTGACCTGTTGACATATCAGACATTTTGATACAAACTCAGAAATATCACGTTTCATACCTGGCCACCAGTACATCTTCTTCAAATTATTATACATTTTATTACTTCCCGGATGTACGGACATAATACCACTGTGTGCCTCGTGTAAAATCTTATGTACAAGCTTTGAATTTTTTGCTACACAAACTCTGCCTTTGAATAATAAACAACCATCAGTCCCAATCTAAAATTCTGAATCATTACCTGACTCACATTATACCTGTTTATCCTGTAATTTCTCATCATTCTTCTGAGCTTCACGTATTTGCTGTAGAAATGTCGGTTTAGCTCTCAATTCAGCTATAATTGAACCATCATCAGTCAGTGACAACCAGGTATTCATAGCTCGTAAAGCAAATAGAGATTTCTGACTCAAAGCATCAGCTACAACATTAGCCTTACCCGGATGGTAATCAATAATCAAATCATAGTCCTTTATCAGTTCAAGCCACCTGCGCTGTCTCAAATTCAAATCTTTCCGTGTCATCAAATATTTTGATCTTTTATGATCAGTATAAATATGACATTTCTCACCGTACAAGTAATGCCACCATATCTTCAGCACAAATACAATAGTAGCTAATTCAAGATCATGTACTGGGTAATTTCTTTCATGTGGTTTAAGTTGTCTTGAAGCATAGGCTATTACTTTACCTTCTTACATCAAGACACAACCTAAACCATTTAATGAGGCATCACTGTAAATAACAAATTCCTTACTCGGTTCAGGCTACACTAATACAGGTGCTTTCGTTAGTAGATCTTTCAATCGGTCGAATTCTGCTGACATTTATCAGTCCACTCTAACTTTACATCTTTTTGAAATAATCTAGTCATCGGAGAAGTTATCATAGAGAATCCCTATACAAATCTCTGATAATAACCAGCTAAACCCAAGAAACTTCTAACTTCAGATACATTCTTCGATGGACTCCAATTGACAATAGCTGAGATTTTACTTGGATCTACCTTGATGCCTTCGGCGGATACAATATGTCCAAGAAAACCCACTTCTCGAAGCCAAAATTCACATTTACTAAATTTACCATATAACTACTTCTCACGCAGAATTTGTAACACAATTCTCAAATGTTCTATGTGTTCTTCTTCATTCGAGAATAAACCAAAATATCATCAGTGAATACTACCACAAATCTGTCTAAGTACGGTCTGAATATCCGGTTCATCAAATCCATGAATACTGCAGGTGCATTAGTTAACCCAATCGGCATAACCAGAAACTCATAATGCCCATACCTGGTTCTGAAAGCAGTCTTTGGCACATCTGACGCTTTAACCCTCAATTGGTAATATCCAGATCTCAAATCAATTTTTGAAAACACAGTGGCAGCCTTTAACTGATCAAACAAATCATCTATTTGAGGCAATGGATACTTCTTTTTCACTGTCACTTTGTCAAGTTGACGATAATTAATACATAATCTCAATGTCCCATCCTTTTTCTTCACAAATAGCACGGGAGCACCCCATAGGGAGTAACTTGGTCTCACAAATCCTTTATCAGTCAACTCTTGTAATTGCACTTTTAATTCTTTCAGTTCAGTTAGTGCCATTCTGTAGGGATCAATCAATATTGGAGTGGTACCGGGCATTACTTCAATACCAAATTCCACTTCTCTAACCGGAGGCAAACCTGGAAACTCTTCCGGAGACACATCTAAATATTCACATACCACCGGCACTGATTCGATATTTATTTCAGATACTTTTGTATTTAGCACATAAGAAAGATATGCTTCACAACCATTTTTTAAACATTTCTGAGTAGACATGGCAGAAATCACAATTGGCATCACATTTGACTTATCTATTTTAACCCGAAGAACTTCACTACTACTACACTTCAACTCAAGAATTTTCTGAGTCCCCACATTTCTGAGTCCCTTTTATTATACCTTTACCACTAGCTCCAGTCCCCACATTTCTTGGTGGTCTTCCTCTAATAGTCGCAGTGCTCGATTTCACATTTTGAAACTTTTCTATCTCTTTTCTTTCTGAACAATCTTTCACAAAATGATTTTGAGATCCACACTTAAAACATGATCGGCTGATAAAATAACATTCTCCCAAATGTCGTTTTCCACAATGTTGACATACTGGTCTAATAGGTTCGTCTTCCTCGATCTCTTTGAAAATTCACACTAGAAACATTCGATCGAGTATTCATTTCTCTAGACTTCTTTTCTTGAGACTAGAATGACTTGCCCATTGAATTTTTTCTTGCATCTCTTACTTCATTTTCCACCTTTCTTTTCTCTTTGCTCAACTCTTCAACCTTGATAGCTCTTTCAACTAGTACCACTAATTCTTTAATTTCAAGAATTCCCACTAACAATCAAATATCCTCATTCAATCCCTCTTCAAACCTCTTGCACAAAGTAGCTTTATTAGATACACACTCTTGGGCATACTTGCTTAATTTGACAAATTCTCGTTCATATTCAGCTACAGTCATGCGCCCTTTTCAATTCAAGAAACTCTTTTCTCTTTTGATCAATGAAACATTGACTTATGTACTTCTTCTGGAATTCCTCTTGAAAGAAATCCCATGTAACTTTCTCTTTAGGCACCACTAACACTAAAGTTTTCGACCAATTATAAGCCGAATCCCTCAACAATGAGATAGCACATTTGAGACTTTCTTCTGGAGTACAAGATAACTCATCCAATACTCTGATGGTATTTTCAAGCCAGGACTCTACTCTCTCAGGATCATCATTTACATTAGCTCGGAACTCTTCGGCTCCATAATTTCGAATTTTATCCACTAAAGGCTGTGACAATCTTAACACCTCAGTTTGTTGAGGAGCTATGGGAACAACTTGAGGAATAGAAGGGGACGAAGGAGGTCGAGCATTAGGATTAGTTCTAACAAACTTGGTATACCAATTGCTAATCATATCGAGAAAGGCTTTCCGAGCCTCATTTCCTTGACCTTGAGTCTCGGATCGATTTTCATCTGGTGTCGTCCCTTGCGTGAGAGCAGGCACATTACTTTGACCATCATCAGTTGTAGCTCCATTAGGATCCTTTACTATAAAAAGAAAACTTTTTAAGATGTCAGGAGTCGTCACACTATCATTATTCAATTATGGCATGTATAGGTAATCTATTACACTCACTATGTTTGTCCGAGAATCGACTAAACCATAGCTCTGATACCAATAAATGTAACACCACACACTCGAGACCATTTCTGGAGTCGAGCACGAGGTGTTATTTAACTTATCTTACTACTTGGGGTATAAAAAAATTTATTTCATCATTCATAATAAATCTGTCCATCTGCAAAACAGTCATTAATTTAATTATAACTCGAGTTACAAAATTCAAAACTTAGATCTGTAAATTTTCCCTGAAAGTAGACTCATATATCTTATCACCATAAAATTCTCATAATTTTTGGTTTGGCATATAAGTATAGTTTATTCATTAAATTCTGCCCTATTTCACAGTCCAATGGTTTTGACCACTCTTTACTAAAAATCAATTTTCTCCTTGTAAAATTTCTATATGTTGTTTCTACTTATTTCTACTGAAAGTAGACTCGCTAAGGAATCTAGAAATATAAATTATAACTCATAATTATTTTTATACAATTTTAAAAGTTTTTCTAAATTCTAAATAGGGGACTTCAAATACCATTCTGGCCCTATCTCACTAAAATTCAAATATCACAGAATATAGAATTCCTTTGCTTACATTATTTCTTTCATATAAAAGTAGACACAATAAGATTTAATTCTATATCTTATTAACATTTTAATTCCATTTCCACTATTTTTGGTGATTTTTCAAAGTCAGGTTACTGCTATTGTCGAAAAACTATTTCATTGCAAATTTTTACTTTTTCATACTTACTTTGTAGTAAACATCACTTAGGTATCCATACAAAATAATTCGATAAAGTAAACATCACTTAGGTATCCATACAAAATAATTCGATCCTTATACATGCCATAACTTAAAACATTTCAAAAACATTTATATACCAAAATAAATGCTTGATAGTGTGATACGAGGCTCCGACGATCTCCAATCCATGTAAGTTCAACACACTATAAAACAAAGGAAAGGAAAAGAACGAGTAAGCTACTAATAGCTTAGTAAGTTACATGTAAACAATAAGCACTCAATCAATAATTAATATTTTCACATACAATTAATTAATATCCTTCTTAGCGAATTTAATCACTTACACATGTACAATCTTACCAGTTCACTTTCACATACATTTTAGTACTTAATCATTATCACGTTTGCTCATTCTTTCAATCATACCTGCATACACACTTCATCTCATATTTACTTTAATTTATTATTAATCTCATATTTGCTAGTATAAGATAAATCAATTTACCAAGACCCCAAAAACGTAAAGAACATTAAAAACGGGGCTTGGAATCACTTACTATGAATCTTGGAAGCTTGAAACAAACCATAGCTATGGAGAACCCTTGAAATTTCGTCCTAATGAAGAAGATGGACATATTTTTCCATCTTTTCCCTTTTAATTTCTTTTTAATACCAAATGACTAAAATGCCCTTCATTAAAACTTTAGTTATTTTTATCTATGTATGTCCATTTTTGTCCATGGAAATATACCATTTAAGGACTCCTACTTCAAACCCCCATTACAATCAAGTACTCTATGAATTAGAACCCCTATTTAGAACCTTTTGCAAACAAGTCCTAATAGGAAATTTAAGCACGCAATCAATAAAATTTCTTATCGATACTCTAACACATGTATTTAATCACTTGGTAAATCATAATAATTAATCGTAGTAAACTTTTATATCTCAGATTCGTGGTTTCACAACCACTATTTCGATTCGGCCCTATTTTGGGCTATCACATCGAATTAGTCAATGTGTGAGTTTAACATGTGAAATTATTACTATAGATCAAGAAAAGCGAAGCCTGGATCAAAAGTGAGGCAAGAACAAAATTGAGGACTAAATCAAGCATTGATACACATTTTGAGATTCGAAGTACGTTTGTATAAAGTTAAAGTTTCATAATGTTTCGATATTTGAAACTGTATGATATTATGATAATGTATGTCATTTCTATGAAATTTGAGTAAGGGAGCTTCGATGAAGAATTGGTGAGTATAAGGTAAGCTAAAGTCCTAGTTAAAGTTCCAGAATAAGAATGATATCTATGTATTCATAAGAGATAATAGAGGTCCCGCATAAGACCTTGTCTGGGACATGGCTTCGGCACTAAAGAAAGTTCTCGAATAAGACCATATCTGGGATATGGCATCGACATCCATGTACGATCTCGTATAAGACCATGTCTGGGACATGGCATCGACATCGAGCTTTGAGATCCCGTATAAGACCATATCTGGGATGTGGCATCAGCGTCAAGAAGTGATCCCATGTAAGACCATATCCGAGATATGGCATTGGAATCAATTTTATGCAAGGTGAATTTGAATATTTTACGATAATCCAATTAGTTCATGGGTAAATGAGCTAAGTAAGTAAGATGTTATATAACTAAAACTATCTAATTATGACCTTAAGGTCCATTCATGTTATGAATGATGAAGATTTGAATTTATGCTCATGTTAGTGTATGTGATAAGTTATGTGATAAGTGATATAGGTACCATGAGAAAATACACGTTATGAACCCATAAAATAACTCAATATGGGTAAGAATAATTATGAGTAAGTATGGATGAAAATGTGTAACATCTTGGAATTAGGGGCTCTCCACTTAATGTTTGTTGTGTGTTTGCCATGCTCTGTTTGTTAATTTGGGATGTTTGGGAGTACCGGGAAGGCTCGGGGTTAAGCTTGAGCCTTGGTGAAAATTCTGTTGTTATGCACTTTAGGGGGGAGCTAGCAGAGGCAGGTCTTATGTAATATTCGGGATTTAGGGGTTGTGCATTTTGCTTAAATATATGTAGAAGCATGCCTATGTGTAGTTTGAATGTGTTTTATGAATTTTGAGAACTTTAGAGTATAGGTGAATGCCTTAGAAAATATTGTATTTTAAGTTTTAAAGAGGAGCTAGGCAAGTGAGGCCTTAAGGAAATTTGTAGGGGAAATTGGACATACAAATGGGCTTGTTAAAGTGGTAAGGAGGTGCCACTTAAAGCCTTATGAAGTGACGCCACAAGCAGTGCAAGGGGGCCCAGGTTCGAGCAACAAGGGGAGCACTTTTGGAGTTGTTTTTGCGTCAGGCTAGGGAGGAGTTGGACAGCACTAATACACTAAAGGGATGAGCTTTAGATGTGGTCAATTTCTTTTTAAAATTCGGCTAAGGTAAGAAGATAAATGTTGATTTATTTGAATTATTTTGAATGAGTGACAAAGAGAAGTTTTAGGAGAAAAAGAAGGGATTGAGTAGAGAGAGGGAGAGTTGGCCGGCCAAGGGACTTTTTGGATGACAAATTCGGTCACCAAAATCCCTTAAGCCAAATTTTTGGTTAAGCCTCACCAACACTTTTCTTTTTCTTTTCTTCTCTCAATTCTTTCTTTCTTTTTCTTTCTCACTCTAGCCGAATCATACCTGAGCCTCCATATCATTCTTTTTCTTTTTTTCTCATAATCTCTACTGTTAACCAAAAGCTGAATATCATTTATCCTTCTCCTATTCTCTCTTTTCATTTTTGGCCGAATCTCTATTGTTTTCCTAAGCCATTGCCGAAATTTTTCCCACCTCATCTCTTCTTAGTTTTTGGCCGAATAGCAACCAAGTAGAGATCTCTTTTGATCTCTTCTCAAATCGGTTTGGAATAGGTAGGTCTGCTATGGTCGAATCTCCACTATTCTTCCTTATTTCCTCTCTGTCGACATGTGTAGAACAAAAGCCGAAATTTGGCATTTGTCTTGACTTTTAATCAACCATGCAATCGATTTCTTTTAGGATTTCTGGGATTTTGAAGCAGTAGACCCGGAGCATCTTTTCCCTGCCAATGGTTTTCAGTAAGTCAGTGGTAAGGGTTCTAGTGATTCAGATCTGTTTCTTAATCGTTCAAAAGCTGAAAACTAACTAGTTAAGTGATATAGTGTTTGGCCGATTGCAAGGGGGAAACACCATGAAGTTTCGGGATTTGATTAGTAACCAATTCGGCAGCAAGGTAAGGATTTTGGTTGCGATAATCCTTCAGGATTTGACTATTTAGCCGAATGGCTTTTTGCTAAAATGCTTAGGGTTGGCTGAATGTAGGAACTAGGGATCTAGAGCATTAGATCGAGACTTTCGGGGTTCAGTGAAAGCGTTAGTACCAGGTGTGTAGCCCCACACTAATTCTTGATAGATTTATGGTATTGATTTAATATATGTGTTAATGAAAATATGAGTTAAGGATGTGGTGGCTAAAGGTACCATACAATGGTACAGAGTATTCAGGTACGTAGCCTTTAATATTACGTTAATAAATGTTATGAACATTTGGAATATGACACATTTGTGAATTGTTATAAGTATGGAATAAGGTATATGGCATGATTCTTGCATGTTTTGTATTATGCATGGGCATATGGGTGATATTGAAAAGGGGAAGTGATCTGGTGGTTTTTACCATAATATCTGGAGACTCATGTCACATAATCTGAATGTGGTGACTCATGTCACATATTGTTTTCTGGTGACTCTGTCACATTATCTGGTGGCTATGCCACAATTTATAAAGGCGATGTGCAAGTCATCTGCAGCGACTGCCTTCGATGGTGTGTAGTGGATGGAGGGCCGATTTAGTAATCCCCACGGTGTGATTGGCTGGTACGGGTGATGTGTAGAGGATAGTATCTAGGTTTGGGTTCGGGATTGCATCATTGCTATATTTGTTATATGTATGAATTTGTTATGCCTAAATCGTTTGGGAGTTTGTGTGGTTGTTACACATTGAGTCTGTTGACTCACCCCTTTGTGGGATATCTTTTCAGGTGATACTCAGTGACATGGATCGGGTCAGCGGAGACTATGTGGTGGCCATGCTGAATGCTTTCCGGATTTCAAACGGTTGAATTTACGCTTTCTATTATTTTATTTATTTTAGGGATTTATTTGGTATTTTTCAGATGTAATAAGGCCACTACTTAGACATTTAAATTTTTATGCTTTAAGTATTAACTTTCATTTAATAATCGGTATATGAATTAACCAAATGTTTTTCACAAAACTCTAAATGTTTTATCACCTAAGTAACTACGGTTTACAACTTAATAACCAATTCTAAAAATCGGCAACCCCATTTATTTTACGAAATATAAAACAAACATTTTCTTAAAAATACAAACTCGAATGACATCTCACTATTTCAACACGCCAAAATTTGTTTTAAAAGCCGACATGCTTTAGCAAACACATAAATCATCACAGTTTTCCAAAATGCAACAAGATGTAGTTAAGGTTTTTCCTAAGGAACATGTCAGATCCGGTCAAGGCTCGTGGGCCGGGTTTAGGGTATTTTAATTTGGTATCAGAGCCTAGTTTTAAACTCTTGGCCTTGGGTTTAAAGCCTACAACATTTTCAAAATTAAGCCTAAATAAGTTTTTGTAAAATTTTTTTGGAATTAAGCAGGTTTTCTGGCATGGCACCTAAGTCTCCGACCCGAAGTCCACCAGGTAAGTACCCCTAACTGTTGTATGATTTATTGTATGATTTGTATGTGGGTATAACGGGAACGTAGATTAGTATATTAAGTTATTGAACCCTAGGATTAGCTTACTTCAATACAGAATTACATAAAACTTTAAGGCAAAACTAAACAAACCTGTGAGTAAGTCACCGAGTTAGGGTGTGGCAATCATTGTGCGCATGTCTAGGATTGGATTCAGGGAGAGCCTGGTATTTAAGCAGTCCTAATGACTCACCTCCTCTTCGCTCAAATCCTACCTGGTGCGTAGTAATAGTTCACTCTAACCAAGAGGACTTATTCATAGGCTAAATCCACTAAGTAAAACCCGAAAGGGACTAGCCATACTTTTTATAAAAATCTTAGTTTTTAAAATCACCGAATCACCCCTTTGATTGTAAACACTATTTTTAGATTTTGAAAAACAAAATTTTTCTGAAATATTCCCGATTTACAAAATTACCCAAATACCCCTGGTTTGTAAAATTACTAAAATACCCTTGGTTTATAAAATGACCATACTACCCTCAACTTTTACTAAGATTTTCTTACTTTACAAAAATACCAAAAAATCCCTATTTTTCGAAATATCAAGATACCTTGATTTGGAAATTTACCAAAATTCCCCTATAGGAGAAATTACGAAGATACCCCTGGGAGTGGAATGGACAAAAGTGTACGAGTGGTGAATGTGTGTGGTAGGTACTACTGAATGAATGTATTTATTTGAATTAGAGTAGAAGACTTGAAACGAAAACTCTGAAATGATCGAAAGAACTACTACTAAACTTCTTTTCATAAAACTTCTTCGCGGGTAATCAGTGGAACAATGACTAATGCATAAAACTTTTTAAATCGGATTAAATCGCGACCGTAGATATGAGCTCTAGAGGACATGGTCGTAATGTACGAGGGCGTGGTAGAGGCAGAATGACAGTATCGAAACCCGTTAGGTCTGGTCAAGGGTCCGAGAATGAGGTACCACCACCCCCACCACCAGCTGCTGGTGTTGAGCATCGAGGATCGAGATGGGGATGATGCGAGATCGCAGTGGTGCTGCGGGTTCTTGAGATGGTGGCTGAAGCAGGTGGAGGTATGGGAGCTCAGAAATCTGTACCCGAGCGATTCCGAGCCAATGGAGCTGAGGTATTTCGTGGTGGATCCGGTGTGGCACCCAGTATGGCTGAGTATTGGCTGGAGGCGACCGAAAGCGATTATGGATGATTTGGATCGATCGGCGAGGAGAAACCGAAAGGCAGTGTCGCTTCTTCGCGATGAGTCATATCAATGGTGGCTCACAGTTCAGGATGGTGCTACAGCTGAGGAACTCACTTGGGAGTATTTTAAGGCAGCATATCAAAAGAAGTATGTTGGGACTAGTTATATTGATTCGCAGAGGAAGGCATTTCGGGAAATTTGGTTCAAGGAATAAGTCCGTAGCGAGAGCACGCAGGCGAAATTCTTAAGGTTGAGCCGGTATGCTCGAGGGATCGTGGCTATGGAGCATGAACGATGTGTTCAGTTTGAGGATGGACTGAGGGATGACCTGAGGTTGTTGATAGCTTCACAGCAGGAGCGGGAGTTTGCCAAGTTGGTGGAGAAGGCTAAGGTAGCTGAAGGGATTAAGGACTCTGTGAGACAGAATACGGATCGGAATAGGCAAAAAAGAGGTTTTGGATCATCAGGGTCATCTGGGAATGTTCAAAAGAGGCCTAGAGTTGATGGGCCGTGAGGTCAGCAGGAGGGCAGTATCGTACTTGTGCTCAGTGTGGGAAGATGCACCTAGGAGAGTGGTGGAAGAAGACAGGAGGATGCTTTAAGTACGGGTCCAAGGAACACATGATTAAGGACTGTCCAATAAAAATCAACGGGAGCCTACCAACAGATCAGGGTTTTAATCAGGCTGAAAGAGGTGGACAGCAGCCACCGCGGGGTCGTGGTCCGATTGGTAGAGGTAATTGTTCTGGAAGAGGACGGGAAACACCAGGCAGAGGTGTTGGTAATACAGAGGCAAGACAGCCGGGTCTAGTGCATGCAGTTCGCCGGAGGGAGGATGGAGACGCATCGGACATCATAACCGGTATGTTCCTTATAGCTAACAAGCCTTACTTTGCTTTAATTGATGTTGGCTCGACCCATTCTTATGTTGCATGTAGAGTAGTTGAAACACTAGGCATAGGCTCTGAACGGTCTGATAGGGAGATGACCTTAGTAAGCCCGTTAGGTCAAACTGTAGTGGTGAATAAGATATTTCGAAGTGTACCTCTAGAGATTCAGGGAGTGGTATTTCCTGCCGACTTGATGGAACTACCTTTCAGAGAATTTGATCTCATTCTTGACATGGATTGGCTAGTGGAACATCGGGCTAAATTGAATTGTGCAGCTAAGCGAATGGAGTTAAGGACCCCGGAGAATGAGGAGATAATTATGATAGAAGAAAGAAGGAACTACTTGTCTAACGTAGTCTCCGCACTAAAGGCTGAAAAGATGGTTCGGAAAAGGTGCAAGGCGTTTTTGACCTTCGTCAGTGCGTTGGATGCAAAGGAAGAGGGAGTTAGTGGAGTTAGAACAGTAAGGGAATTTGTGGATGTTCTTCCGGAGGAGTTACCTGGAATACCCCTGGACAGGGAGATGGAGTTCGAAATTGACTTGCTACCGGGTACAGCTCCTATGTCGATTGCTCTATATAGAATGGCACCAAAGGAGTTGGTTCAGCTCAAGGCTCAAATTCAAGAGTTGCTTGATCGTGGGTTCATCTGACCCAGTGTGTCTCCATGGGGAGCACCGGTCTTGTTTGTGAAGAAGAAGGACGGAACTATGCGTATGTGCATAGATTATCGTCAGTTGAATAAGCTGACCATCAAGAACAAGTACCCTTTGCCAAGGATAGACGACTTGTTCGATCACCAAAGGGGCGCGGTGTTTTGAAGAAGATAGACTTACACGGTCCGGATATCATCGGCTTAAGGTGAAGGAAGCAGATATCCATACGACAGCTTTCTGGACAAGATATGGGCATTATGAGTTCTTAGTAATGCCGTTCGGATTGACGAACGCCCCAGCTGTGTTCATGGATATGATGAATCAGGTTTTTCAACCTTACTTGGATCGGTTCGTCGTTGTGTTCATCGATGACATCCTAGTGTATTCCAAGTCTGAGGGAGAACATGATGAGCATCTCCGGGTAGTGTTGCAAGTGTTAAGGGAGAAGAAGCTCTATGCCAAATTCAGCAAGTGTGAATTTTGGCTTAAGGAAGTTGCATTCTTAGGGCATGTGGTGTCTGCAGAAGGAATAAGGGTGGATCCTCGAAAGATCGAGGCTGTGTTAGATTGGAAGCCACCTAAGTCTATGGCTGAGGTTCGTAGTTTCTTGGGGTTGGCAGGCTATTACAGAAGGTTCGTAGAAGGGTTCTCATCAATAGCCGCACCTTTGACAAAGTTGTTGAGAAAGGAAGTACCTTTTGTATGGACAGATAAGCAACAGGAGAGCTTTGAGAAGCTTAAGAGGGTTTTGACTGAAGCTCCGATTCTGAATCAACCTGAGGCAAGGAAGGATTTTGTGGTGTACTGTGATGCTTCTCACATAGGATTAGGATGCGTATTGATGCAAGATGGGAAGGTAGTCGCTTATGCGTCTCGACAATTAAGGCCACATGAAGTTAACTACCCGACGCATGATTTGGAGTTGGCGGCAGTGGTCTTTGCTCTTAAGGTATGGAGGCACTATCTATATGGAGAAAAGTCAATGATCTACACAGACCACAAGAGCCTTAAGTATCTGCTGACTCAGAAAGAGTTGAACCTGAGACAGCGAAGGTGGGTGGAGTTATTAAAGGACTACAATTGTTTCATAGAGTATCACCTAGGCAAGGCGAATGTGGTAGCAGATGCCCTAAGTCGGAAAGTAGTGTCAGATCTGAGGGTGATGTTTACACATCTTAGTTTGTATGACGACGGAAGTTTATTGGCAGAATTGCAAGTCAAGCCGACGTGGTTGGATGAGGTGAAAGAAGGACAGTTGGCAGATGATGATTTAAGTGCTACGTTGCGGCAAGTGCAGAGTGGGGAGTTGGAAAACTATGGTGTTAACAGTAAAGGAGTGCTGTGTTTTCATGGCAAGGTCTGTATGCCTAAGAATAAGGAGTTAAGGCAGAGGATTCTTTAGGAATCACATAGTAGTCCTTATGCTATGCATCCTGGAGGTAGTAAGTTGTATAGGGATCTACGGGAACAGTTTTGGTGGCCTGGTCTTAAGCGGAAAGTTACAGAATTTGTAGGTAAGTGTTTAAAGTGTCAGCAAGTCAAAGCTGAACACCAAGTTCCGTCAGGATCACTTCAGCCGATAAAGGTTCCGCAGTGGAAGTGGGAGAGACTTTGTTAGTGGGCTTCCCCTTACGCTTACTAAAAAGGACTTGGTATGGGTGATAGTGGATCGATTGACAAAGTCCGCGCATTTCATGCCAGTGCGGGTTGACTATTCTTTAAAGAGGTTGGTGAGGTTGTATGTGGCAGAAATTGTGAGATTGCATGGAGTACCGGTGTCAATTATTTCAGATAGGGATCCAAGGTTTACGTCTCAGTTTTGGAAAGCATTACATCAAGCTTTAGGCACCAGATTGGATTTCACTATGGCATTTCATCCACAGTCGGACGGTCAATTTGAGCGAGTGATCCAAGTGTTGGAAGATATGTTGAGGGGCTGTGTAATAGACTTCAGAGGAAGTTGGGAAGAATACTTGCCTTTAGCAGAATTTGCATATAATAACAGCTATCAAGCCAGTATTCGGATGGCATTGTATAAAGCACTGTTTGGACGGAAGTGTCGTACACCTACATGTTGGACGGAATTAGGGGAATGTCAAGTTTTGGGTCCAGAGATTGTGGCAGAATTCGAGGAGAAGGTTAAGTTAATTCAGACACGGTTAAAGGAGGCATCCGACAGGCATAAATCGTATGCGAACCTTAAGTAGAAGGAAATGGAGTTTGCTGTGGGAGATCAGGTGTTTCTTAAAGTTTCGCCTTAGAAGAAGGTGATGAGATTTGGTCGCAAGGGGAAATTAAGTCCCAGGTTTATAGGACCTTATCGGGTATTAAAGCGAGTTGGACCAGCGACATACTAGTTAGAGTTGCCTCCAGAGTTGAAATAGATGCACGATGTATTCCATGTTTCTATGCTACGTCGTTACCGATCGGATCCATCTCATGTAGTGCCAGTTGAGGATGTGGAGCTGAGACCAGATTTGTCCTACGAGGAAGAGCCGATTCAGATCTTGGAGCGAGATGTGAAGGTATTACGGAGGAAATCAGATCCTTTAGTCAAAGTGTTATGGCGTAATCATGGATCGGAAGAAGCTTCGTGGGAGCTGGAAGAAGCAATGCAACAGCAATACCCTCACTTATTTTAGCCAGGTAATTTCGAGTTCGAAATTATTTTAAGGGGGTAGAACTATAATATTCGGGATTTAGGGGTTGTGCATTTGCTTAAATATCTATAGAAGCATGCCTGTGTGTAATTTGAATGTGTTCTATGAATTTTGAGAACTTTAGAGTATAGGTGAATGCCTTAGAAAATATTGTATTTTAAGTTTTAAAGAGGAGCTAGGCAAGTGAGGCCTTAAGGAAATTTGTAGGGGGAAATTGGACATACAAATGGGCTTGTTAAAGTGGCAAGGAGGCACCACTTAAAGCGTTATGAAGTGATGCCACAAGTAGTGCAAGGGGGCCTAGGTTCGAGCAACAAGGGGAGCACTTTTGGAGTTGTTTTTGCATCAGGCTAGGGAGGAGTTGGACGACACTAATACACTAAAGGGATGAGCTTTAGATGTGGTCAATTTCTTTTTAAAATTCGGCTAAGGTAGGAAGATAAATGTTGATTTATTTGAATTATTTTGAATGAGTGACAAAGAGAAGTTTTAGGAGAAGAAGAAAGGGTTGAGTAAAGAGAGGGAGAGTTGGCCGGCCAAGGACTTTTTGGATGACAAATTCTGTCACCAAAATCCCTTAAGTCGAATTTTTGGTTAAGCCTCACCAACACTTTTCTTTTTCTTTTCTTCTCTTAATTCTTTCTTTCTTTTTCTTTCTCACTCTAGCCGAATCATACCTGAGCCTCCATATCATTCTTTTTCTTCTTTTCTCATAATCTCTACTGTTAACCGAACGCCGAATATCATTTATCCTTCTCCTATTCTCTCTTTTCAGTTTTGGCCGAATCTCCATTGTTTTCCTAAGCCATTGCTGAAATTTTTCCCACCTCATCTCTTCTCAGTTTTTGGCGGAATAGCAACCAAGTAGAGATCTCTTTTGATCTCTTCTCAAATCGGTTTGGAATAGATAAGTCTGCTATGGCCGAATCTCCACTATTCTTCCTTATTTCCTCTCTGTCGACATGTGTAGAACAAAAGCCGAAATTTGGCATTTGTCTTGACTTTTAATCAACCATGCAATCGGTTTCTTTTAGGATTTCTGAGATTTTGAAGCAGTAGACCGGGAGCATCTTTTCCCTGCCAATAGTTTTCGGTAAGTCAGTGGTAACGGTTCCAGTGATTCAGATCTGTTTCTTAATCGTTCAAAAGCTGAAAACTAACCAGTTAAGTGATCTAGTGTTTGGCCAATTGCAAGGGGGAAACATCACGAAGTTTCAGGATTTGATTAGTAACCAAATCGACAGCAAGGTAAGGATTTTTTTTGTGATAATCCTTCAGGATTTGACTATTTAGCCGAATGGCTTTTTGCTAAAATGCTTAGGGTTGGCCGAATGTAGGAACTAGGGATCTAGAGCATTAGATCGAGACTTTCGGGGTTCAGTGAAAGCGTTAGTACCAGGTGTGTAGCCCCACACTAATTCTTGATAGATTTATGGTATTGATTTAATATATGTGTTAATGAAAATATGAGTTAAGGATGTGGCTAAAGGTACCATACAATGGTACAGAGTATTCAGGTACGTAACCTTTAATATTACGTTAATAAATGTTATGAACATTTGGAATATGGCACATTTGTGAATTGTTATAAATATGGAACAAGGTGTATGGCATGATTCTTGCATGTTTTGTATTATGCATGGGCATATGGGTGATATTGAAAAGGGGAAGTGATCTGGTGGTTTTTACCACAATATCTGGTGACTCATGTCACATAATCTAAATGTGGTGACTCATGTCACATATTGTTATCTGGTGACTCTGTCACATTATCTCGTGGCTATGCCACAATTTATAAGGGCGATGTGCAAGTCGCCCGCAATGATCGCCTTCGATGATGGTGTGTAGCGGATGGAGGGTCGATTTAGTAATCCCCACAGTGTGATTGGCTGGTACGGGTGATGTGTAGAGGATGGTATCTAGGTTTGGGTTTGGGATTGTATCATTGCTATATTTGTTATATGTATGAATTTGTTATGCCTAAATCGTGTGGGAGTTTGTGTGGTTGTTACCATTGAGTCTATTGACTCACCCCTTTGTGGGATATCTTTTCAGGTGATACTCAGTGACATGGACTGGGTCAGCAGAGACTATGTGGTGGCCATGCTGAATGCTTTCGAGATTTCAAACGGTTGAATTTACGCTTTCTATTATTTTATTTTTTTGGGATTTATTTGGTATTTTTCAGATGTAATAAGGCCACTACTTAGACATTTAAATTTTTATGCTTTAAGTATTAACTTTCATTTAATAATCGGTATATGAATTAACCAAATGTTTTTCACAAAACTCTAAATGTTTTATCACCTAAGTAACTACGGTTTACAACTTAATAACCAATTCTAAAAATCGGCAACCCCACTTATTTTACAAAATATAAAACAAACATTTTTTAAAAAATACAAACTCGAATCACATCTCACTATTTCAACACGCCAAAATTTGTTTTAAAAGCCGACATGCTTTAGCAAGCACAAAATCATCACAGTTTTCCAAAATGCAACAAGATATAGTTAAGGTTTTTCCTAAGGAACACGTCAGATTTGGTCAAGGCTCGTGGGCTGGGTTTGGGGTGTTTCATCTTAAGAATAAATACTTGTGTTTGATGACACAAGAATAAAGGTGGTAAAGTGGCAAGGAGATGCCACTAAGAGTGCATGGAAGTGACGTCACAAGGGAGCAGCGGGGAGAAAAAGTTCAAGTCACACCAACAGCACTCAAAAGATTTATTTTTGCGCCTAGGGAGCTAAACTGGTGGATTCGACAAGGGCTCTTCAAGGAGGAGTGTTGAAGGAGTCAAAGTGTTTGAATGGGTGGCTATGAGAAGGTGATGGAGTTTGAATTGGTCAAGCTAATTCAAATGAATAAAGGGGAGTGAAAGTAGGAGGAAGATATGGGATTTGATGTTGGTTGAATAGTGGCCGAATATGGGAAGCTTGAAGTAGGGGGGTGAGGATTCGGTTTAGTGCTAGCTTGGGGTGTGCCGAATTTAGCTTTGTTTGGGGTTAGTTTTGTTAGCATTTTTGGTTTAGGGAGTGTGTGTGTGCCGTTGTAAATGTGAGCACTTTTGAGGTTCATTTCCTGGTAGCCTATTCCTAGTAAGTGCCGAAAGTCCATAACTTTCTTCATCTTTGGCAAATACTTTATCTCTTATCACATATTTCTTTTCTCTTCAGTCCTCTCTCTTTTCCTTTTCTTTTCCCTTCTACTTTCTTTGATTCTTTTGGCCGAAACCCTCCTTTCCTCTACTTCTTCTTCTAGCTGAAATCTATCTCTCATCTCTTTCTCTTTACCTCTCTTCTCTCCTTGTTTCTCTGGATGGTAGCCGAATCTTCCTAGACCATTGGCTACCTACTTTTTCTTCATAGCTTAACCTGCACCTTTCCATTGTGTTTGCTAATAGCCGAATATAGAGCCTTTTAAGGAGCCTTCTTTTCCTTGTGTTTTCTATTCATTTGATTTCTCTTTTCTCTCTTTGGTTTGGCTAATCGAAGGTTCTGATTCGTATCTGTGGGCATTAGTAGATGGTAGAGGGGCGTATTTCCATCATCTCTTTTTCGTGCGGCCTACTTTCGAGAGGATCTCGGTAAGTGGGTGTTGGCCGAATGGGTAGTAAGGGGATTCTTTATCAGTTTGTTTGGTCAAAAGGCCACCTCTTTTGTTTGTTTTGAGAACCGATTCTGATATTGGTGCTACCTATGGATTCAATCGGTGTCATAGACCAATCTTCTAGAAGCTTGGCTTTCGTTGGTTGAGGTAAGGAGTTTCCTTTTGTTTGACATGTATTCTTTCTTTCTATCTCGTTGCGTTAATCTAGTTTCCTGATTAAAGACCCTTACCATGGATGCAAGTGTGGGTCAATCTAGAGAAGGGAGCGAACCCCTAGTTTAGGCTCCTAAGTTCAAAAAGCGAGCAGTGTCTACGGGTCGAGATTGGCCACCGAGTTGTGGACCGGCTTTAGAATAGAGTAGTAGGCAAATAGCCGTCGTTTCGGTTAACGAAAGTGTCGACATAGAAAGCATAGTGTTGCGTGTTACCAGCTGTGTACTACTCACACGCCTTCATTCCTGTTGTTATTATGTTATTAACTAAAAGGGGTGAAAAGGTGAAATAATTGATATGTTAGATTAAATACCCTTATGGGTAAAGGTTGGAGACGTCGGGTAAGTTATTCAATACTGATATTACTGTTAATATGTTCGTATGTATATTTTGATGTTAGTCATGTATGAAATATAATCTGTATATACTGAAATATTGGATGGCATCCATACATATGGTGCACAATGAAAAGAGCATGGGCTCAGGATTGATTGATAGAGGAGGGAGAATCAGTGGCTACGATCACGAGTGACTTTTGTCACGAGTGGTCTAAGTACCACAGTGGTTAAAACCACGGATAAACTGATGAAGGACTATTTTCACGAGTGGTCAAGTACCACGGTGGTTAATACCATGATTGCTTATAACAGTGACTTATCTTGGTGGTCTATGACCACAGTGGGTTGGCCCCACGTATGCTTTATTGCTAGAGATCGTCACAGTGGTCTATGACCATGGTGAGTTGGTCCCACAATTATATTACAGTGACTTTGTCACGAGTGACTACGGTCACGAGTGGTCTAGGACCACGGTGGATACGAACCATAGTGGCATGATGCCACGGGTGTTATGGATGGAGAGCTGATCTGGGACGGGTTGCATTGCATGCACATAACATGAACTGTATTGAGTGGGCTAAGGCCCAAATTGCGTTGCATGGGGAAATGTACACACAGAGTGTCAATGACTCACCCCTTTGCTAATTTTGCAGGTGATCAGTAGATGGCGGGTTTTGGGCCGAGATGGACTCGAGGTGGCCATGCGTTGCGGTTTTTTGTAGTAAACTCAAACTTTAGCTTTAATTTATTCTTATTTTGGGGATTTTTGGATTTGTAATAAGGCCGCTTAACTTTAATTTGGGATTTGTTTTAAGCTATTTTATTCATGCCGTGAATCATTGTAAATGGGGTTTTCCTAAAAACGTAACAAGAAGTTTTCCAAATTCACAACAAACAGACGTCAAGCAGTTAACAAATAAAACTCTTAACATCTCAGATGTTGTTTTCAAAGAGATCAAGCACTTAAAAATTCATTTTAAATTCTCACCTTCCAAATATTTCTCAAAGCTCAGTTTTGACGAATTAAGTCTGTTTCAGCATCCAAACGGCTCGCTAAATTAAAAAGAGTATATATATATTCGATTTTAACCGTAGAGCCGGTTTTAACAAAATAGTTTTGGATCTTAACTGGATTTCTCCAGACAAAGTTCGCTATACGCAAGGTTTTACAAAGTTTTCCTTTATCTTCTTCTACTATGACAAACCAGATTCGATCGTAAAGTTTTGACCGGGTTTGGGGTGTTACAAAATGTTAAACATTTGAGACTTGTGTGGATGTTGTTTCAATGGATAGATAAGTTTTATGAAAGCAATTATGTTGCTTTAGAATTTCATGCAAACTTACTAAGCTATAAGCTTACCCCTCTCTTTTCCCTTTCTCCTTGTAGTTTCGCCAAGTTAGCTAGGGGATCGTAAAAAGTCAAAGCTCGAATCACACTATCAACCATTCCTTCGGTATAAAGTTAATTCATTTTGAGTATGGCATGTATAGGAACTTGATCATTTTGTGTCATGTTATATTGGAAGGCCATCAGGTTGGCTATTAATGTTTTTATACTCATTTTGTAAATGGTCATGGTAAATTGGTCAATGTTGTCAAGTTCATGTTATAAGATTGATGAGTATAATGAACTAGATGTTCATGCAAATTATTGAGTATGAATGTGGATGGAGTGAATGTTAGTTTAAGGATTTTTCATAGTTTAATATGGCTATGTTTTGTGCTAATTGTGAATAAATGAATGAGTCTATGTTTCAGGGTGGCAAGAGGCTTGGAAAATAGCCTATAGACATCCACACGGGTAGACACACAGGCGTGTGTATTGCCCGTGTGTGAGGCATGGCCATCCCCATGGGTGTGTTAGTAGGCTGTGTGTTCCCTGCACTATTTTGTGAGAATTTGATTCGTCACATGGGCCAGCACACGGGCGTGTGCTTTCGCCTTATGCTAATTAAGATTTGATGACGTCAGAATTAGAAAGCTCCACGGGTAGAAGACACAAGCGTGTTTAGGCCGTGTGAAGGACATGGGTTATAGATACGGGCGTGCGCCCTGCCATGTGAAAACCCCTGTAGGTACGAAATAGAAATAAAATTCTACATGGGTTAGGGACATGGGTGTGAGAGACCACACGGCCTGCCCACACAGGCGTGTCCCATGTTACATGGGCATGTGACCCCTGTTTAGGTAAAATTTTTCAAAGAGTGTAAAAGTTTCCGGTTGAACTCCGAAACCTTCCGTATGTATGCTTAAGACCTCGTAGGCCCATAATATGTATGTTATGACGAAGAAAGAGAAGTTTTAAGTTGGAGCGAAATTTTATAGTTGATATTACACGTTCAAGCAAGGTTAAGCATGATAATACCTCGTATCTGGACCCGATGTCGAACACGGGTAAGGGGTGTTACAAGTATGCTCAGTAGTAAACCCATAGGCAGAGACACGACCGTGTGGGAGGCACGGCCATGGATATGGGCGTGTGCCTAGGTCGGGTGAAATCTTCACCTAAAATTTGGAATTTAAATTGACACACGGTCTAAAAACACGAGCGTGTGCCATGGCCGTGTGACCATAGTGAAGTGATGATGTCATAAACAGAATGCCATGGTTTTGACACACGGGTTATGACACGGGCGTGTCAAGGCCGTGTGAAAACCCCTGTAGGTTCGAATTAGAAAATAAATTCCACACGGGCTAGGGACATAGGTTGTGTGACCAAACGGCCTGCCTACACGGGCGTGTCCCATTTCACACAGGCGTATGGCCCCTATTTAGGCAAAAATTTTTAAGTGCACAAAAGTTTTTGGTTTAATTCCGAAACCCTCCGTATGCAAGTTTGAGGCCTACAAATGAAATTTTAAAGCCCAAGGTTGTTTGTTCAAGCAAGTTAAGTCTGGTAATGCCTCGTACCCGGTTCCAGAGTAGAATACGGGTAAAGGGTGTTACAAGAATGAATGGAATGAGAAAGAAAGAGAAGAATAAAACTCATTTTCAAGGGAATGCACTTTCTATTTATTGCACTTGGTCTGAATAAGTATAGTAGAGTTTTGTCCTGTTCAAACATAAATGAGAGTTGGGACAAGCTTGAAGTCACCCATGAAGGCATTAGCCAATTGAAGAAGTCTGAACTTCGAATCATTACACTCAACTATGAAACTTTCAAGATGAAGCCTGAAGAGGATATCAAGGAGATGTTCGATCGATTTACAATCATCATAAATGAATTAAAGTCTTATGGAAAGACTTATCCAAATGAAGAGGTGGTAAGGAAAATGCTTCAAAGCTTACCTACATCATGGGAAGCCAAGGTGACCACAATTGAAGAAGTAAAGAATTTAGAAAATTTAACATTGGATGAGCTCATTGGTTCTTTTCTTACACATGAGACGAAACTAAACAAAGGGGGTGAAGAAGAAAAAGTTATGAAAAAGAATACTAGTATTGCTTTAAAATCCACCACAAATAAAGATAGTGAATCAAGTGAAGAGGTGGATGAAGACAAAGAGATGGAGACGGAGATGTTTGTTAGGAGATTCAAGAGCTTCATAAAGTCCAATAAAGGAAACATATTTCAAAAGATAGAGGAATTGAAGCTTGAATCTACCAAGGAGAAAGATCCTATTATTTGCTATGAGTGCAAGAAACCGGGACACATCATGTATGATTGTCCTCAACATAAGAAGAAGGGGTCTAGCAAACAAAAAGCCTATGTTGTTGCTTGGAGTGATGAAGATCAAGAAGTAGCCAACTTATGCCTTATGGCCATCAATAATCCTAAGGTAACTTGTAACAACCCAATTTAGGGTCTAATCAGAATAGTGGTTTCTAGACCACAAATCCAAAGTATAAATATTTATTTTATGATTTTTTTAAGGTTCATGATATGATTTCTTGATTGTGTGAAAGTTACGTTGAGGAATTTTGTTGGTAAAGTGTCCAATTTGACTTTTAAGACTAAATTGCAAAAGTTGCAAAATGTGTGTTCTAGAAGCTTTAAGTATGAAATAGTTATGTATTCTTAATTAGAGGTCCTTAAATAGCAATTAGACCAATTTCTATTTTTATGGACAAAAATGGACATGTTTAGGAAAAATTTTAAAGAAAGGCTTTAGGGGCATTTTGGTCATTTGGTCAATAAAAGAATAAAAAGGGATAAATCAAGTCAAAATGGTATCTATCTTCTCTCATTGGCCGAATTTTACAAGACACCATAGCTAGGGTTTTCTTCAACTTTCAAGCTTGATTGTAAGTACATCCTAGCCCCGTTTTTAATGCTATTTATGTTTTTGAAGTCGTTATCATCCAATTTATTTATTTTTACCATTAATTTAAGGAATGGTCAAGGTCTAGGGTTTGACCAATGTTGGATATTTGTGTATTTTGATGTCTAATGGTAGATATGCATGTTTGATGTGTAATAAACAACTTTTGCTAGGTGGCTTTTGATGAAAATGTCAGAAGGACCTATTTGTAAAAAGATTATAAAATGTGTGTAAAAGTGTGATTAAATGAAAATTTTGGACTGCTATAAGTATAAAAGAGGATCGGCTAGGCTTGGGAATCAAAAAAATTGAATAGATTTCATTTTTCGAGCCTAGGGGTGAAAATGTAAATATGTCAAAGTTTAGGGGCAAAAATATAATTTTTCCATAATGTGATTTTTAGACTAAATCAAATAGTGTGAATAATAAAGGAGTTAATTTGCTATTATAGATCAAGAGAAACGAGGTTCGGACTTAGATCGGGAGAAAAATAAAGTATTTGACGATTAAGTCCCATTCCTACTATTTTTGTACTGAGGTTAGTTCGTATGTAAATAATGCATTGTTTTATTTATGTTTTAAATGCTTTAAAGTTGTATGAATTGTGATTGACTCTATGGAAATATTCGTCAAAGTTTTGATAAGCGAGAAAATCCCGATTGAACCTTAGGAATAGTTAGAATACAAATGTCATGACATTAGGGTTATTGGGATTTCGAGTAAGACCATATCTGGGATATGGCATCGATATGAGATTTCGTGTAAGACCATATCTGGGATATGGCATCGATATGAGATTTCGTGTAAGACCATAGTTGGGCTATTGGCATCAATACGAGATTACATGTAAGACCATATCTGGGATATAGCATTGGTACGGTACTGTGTGTACAAGATCCCCGAGTATCCTTTAGTATTCCAAGTGGTTCAATGGGAAATTCAACTGGTATGTCAAAGATGAGAAAGTATGTGAATATGTTATGTGATGGTACATGTATGTACATAAAACTCAAAGAAAATGGGCTCAGTATGATGGTAAGATTGTGATTGAGTAAGTTGTACTTAAGAAGCATAAATGACATTTATGTTAAAACGTGTTATGTAATTCATATGATGAACTGTAACAGTCCAGTTTAAACCCTAGCTGGAATAGTGGTTTCGGGACCAAAAATTCGAGTCAAAAAAATATTTTAATATTATTTTTCGTGCTTATAGTATGCGAATTTGTATGTGTGAAAGTTTCGTAAATTAATTTGTCTATTTGTGTGCTTAATTTGACATAAGAACTTAATTGTGAAACATGCAAAATTAGCATGCTTTATGTAAAGGTATCTATTTGTTATGGCTTTTATTATATGGAGTCCTTATTTGTTATTAAACCAAAGGGATTTTAAATGGACAAAAATGCCATATGTTAGTGGAAAATGAATGATAATAAAAAGGTTAAA
Source organism: Gossypium bickii (assembly GCA_025503065.1). Lineage (NCBI taxonomy): Eukaryota > Viridiplantae > Streptophyta > Magnoliopsida > Malvales > Malvaceae > Gossypium > Gossypium bickii. The sequence goes on from CP106721.1 coordinate 44,236,633, forward strand.
AATGAAATTTGTTAATTAAGTTAATGTATAATAAAACAAAAGCTTAAATTAATGTTCATCTTTTGTGTTCTTCACCGAAAATAGAAAAACAAAATAAGGTTTAAAGCTTTGTGATATTTGGCCTAGGGTTAAACTCAATTAAGGTATTTTTTTGACTCGGTTTTTGATAATTTCTATGTTTTTGTAATCGTTGCTTCATGTTCTTTCAAACCCATGTTTCAATTTTGTGAATTGATGATGATTTTGAAATGTTCCATTGATGAACAAATGAGTTTTGTGATGTTTGAAGATGAATTATGAAAGATATGTGTTAGATTAACATGTTTTGTTTTTTGGATTTTTAGTGAATTTGAGTAATTTGGACTAAATTGAGAAAATAATATTTTGAGGGACTAAAATGTGAAATAAATGAAATGTGTGTACTTGTATTGAGCATGGGAATATTTGGCCAAGCTTGGGTAATATGGAATTTTATGTATTTTGTGATTTTATGAAATAGGGACTAAAATGTGAAAATATGAGGGCTAAATTGTAAATTGCCCTAAATATGTGTTTTCGGATTGAATTCAATGATTTGATGAATAAATGGGTTAAATTTGAATATGTATAGATCAAGAACCGAAGAAAATGAATTTAGATTAAGGGAAGTCAAAAGTAATTGAATAGCTGTTTGTTTCTGTTATTCTCGTAAGAGGTAAGTCTATATACAAATAAACATATATGTATTGATTTATGTATGTTCATATGAATTTTATTGTGATGAATGTGTACGAGATGATAAATATATGAATTCGAGGAAGTATCAACAATGTATCTGTAACACCCCAAACCCGGCCCACAAGCCATGACCGGATCTGGTATGTCACGGAATAAAAGAAGTTTGAAAGGTTTGAATTAATAGTAGAAATTAAAAATTTTGCTAAGGGTATAAAACGGTGTTCGTTAAAACTCAAGTGGGTTGATTAGGTAAGTCCGATTGAGTTGAAAATCCTTTCTTCCTTTAAAACCATTTGACCCCTTAATTTTAGAACAATAGAGTGATCGATAACTTAGAAAATTTCGTTACCCGATGGTAGCATTTTTTTGAAAACGCGTACAAGTACTTATTTCTTTTGAAAACGTTACTTTTAACCGATTTGCCTAACCGTCCGTAAGTTCATCAGTTATAAAGTAAAGTAAAAACAACTACCTAACCATCCAAAATAATAAGCGGCCATATTACAACCCAATCGAATTGTAGTGAATAATTAAACTTAAAACGGGGCAAAATAAAATTTCAAGTCCACAAAACCAACATGGCCACCTCGAGCTCTCCTCGGCTCCGCATCCGTGCTCTACTCACCTGCAAGATGATATGGGAAGGGGTGAGTCACCAAGACTCAGTGTATAAATCCCCGACCCGAAAATAACACTCATACACAAGATATTAGTATGACATGCAATTATGCAACCCCACCTAGCCATCCATGCTCCTTTTCTACCCCGTGTGGTACCAAACCACTGGTGGTGCCAAACCACTGGTGACTTATAGTCACGATATCCGTCAATACGTGTGGTGCCAAACCACTGGTGGTGCCAAACCACTGGTGACCCAAGTCACAATCAAATGATGGGGCCAACCCATCGTGTGATACCAAATCACCGGCGTCGATCCCGTATCTCTCAAATGTGGGGCCAACCCACGGTGGTACTAAGCCACGTGGGGGCGAGACGCTATGAGGTGCCAAACCTCGGAGGTACCAAACCTCTGGTGACCGTAGTCACAATGTGTTACCAAAACACTGGTGTCCGTCGACACAAATATTACTCCCTCTCATCAATCCCACCATCATCATGGTCATATCACAAGTATCATGATTCCATATATCATGCAATCGTATATAGCATAGCATTTTTCCGCATATGATGATATATACAACACATATCGTAAATCGAGTAATAGGGGACTTACCCGAATACCAAGCTCATGCCCACTAGGCAAAGTAACCACATGAGAGGTTATAATATTATCAAATAACAGTTTATACTAATAAAGTGTGTAAGAGCTTACACACCTATTTAATCGAAGATTTAACTAGCGCTCGTGCCTATGCGATGTTACAGAAGTCACGAACTAGTCCTCGCAATGTTCCTATATTCGGCCATCATAGATTAGTATTAGGGGTCTCATTCGGTTTACTAATGAATTTCCAAAGGATCGGTCATCTCATAACAAAATAGGACCTTAGCCGAACCTTGCTTAACACAAACCCGTGTGATTTGAGAACTCGAAATTTCAGATTTCTAGCCGATTAATCCCCCTAAAAATATAGAGCACATTTGGTCATACATAGATATCAAAGTGGCCTTCGGCCGAAAGTCAATAACCTCCTACCTTGTCTACCGAGATTCTGAAATTTCCTTTTATACTTTGAATAGTCAAGGCCCTTGAAGAAACGAGACCCAAAAGACACTTCCAAGCCTCTAAGTATCGGATACCTACAAGGGATACACTAAAAATTATTTATAGGCATTCGGCCAACCTTAGGAGTGCTTGAACTCATGCTTTCGGCCCATCAAAAGAGAGGTAGGGAACCGAAGTAAAAGGGAAAATACTTACCAATTCTCGAAAATATATCTCCTTTCGTGGATTCGGTCTACGCTCTATGTGGTAAGTAGCATTCGGCTAGGACTACAATGCAAAAAGGAAAGCAATTCGACAAGGTTAAAGAGTTTAGACCATTTGGTCAGCAACAATGGAAGGAAACAAAAGAACAAGGGCTAGCCGAAAACACTCCCTAGGGCCTTTTTCAACCCAAAACCCCAAGCCCCTTGGAGTTTCCCATTTTCGGCCAGAGACTAAGAACTCAAGGCCACAAGAGTTGGTTGTCCTTACCTCGATGATTTCCCTTCCTTGATGAGCACCAAAGTTCGGCCAAGCATCTCTAAGAAACACCATATTCGGTCATCAAAAAATTTGGAAGGAAGATAGTATAGAGAAGTACTTTTGGCCAAGCATTCAAAGTTGGAAGAAAAGGAAAATAAAAGAGCTATTGCCGAACATGCTCTCCTTTGCTAAACTCCAAGGCCGGCCAACCCCAAGGCATACCTTCCTTCCATCCTCAATTTCCCATAATATTGTTTTGCACATTCCCAACACTCCCCCCATACTTAGATTAAACTAATAGCTAATTAAAATAAGGGTAACTCCCATACCATTATAAAATATTACCACATATCCCAATTATAAAAGAAAAATAATAATAACTAAATAAATAAAATGAAAACAACAACACTAAAAGAATAAAAGAACATGCAGCCAACAAACCTTGTTCCCACGCGTGCATGTGCATGCCAAAACCCCCAAACGCCGGCCAAAGCAAAAAGGATTTCTTCCAGGCGCTGCGCATGGGTTTCGAACCCCGGACCCGAAGTAGTACTCTCCAAGCTTTAGCCACTCGGCCAGCTTGTCTTTCATGATAGAATCGTGTCACACATTCCTTTTAAACCTTCCTTCCTGAGTTTCCCATTTGCATTTAATACCAGAGGCCAAAAACAAAATGGACAACTGCTGCCCAGGGGATTCGAACCCGAGACCTGGAACAATATCGCGCCCCAGCCACTCGGCCAATTGGAATTTCGTGACAAATTGCGCTGCATAATTCTTTTAAATCCTTCCTGATGGCTTTATTAACTTGAACGCTAAAAGCAAAAGTTAAACGCCCTAGGTGCGACTCCTAGGGCTCGAACACGGGACCCGAAGGAGCATGCCCAAGCGCCCGCCGCTTGACTATCGAGACTTTCATGCCATGTCTCAACGAAACTTATTATTAAGCCCTCCGCATTAAGTCCTCCTACACGCCAAAAATAAACTTCCTCCACGCGACTCGAACCCTCGCCTAGCCGCATTTTCTAGCCTTCTATCAGTACCCTAACCACTCCGCCAGCCATTTCTTTGTGACAAAACTCGCCCTAATTTAATGATAAGGCTTATACATATAGCCCTTTTCATCCCAAGCACTTAAAGAACCTTCTTAACCCTATACCCGACTAACTCGGGATTTTTTTTTTTTTATTATTATTTAGCTAAACCATAATACGTGCATTTAAAACAGGAAAACCCACAATAATCGTATGGCAAATGACCCCTAATGCAGGATGTTACAGTATCAATGTCCGAGAAGTCCCGTACGAACCTAGGAATAGATAGGATTACATATGTCATGACATAGGTTTCTGATATATGATATCGTGTAAGACCACGTCTGGGACGTTGGCATTGATTTGAGATTTACGTGTAAGACCATGTCTGGGACATTGGCATCATATTTGATTCGTTTAAGACCCTGTTTGGGACAGTGGCATCGATATTTGAGTACATGTAAGACCACGTCTGAGACGTTGGCATTGTACGTGAAACACCCCAAACCCGGCCCACGAGCCTTGACCGGATCTGGCATGTTCCTCGAGAAAACATTTGAAAATCTGTTTGTTGCTTAGGAAAAATTCGTGTGGATTCGAAGAAGGATTTGCTTGTGTTGGGTTCATTTGAAAACTTTTGTTAATTTAGAAATCAGGGATTTATTAAAACCTTGTTTTCATATTAAAAGATATGCCGAGATTGTTTTAAAAATTTTACCTTTATATTGGAATTTATTTGTGATTAGGTGGTCAAAAACACTTAATATTTATTTTAAGAAAAACCATTTAACTTTGATTTAACCTTGATCATATTGTAATAAAATCAAATAAAAAGCATGCATAAAACAGTTCATACTATGGCCTTATTACATCAAAAACAATTTCCGCAATAAATCAAAATACTTAAATAAATAAAAGAAAGTCCAAAGTCAAGTAAAAACTCTAAGTTGAGCATGGCCACCACTAAGCTCCTGCCGACCCGGTCCATCACTGAGTGTCACCTGAAAGAAAATATTCCCCAACGGGGTGAGTCGAACAGACTCAATGTGTTACCAACACTAAATCTCAACAATTCAAGCATGTCATAACATAGCATACATATATATATATATATCAGATAAAAGTAGTGATGCAAACCCGAACCCAAACCTAGATGCCATCCGCTACACATCACCCGTACCAACCATTACACCGTGGGGACTACTAAGTCAACCCTCCATTCGCTACACATCATCGAAGGCAGTCGCTGCAGATGACATGCTCATCGCCCTTATATATATATATATTGTGGCATAGCCACCAGATAAAATATTTGTGACATGAGTCACCACATTCAGATAATGTGACGGAAGTCACCACATTCAGATATTGTGGTATAAAACCACCACATTCACTTCCCCTTTCATAATCACCCATATGCCCCATGTCATACAAATATGCACAAGCCATGTCATATTCCTTATTCACATTCTTATAGTTTCACATATGCCATAACAGATCTTATTATACTCATAGTAGGAGTGGTAAACGTACTTGAGTACTTTGTACCATAGCATGGTACCTTAGCCATACTTTTCACATTCTTATTAACATATTTAATAAAACATAACCATACATCTATCGAGAAATAGTGTGGGGTACACACCTGGTATACTTATCGAGTTCACTCCTAATCCCGAAACCCGATCTGCTGATTTAGATCTCAAGTTCCTACATTTAGTCAATCACTTAATGTTTAGCAAAAGCCTATTCAGCTATATGATCAAATCCCGAAGGATTATTGCACCCAAAGCACTTATTTTGTTACCGATTTGATTATAATCAAATCCCGAAACGTTGTAGTCTTTCTTCTTTGTAATCGGCTAACACTAGATCCATTGACTTGGTTAGTTTTCGGCTTTAAACAAATAAGAAATAGATCTGAAATACCACTATGGCCTTGGCCGAATACCTATATCCACTTACCTTGTGATTCTTAAATCCCGAATTGGATCTTTGCTTCCTTAATGATGTCGAGATCCCTATGGGCACATGTTAGCTTTAATCTAACACTAAAACACAATAGAATGGCCTATGGCCGAATCTTATATTCACTTACCTAGGATATTGAAATCCCGAAAATAGCCACTTGGTGTAGATCTTGAGATCCTGAATGATCTCCTCCTTGAAGTCGACAACTGCCGAAATTCGAAAAGACCCTTCAAAGTTTCGGCCAAAGAATTCTAAAGGGTTTAGATTCCTATATTTCGGCTAAAAGAGAGATTGAAAATCAAATAACAGTTGATCTTACCTTAAATACTATAGTCGACGGCACCCTTGTTTACACCCATAAGGATATTCAGCTATGGTTAGATGATGATCACTCAAGTTTTGGCTTTTGGGAATTTGTGAACAATCGGCAAGGGGTTATCTTAAGTATTCGGCCTTTGATGAATTGGGTAGGAAGAAGAGAATAGAGTTTGGTAAGATTCGTCTTGTGGAGATGAATAGCACAAAGGAAGAAGAGAGAAAGAACTCAAGTTGCTTTCTCTTTGGGAAATTTCAGCACAAAAGAAAAGATGAGAAGAGAATTAGAATATTCGGCACACCTATACTATGATTAGCCGAAAATACCATCCAAATACTCCCTTGACCGGCCAACTCTTACTTCCTATCAGCTTCCTCCTTTTTCTCCTCTTTTCCCTCTTCCCACTCATTCAAAAATAATTCAAATAAAAATCAATAATTATCCCCTAGCTTTGCCGAATTTTAAAAGGATTAAAACCTCATCTTAAACTCCTCCCATAGACTCCCCATGCCATCCACCACCTCTTCCCCTTAGCGCAAAAAATACACTCCCATTTGCTTCCCTTGTGATTCGAACCTAGGCCCCTCCTCATAGCCCATGGCGTCACCCACCAAGGCCCTAAGTGGCGCCTCCAAGCCACTGCACCAAGCCAAATTTTATGTCCTATTTCCCCTACAACTTTTCTTAAGACCACATTGCTTAGCTTCCTCTTTTAGATTTAAAATCTAATAATTTCTAAGGCATTCTTCTACACACTAAAGTTCTAACAATTCATAAAACTCATTCCAAACACACATAGGCATGCTACTTCATAAAATTAAGCAATTATGCATAAGCCATAAATCCCGGATGTTACAGTATGACTATTCTGAGTATTCCAAGTATCCTATTTGATTACGAATGGTTCAACAGGAAATTCTGAGAAACTAAGGACGATGTGAAATGTATAATGGTTTCAGGTACATTTGATGTGTATGCTTTGTATAAGCATGAAAGGTGAGTAAATACGTACATAGATGCAATGACTTAAATGTGATATATGTATGTTTGAGATATGAGCAAAAGAGACACTTAAGATATGATATGTTGGTAAGCAATGGCAAATCAAATGAACCAAAGAGAAATCTATGTGTTTGAAATAAAGATATGTTAATGAATTTGATTAGTTATGCTTATAGGTGATTATATTTAAGTTTATTTGTATATGGCTTACTAAGCTTTTAAAAGCTTACTTTGTGTGTGTCTGCTTTGTTTTATAGATCGTCAAAGCTACGAAAGGCTTGGGGATCGTCGAGGATCGTCATCACACTACTCAACCCTATTTTGGTACCTTTTAAAAGTGTATATACTAAAGTATGGCATGTATAGGCTAGTCACTTTGAATTATGTTTGAGATGTGTATATAGCCATGTGATATGGCTAGATAAATGAATGTGATATGAATAAGTAGTCATACTATATGATGCTTTGTTTGGTATCGGTTGTTAGCTAATGAAGTGGTTAAAGTAATAGTAAACTTATGGATGCAAAATTGGTATATTATTGATGAGTAGATGTCATATTGTAGTGTTAAGTTGTGGATTATTTATGCTTAGAAATGCTTGTGAATAAGTTGTGCTAAATGGAATATATGTTTGTATGTTTGAAATGTACTAGAATGGGTTTAAAATATGACCATTTAATATGTTTTTGGTTGCCAATTGTGTTTGGAATAATGCTTGTATGTGCTTGTAGGGATAACCCAAAGTGTGGGTGGCATTTTGGCCTTGCAAATGGCCTATAATTGCCCACACGGTTGAGCACACGGTTGAGCACACGGGCTTGCGGCTCGATCGTGTCCCTCATGGTTGTATTTCAAAACAAGTCAGACTCGATAACGGGCTAGACACACGGGTGTGTGACTGGCGATGTGGATCAAGTCAGTGTCAACCACAGGCTGAACACACGGGTGTGTGACTGGCCCTGTGGTACAAGTCAGTAGCGACCAAGGGTGAGGCACACGGGTGTGTGGACAAGTCAATATGTATGCCCTGTTTTGACATGGCTTAGACACACGGGCGTGTTTGAGGCCGTTGGAGGCACATGGCCTACCTACACGGGCGTGTGACCTCTGTATGTTTGAAAATTTTTTAAATTTCTGAAAATTTCTTTATGTGTTTGGTTTAGTCCCAGCCCCTTTCCAAAGCTTGCTTAAGGTCTTGTAAACTTGTTTAAGGGACACTTTGATTTGATTCGATGAATTATATTATGAAATGTTTGATAAAGGATCCGATAAGTCCGGTAATGCCTTTAACCCTAGACCGGTGATGGTTACGGGTGTTACATGAACTATTAGTATATGACAATTATGTTGATATTAAATGACATTTATGTTCATATGGCATTTATGAAGTTTTAATGACACTCATGTTGATATATGTTGTGCTATTCATATGATGAGCTATAGGCATGAATATGATTGAGTAAATTATACTTATGAAGTTTAATGACATTCAAGTTGAAATATGTTAAGTTATTTATTTGATGAGCTGTTGGTAAGATTGAGATTGAGTAAGTTGTGTTTATGAATTTTAAAGACATTTAAAAAAATTATTTGTTAAGTTATTTGTATGTCAAATGTATGAATAATGTTTTGTATTATTTGCATATGAACTTACTAAGCTATGTAGCTTACCCCTTTTCCTTTCCAATGTCTTATAGGGTTATTAAGCTAGCTTGGGTTGGAGTTCGTCGGAGGTCCTATCTCACTATCAAGCTATTATTTTGGGTATAACTGAATTCAAGTATTTTAAGTTTATGGCATGTATAGGGACTTAGTCATTTGTTAAATGTGTCATTGTGATTGTAGCCAATGTGTTGGCTTGTGACTGTCAAATGCTTGTTTTGATATTTAGCCATGTAAATTGGGTTATTTGGGCTATCATGGTTGTAAGCCTATATATATATGCTAATGTCTTTGGTTATATGAACTGATACGCACTCGCCTCGGTGAAGATTCGAGTCGTAATATTTTCCCAATCGTAAATTGAGTAAGTGAAAGCTTTGTTTTACAAGAAACGAGTTAAGAAAGAAATGAAGTGGCTCGAATAGGTTTGACAGTGTATGGAACGTTTGGATAAATGGTAAAGGAAATTTGGATAAGGGTTCAAGACCGAACTAACATAATAAGATGCGTTAACCCTTGACTTAGATGAACAATTAGGTTGGGGTAGTTTTCGGTGGAATGGTAAAGTAAGTGATTGAAACCTCGACCTGCTATCAAAGTTGATAGGAACCTCGGTATAGTTGAAAGCCACACTTTGGGGTTATAAAGTGATAAGTTCAGAATAGCAAAGACAGGTTTGACGCCACAAAGTTACTTGATAAGTCAGACAAGCCTTTGGAGAACGATGAGAGTTGAAAACCCCAAAGTGTGGCGTTCAACTATATCGAGGTTTCTATCAACTTTGATAGCGGGTCGAGGTTTCAATCACTTACTTTACCATTCCACCGAAAACTACCCCAACCTAAGTGTTCATCTAAGTCACGGCTTAACGCAACTTATTGTGTTAGTTCGGTCTTGAACCCTTAGCCAAATTTCCTTTACCATTTATCCAAACGTTCCATACACTGTCAAACCTATTCGAGCCACTTCATTTCTTTCTTAACCCGTTACTTGTAAAACAAAGTTTCACTTACTCAATTTACGGTCGGGCAAATATTACGACTCGAATCTTCACCGAGGCGAGTGCGTATCAAGTTGGTATCAGAGCTAGTTAAATTCGAGTAAGTATCGACATTTTCGAGAGTCCCGGAATAGTATCTTAAAAAAATTCAAAAAAAAAAATCAAAGTTGTATTTTTTTTCATTTTGTATTCAAAATATAGTATTTGAAGTATAAAAAAAGAAAAGAAATGAAGGTGTTGAGTTTGTTTTGTTTTTCCCTCATTCTATTTCCCGATCAGCAATTCATTCTACCCTCTCTTCTATCCAAAACTCCACACTCAAACCCGGCTTTCCATCTTTGTTTGATAGCCTACCCTAATCTCGACATTATTACCCACCAAACCACATCAATTTTGTAAGCCGACCCCAAACGGTACTGATTCGTCTACCTAGTTTGCAGAGAACTGTGAGAGGTGAAAACTGAGTGGTAAAAGGCAAGAGAGATTGGTGAGATTATTCGAGAGAAATAAAAGTCGAAGTGAGTGAATTTTCTTGTGAGTGATTTGTGAGTTTTTGTTGTGTGATAAAAAAAGTCTCAAAATGTCACAGATTTCGGAAAGAAACCCAAACAAGGGAGGCAGATTTTGTCCAATAAGAAATGTCGGAGGAGGAGTGCCAGATCTCACGTTACAAAAAATTATGCGAGAAATGGAGCGATTATTTGATCGCAAGCTCGAGCAAATCGAAGATCGCCTATATCGAGTTGAAACTCGAGAACAACGCGAGGCAACCTCGGAAGTTGCAAGACGAGCGAGAGTGTCCAATCAATGACCCTGACGAAATGAGTGAACTTGAAAGTGAGCCTTCATCTGTTCGAAACGTATGTCAACGAGGTCAACGAAATCAGGGCCCAAGAGATCAAGACCATCTCGATGACAATCTCAAAAATATCAAGATGTTTATCCCTCCATTCCAAGGGAAGAATGATCCTGAACCATACTTGGAGTGGGAGAAGAAGATAGAACTCATCTTCGAGTGCCACAACTACTCGAAGATCAAAAAAGGTGAAGCTCGCAGCTATTGAGTTTTTGGACTATGCAATCGTGTGGTGGGATCAATTGGTGACTAGCCGAAGGAGGAACGGACAGTGGCCTATCTCTACTTGGGCTGAAATGAAGGCTGTCACGCGGTAGCATTTTGTTCACTCTTGCCACCATCGAGAGTTATATCAGCAGTTGCAAAATCTTACTCATGGCAATCGTAGCGTCGAAGTCTACTATAAAGAAATGGAAATTGCTATGATAAGTGCCGATGTTGAGGAAGACCGTGAAGCAACAATGGCGAGATTTCTAGCCGGCCTGAATCGAGATATTACCAACATCGTCGAACTTCAGCACTACGTTGAAGTTATGGACATGGTTCATATGGAAATAAAAGTCGAGAAGCAATTGAAGCGGAAAGGAGTCACCCAAACGTATCCAACGACTTCTGTTAACAAATGGACTCAAGGAACAAGAAAAGCTCCCATAAAGCCCAAGTAGCCTTTTGTTGCCACCAAGCTCAACCAACCAAGTGGTGAAGTTAGCAAGAACAAAAGTGAAGCCATCCGGAACCGTTCACGCGATATAAATTGCTTCAAGTGTCAAGGAAGGGGCCATATTGCTAGCCAATGCCCTAATCGATAAGAGATGGTGGTGCTGTCAAATGGCGAGTTCGAGTCTGAAGATGAACGAGAGGATGATCTTGAAAACCCTTCAGAGGAAGATGAAAAGCTCGAGTTTCCTGTAGAAGGAGAAATACTTATTGTCAAGTGAAGTTTAAGTATTCAAGGAGTCGAGGAAGAGCAACAACGAGAAAATATTTTTCACACCCGTTGCCACGGTCAAGGCAAGGTGTGTAGCCTTATAATCAATGGAGGGAGTTGCACCAATGTCGCGAGTTCTTTGCTCGTTAAAAGACTTGGTTTAGCCGCCACGAGGTATCCAAATCCTTACAAGCTACAATGGCTAAACGACGGAGGTGAACTCAAAGTCACAAAGCAAGCAAAAGTGGCATTTTCCATAGGCAAGTATCAAGAGAGGTGATTTGCGATGTCGTACCGATGCACTTGGGACACTTGCTGTTGGGGAGTCCTTGGCAGTTTGATCGATGGGTAGTCCATGATGGCTACACAAACCGGTATTCATTTAAGCAACTCGAAAGGAATGTTACACTAGCTCCTCTCACACTGATGCAAGTGTATAAAGACCAGCTCAAAATGAAGCAATCCATTGAGAGAGAAAAAGAAAAAAAGTAAAATAAAAAGAATGAAAAGAAAAAGAAAGGAAAAAATGAGGAGAGCCAGTAAAAAACACGAGTGACAAAAGAAAAAGAAAAAGTGTGTGAAAATGAAAAAACGAGTGTTATTGCGAGAAAAAGAGAGATTTGGAAATTGTTGTTGGCGAGGCAACCCATTCTTGTACTTATGTACAAAGAATGTTTGTGGGAAACTAACAAAATTGATAATGCTTTGCCTACTCCTATTGTCTCTTTGGTGCAGGAATTCCGAGATTTATTTCCCGAAGAAGTACCGAATGAACTGCCTCCTATTCGAGGCATCGAGCACCAAATTGGTTTCGTACCTGGTGCAAAAATTCCCAATAGACTGACTTATCAGAGTAATCCTGAGGAAACAAAGGAGTTGGAAAGGCAAGTAGCCGAGTTGATGGAAAAGGTTTACATCCGGTCTTGTTGGTTCCTAAGAAAGACGGGTCATGGCAAATGTGCGTTGACTGTCACGCCATCAAAAAAATCACCGTAAAATATTGACATCTTATTACCCGCCTCGAAGACATGCTCGATGAGCTTAGCGGAGCCCAGCTCTTCTCGAAAATCAACTTAAAAAGTGGCTACCATCAAATCTGAATGCGGGAAGGAGACGAATGGAAGACCGCGTTCAAGACTAAGTACGGATTGTACGAATGGTTGGTAATACCATTCGGACTTACAAACGATCCTAGTACTTTCATGCGTTTAATGAATCATGTTTTACATTCGTTTGTTGGAAAATTCTATGTTGTGTATTTTGATGATATTTTGGTCTATAGCAAAAGTTTTGAAGATCATGTTCAACATTTGCGTGCGATGCTGGAAGTGTTGCGAAAAGAGGTGCTTTGAAAAAAGTGTTCTTTTTGCACTAATGAGGTTCTAACAGTCTGGTTTAGACCCTAGTTGGAACAGTGGTTTCAGGACCATAAATCCGAGTCTGAATAATCTTTTAATATTAATTTTTGTGCATTTAATATGTGATTAAACATGTGTTAAATTTTCGTAAGTTAATTTTTCCGTTTGTGTGCTTAATTTGACAAAAGGATTGAATTGCATTAAATGAAAAATTTGCATGCTATATGTTAAAGCACCTATGTGATGTGGCTATAAAAAGAGGAGGCCTTATGAGGCAATTAAACCACTTATTAGTTAGTGGATGGAAAAAGGACAAATATATCCTTATTGTATGCTTGTTTTTAATTATTCTTGAAGGGATAATTTTGTAATTTGATTAATAATATGATATTAGTAAAAGAAACAATTGAAAGATGATAGTTATCATCTTGTCTGACCGATTTTAGCAAGAAAAGAAAAGGAGAAAGATGTTCTTAGGTTTCGGCCCTTATCTTCTTTGATTAAGGTAAGTTTTGACTTTGATTTTTGATAATTTCTACGTTTTAATAATCGTTGCTTCGAATACTATTAAACCCATGTCTTAATTTTGAGAATTGATGATGATTTTAAAATGAGACTTTGATGAACTCATGTGATTAGTGATGAGTATTGGTGTTAAATGAAATATATGTGTTAAATGAACATGTTTTATTCTTAAATTTTTGATGAATTTCGCTAATTAGGGCTAAAATGTGAAAATAGTATTTTGAGGGATTAAATTGTGAAATAAATGAAATGTATGGACTTGTATGAGATACATGAACATTCGGCTAAGCATGGATATATGGTGATCTTGGATATTTGATGTTTTGTGGAAAATGGACTAAATTGATAAAATGTGCAGATGTGAGGGTTAAATTGCGAATAGCCCTAAATGTATGTTTTTGGATTGAATTGAAGAAGTTGATGAATCAAAAGGTTAAATTTAAATATGTATAGATTAAGAACAGAAGAAAACGAACTTAGATCGCGGAAAAGCAAAGGTAGTCGAATAACCGAGTCCGAACGAATATCCAAATCCGAGGTATGTCAATATACAAATAAATGTATTTGTATTGAAGTATGTATATTCTTTTGACTATTGATAATGATGAATGTATATGAGATGATGTATACATGAATTTCGAGATAGAATTGACATAGTGACAATGCCCGAGAAGTCCCGTTTGAACATAAGAATAGATAGGGTAGTCTATGTCATGACATAGGTGTCTGTTATGTGATATCATGTAAGACCACGTCTGGGACGTTGGCATTGATTCGAGCTTTTGCGTTAGACCACATCTGGGACGTTTGTAACACCCCTATTCCGAGTCCGTCGCCGAATTAAGGCTAGGAGCGATACCGGACAGATCGAAAACATTCTCAGACAATATCATACATTCAATCATCATTCTCAGACATAATGTCCCCTAATCGGGTCCTCGAGACCTTAAGCATGCTTATAAACTGAGTCAGGACTGAACTGAAACACATATAAAATTCAATGAAAATTTAAAAATTTTCTAAGATACAGGGGAGACACGCCCGTGGAAGGAGACGGTGTACCCACCACGGCTTCTATACATCCTCGTGTAACCATCCGTGGTTATACTAACTATACCAACACGGTAATTAGGCACGCCCGTGTGCCATGACCGTGTACTTTTAGGCCATATACTAACTTCCCCACCACGGCCACCAAGCACGCCCGTGTCGAGGCCGTGTACTTTTATGCTAGCTACTGACTTGTACACCACGACCAGATGACACGCCCGTGCCGAGGCCGTGTGATGATAATCTTCATCCTACAATTCACCCACGGTCGTTAGGCACGCCCGTGTGCCACAACCGCGTGACATTATAAGCCATTTACAAGGCCAAAATGCCACCCATAAGGGTCAAACCTACAAGCCATATTTAACAAGATATCTCATGCACATATAACCATCAAAACATACCAAAATAATCAACCAATTCATGTATATTTGTTAACTAAAGTAATCACACTACAATTCATTCAATATTCACTCAATCTAACTATTCAAACCAATTCCAAACATACCAATTTGCATAACTAAATCTAAATTATACCAAGCTCCTTTCATCTATATATACTTACCATCTCATAACCATTTCATGTAACAACTAAGCATGCCAACACAACTTCACATATCACATTCATCAAGGCATATTATCAAAACATAATTAGCCAAATCACATGGCTAAGTTCATTGTACAACTCATACCAAAACTAGCCTATACATGCCATATCTAGCTTTAAACATTTTTAAAAGGGTACCAAAATGATATTAGTAGTGTGATGACGATCCTTGACGGTCCTGAGCCTTCAGTAGCTTTGACGACCTATAAAACAGATTAAACACACACAGAGAGTAAGCTTTCCAAAAGCTTAGTAAGTCAATATATATATAAATAAACTTAGTACGGAAGGCCTATATACACATAAATTCATTGGCAAATCAATCACTTATCAACCCTCACATATTTGCTTTGGTTCATACTTCATTAACCATTTTCACCATTCAAGAACCATATAAACACAAGCTCATCTAGCCAAAACAATTCTTATCATATCATAATTTCCATATACATATTATCATAGTAAGATCATTTAGATACTTACCTCATTAGTACTATGTTACCAAGATATCATGCATTATGTACATAAATAATATTTCTCGGGTATCTCCATTAGTGGGTTAATGTTTTAATGGATCCGTAAATCCGCAAACTTAGTGCAAATCAAATAGCGTATCGCACACTTAGTGTCGTTACTGAAAAAGGAGAGCACACACAGTGCTGTTTATTAGCAATGTGTTGAACACTTAGTGCCAATTTCATAATCGAACATAATCGTTATCGTACACTTAGTGCCCAATATGTTAAACTGAACTTATTTTTGGTATCGCACACACATTGTATATTCAATAAGCCAAAACTTTTGTCTTTTTGTACATACAGTGCTAATTGTTAAGGCCATAGCTTCTATCAATATCGCACATACAGTGCTAATCACAAAGTCGAAACTTATATTATTTTGCACACACAGTGCTATTCAATAAAGCTGTAGCTTCTATTGTTTTGCACACACAGCGCTATTCATTAATTTTGATCGCACACTTAGTGCCTCAACTCATAGCCGAAGCTTAAATGATATCGCACACTTAGTGCTTTTATAATAAACTGATCTTGAATCGGTATCGCACACTTAGTGCCATCCACAAAGTCGAAGCTTATAATATTTCGTACACACGGTGCAAATCATTTCGGTCACATTTCCATTTACGCACACTTAGTGCCACAAAGATCTATTTCTCACATTGCATTTATAATTCAATGATATCATAACCATTCGTTTCACAACATTTAAACGTAACTTAGTACACTTTTTATATTCGCAGTTATCTCGGAATTCATATGCACAATCCTCTCATAAACATCCATTATCAACATTAGTCATAGGAATAATTATAATTTCATACAAGTACGTTTATTTATGTAGTGACTTACCTCGGATTCGGTTTATCGGAATAGAAAATGGCTACTCAATAACTTTCGCTTTCCCGCGATCTAAATCCGTTTTCCTCGATTCTTGATCTAAACATATTCAGAATTAACCCCTTTTATTCAATAATTCATTCAATTCAATCCAAGGACACTTATTTAGGGCAGTTTGCAGATTAGCCCTCACATTTGCACACTTAATCAATTTAGTCCATTTTCTCAAAACATCAAATTCACAAATTCAATATACAACCAAGCTTAGCCGAATATATATATACATCACATAAGCCCATACTTTTCATCAAATTGACAATTTAGTCCTCCAAAATAACATTTTCTCAATTTAGCCCTTTTTAGCTAAATTCATCAAAATTTCAAGAACAAAACATATTCATATACCACCAATCTATCATTTAACTCCTTAAAACATCACAAAGCTCAACATAGCATCAATGGCATAACTTGAAAACATCACCAATACACAAAATTAAAACATGGGTTTGATAGAAGACGAAGAAACGATTACAAAAACGTAGAAATTATCAAAAACCAACTCAAAGTCATACCTTAATTAGAGCTTACAAGGGCCGAATATCAAGCTTCTTTCTCTTTTCTTTTCTTTTGTGTATATTCGGTGGATGAACAATGAATTAAAGCTTATTTTAAGCTTTAGTTTTGTTAATAAAATGATATAAACTAATTTACCAATATAACCTTTCATATAAAAATCTATAAACATAGTTACAAGGTCATTTATGACCTTAGCCATCCATTAACCATGGAAATGGCCAAATTACCACATAAGTCCTCATATTCAAAAAGCCATAACACATAAGCATTTTAACATATAGCATACAACTTTCATATTTAATGCAAATTCATCCTTTCGTCAAATTAAACACACAGACAGATAAATTAACCTACGAAACTTTAACACATGCTTACTCATATATCAACGGCATAGAACATAATATTAAAATATTATACAGACTCAGCTTTATGGTCCCAAAACCACTGTTCCGACTAGGGTATAAGCCGGACTGTTACAATTCTCCCCCCTTAGGGATTTTTGTCCCCGAAAATCTTACTGTTAAACAAAGTTGGATATTGTTGTCTCACTGAATCTTCAGGCTCCCACGTAGCCTCTACTATCCCATGTCGATTCCATAGTACTTTTACTAACGAAATTTTATTATTTCTCAACTCTTTCACTTCACGAGTTAGGATACGTATCGGTTCCTCTTCATATATCATATTTGATCGGATTTCAATTTCAGATGGGGCAATCACATGTGACGGATCGGATCGGTATCTACGAAGCATCGAAACATTAAATACGTTGTGTATCTTTTCTTGCTCAGAGGCCAACTTTAATCTATATACAACAGGCCCGACACGTTCAATAATGTCATACGGTCTGATGAACCTCGGACTTAAATTGCCTTTACGTCTGAATCGAAGCACTTTCTTCCATGGAGACACTTTCAAAAATACTTTGTCGCCGATCTCAAATTCTATATCTTTTTGTTTCAAGTCTGCATAAGACTTCTGATGGTCAGATGCTGCTTTCAAGCAATCTCAGATCAATTTCACTTTCTGCTCTGAATCTTTTATCAAATCAATCCCGTGTAGCTTATTTTCACTGAGCTCAGTCCAATACAGAGGTGTACGACATTTACGTCCGTACAAAGTTTCATAAGGTGCCATTTTGATACTTGACTGAAAGCTATTGTTGTATGCAAATTCAATCAATGGCAGATACTGCTCCAGTTCCCACGAACCATTAAACTCAAGTATGCAGCATCACAACATGTCTTCCAGAATCTCGAAGTAAACCTCGGATCTCTATCTGACACAATAGATAGTGGTACTTCATGCAATTTCACAATCTTAGAAGTATAAAGCTTGGCTAACCTGTCAAGTGATAAATCAGATCTTACTGGGATAAAATGCACAGATTTCATTAATCTATCAACCACGACCCATATCGCATCTTTCGTTCTCGGAGTCTGAGGCAAACCAAAAACAAAATTTATTGTTACTCTATCCCATTTCCATTCAGGAATCAGAATCGGTTATAGCAAACCAGACAAAATTTGGTGTTCAACTCTCACTTGTTGACAGACTAAACATTTTAACACAAAGTTAGATATATCTCATTTCATTCTAGACTACCAACAATGTTACCTCAGACTATATTACAGTAGGTCCTTTTAACTGATCAAATAAATCATTAATTCTGAGCAACAAATATTTATTCTTTATTGTCACCTTATTCAACTGACGATAATCAATGCACATTCTCATCGTGCCATATTTCTTCTTCACAAACAGGACAGGAGCACCCCAAGATGAAAAACTCGGTCTAGCAAACCCTCTCTTAGTCAATTCTTGCAGCTGTGACTTTAACTCTTTTAACTCTGTTGGTGCCACTCTATACGAAGCTATCGAATTAGGTGTAGTACCAGGAAATAATTCAATACCAAACTCAACTTCTCGAATCGGAGGTAAACCCGGTAACTCTTTAGGAAACACATCAAAAAACTCACAGACAACAGGCACTGACCCAATCTTCCTTTCAGACATTTTTGAATCAATCACATAAGCAAGATATGCCTCGTAACCCTTATTCAAACAACTCTGAGCTTTCAAAACAGATATTACAGTAGGCAATCCATTCAAATCATCAGACTCAATCCGTACAATCTCATCATTTGGACATCTCAAATCTATAGTTTTTCTTTTGCAGTTCACAACAGCATCATGCATAAACAACCAATCCATACCCAGGATAATATCAAATTCATCAAATGGCAAGAGCATCATATCAGCAGGGAAATAGATATCTCGAAACATTAACGAACAGTTCTTGCATACTTTGTCAACAAGGACACTTTTACCTAAGGGGTTCGATACTTTTATAGCAAACTCAGTAGACTATACAGGCAAAGTCTTACTGAATTCTAAATTCATACATATATATGAATGCGTAGAACTAGGGTCTATCAAAGCAATCACAGAAGTATCATAAAGAGTAAAAGTACTCGTTATAACATCTGGTGATGAAGCTTCTTCTCGAGCACGGATAGCATACGCTCTAGCTGGCGCTCTAGCTTCAGATCTGAAAACATTATCTCTTGTAATTCTCTGACTACCACTAACATTTCTTAAATTTCGAGAAGGTTTATCTCTCTCTGGGGCGTTATCTGATATCAGATTCTGGGTAGTCTCTTGTTCAACAGGCTCTGGACAGTCTCGAATAAAATGATCTAACGATCCACATCTGAAGCAAGCTTGATTATTCAATCTACAACTACAACGTTTACACTTGAGTCGCTCGAATCTGACATTTTCAATACTTGCCATTTTTGGGCAATCTCGAATGAAGTGATTTCGTGACCCACATTTATAACAAACTCTATTGTTATACTTGCCCCAACATTTTCCTACATGTCGTCTTCCACACTTTCTACACTCAGGTTTGTTGCTTTTAGTACTTCCATCATTTGATTCAATTGGAGCTTGAGTTCTCAGACTAACATTTGGTCTCACACGATCTCTACCCGTATGTCCGATTGAAACATCTAATTTATTGCTTGTATCTCTATATTTCTTCGTCGAAGGTTGAGAAAAATTACTCATCGATCTTTTTCTTTCATTATAAGCTCCAGAATCGACTTTCTCGGTATTATCATCATTAGTAGCCCTAAACTCTCCAACCTCATACTTACGAATTTCATCACCCGGGGGCTTGTTCATTAGATTCAGATTCTTAATCAAAACCATAGCAGATGTCTGAGGGAGGTTAATCAGGGGCGGAGGTTGCAAAACAGCCGGGTTATTTATCACAAATTGAGTGAACCACTCACTCATCAGTTGGAAGAAAGCTTGTTTAGCTTCTCCATCCTGACCGCTCGTAGCCGGTCTCAATTCAGAGGGCGCTGTCCCTTGCGCAGGAGCAGGCGCATTACTTTCTACGTCGTCAGCTACGGCTCTTTCGGGATCCATTACTATAAGAAAATCACATTTATACGTCAGGATTCATCACACTATCACAATTCAGATATATGGCATGTATAGATAGACTCTGGCACGCTACGTTAGTCTGAGAATCAGCTAAACCATGGCTCTGATACCAATCAAATGTAACACCCCTATTCCGAGTCCGTCGCTGGATTAAGGTTAAGAGCGTTACCGGACAGATCGGAAACATTCTCAGACAATATCATACATTCAATCATCATTCTCAGACATAATGTCCTTTAATCGGGTCCTCGAGACCTTAAGCATGCTTATAATTTGAGTTGGGACTAAACTGAAACACATATAAAATTCCATGAAAAATGGAAACTTTTCTAAAATACAGGGGAGACACGCCCGCGGAAGGAGACAGTGTACCCTCCACAGCTTTTATACATCCTCGTGTAACCATCCGTGGTTATACTGACTCTACCCAAATGGTCATTAGGCACGTCCGTTTGCCATGGCCGTGTACTCTTAGGCCATATACTGACTTCCCCACCATGGCCACCAAGCGTGTCGAGGCCGTGTGATGATAATCTTCATCCTACAATTCACCCACGGTCGTTAGGCACGCCCGTGTGCCACAACCGCGTGACATTATAAGCCATTTACAAGGCCAAAATGCCACCCATAAGGGTCAAACCTACAAGCCATATTTAACAAGATATCTCATGCACATATAACCATCAAAACATACCAAAATAATCAACCAATTCATGTATATTTGTTAACTAAAGTAATCACACTACAATTCATTCAATATTCACTCAATCTAACTATTCAAACCAATTCCAAACATACCAATTTGCATAACTAAATCTAAATTATACCAAGCTCCTTTCATCTATATATACTTACCATCTCATAACCATTTCATGTAACAACTAAGCATGCCAAAACAACTTCACATATCACATTCATCAAGGCATATTATCAAAACATATTAGCCAAATCACATGGCTAAGTTCATTGTACAACTCATACCAAAACTAGCCTATACATGCCATATCAAGCTTTAAACATTTTCAAAAGGGTACCAAAATGATATTAGTAGTGTGATGACGATCCTTGACAGTCCTGAGCCTTCAGTAGCTTTGACGACCTATAAAACAGATTAAACACACACAGAGAGTAAGCTTTCCAAAAGCTTAGTAAGTCAATATATATATAAATAAACTTAGTATGGAAGGCCTATATACAAATAAATTCATTGGCAAATCAATCACTTATCAACCCTCACATATTTGCTTTGGTTCATACTTCATTAACCATTTTCACCATTCAAGAACCATATAAACACATAGCTCATCTAGCCAAAACAATTCTTATCATATCATAATTTCCATATACATATTATCATAGTAAAATCATTTAGATACTTACCGCATTAGTACTATGTTACCAAGATATCATGCATTATGTACATAAATAATATTTCTCGGGTATCTCCATTAGTGGGTTAATGTTTTAATGGATCCGTAACTCCGCACACTTAGTGCAAATCAAATAGCGTATCGCACACTTAGTGTCATTACTGATAAAGGAGAGCACACACAGTGCTGTTTATTAGCAATGTGTCGCACACTTAGTGCCAATTTCATAACTGAAAATAATTGTTATCACACACTTAGTGCCAATATGTTAAACTGAACTTATTTTTGGTATCGCACACGCAGTGCATATTCAATAAGCCAAAACTTTTGTCTTTTTACACACACAATGCTAATTATTAAGGCATAGCTTCTATCAATATCGCACACATAGTGCTAATCACAAAGTCGAAACTTATATTATTTCGCACACATAGTGCTATTCATTGAAGCCGTAGATTCTATTGTTTCGCACACACAGCGCTATTCATTAATTATGACCGCACACTTAGTGCCTCAACTCATAGCTGAAGCTTAAATGATATCGCACACTTAGTGCTTTTATAATAAACTGATCTTAAACCAGTATCGCACATTTAGTGCCATCCACAAAGTCGAAGCTTATAATATTTTGCACACGCAGTGCAAATCATTTCGGTCACATTTCCATTTAAGCACACTTAGTGCCACGAAGATCTATTTCTCACATAGCATTTATAATTCAATGATATCATAACCATTCGTTTCACAACATTTAAACATAACTTAGTACACTTTTTATATTCACATTTATCTCGGAATTCATATGCACAATCCTCTCATAAACATCCATTATCAACATTAGTCATGGGAATAATTATAATTTCATACAAGCACGTTTATTTGTATAGTGACTTACCTCGGATTCAGTTTATCAGAATCGAAAACAGCTACTCGATAGCTTTCGCTTTCCCGCGATCTAAATCTGTTTTCCTCGATTCTTGATTTAAACATATTCAGAATTAACCCCTTTTATTCAATAATTCATTCAATTCAATCCAAGGACACTCATTTAGGGCAGTTTGCAAATTAGCCCTCACATTTGCACGCTTAATCAATTTAGTCCATTTTCCTTTAAACATCAAATTCACAAATTCAATATACAACCAAGCTTAGCCGAATATATATATACATCACATAAGCCCATACTTTTCATCAAATTGACAATTTAGTCCTCCAAAATAACATTTTCTCAATTTAGCCCTTTTTAGCTAAATTCATCAAAACTTCAAGAACAAAACATATTCATCTACCACCAATCTATCATTTAACACCTTAAAACATCACAAAGCTCAACATAGCATCAATGGCATAACTTGCAAACATCACCAATACACAAAATTGAAACATGGGTTTGATAGAAGACGAAGCAACGATTACAAAAATGTAGAAATTATCAAAAACTGACTCAAAATCATACCTTAACTAGAGCTTACAAGGGCCGAATATCAAGTTTCTTTCTCTTTTCTTTTCTTTTATGTATATTCGGTGGATGAACAATGAATTAAAGTTTATTTTAAGCTTTAGTTTCGTTAATAATATGATATAAACTAATTTACCAATATAACCTTTCATATAAAAATGTATAAAACATAGTTACAAGGTCATTTATGACCTTAGCCATCAATGAACCATGAAAATGGCCAAATTACCACATAAGTCCTCATATTCAAAAAGCCATAACACATAAGCACTTTAACATATAGCATACAACTTTCATATTGAATGCAAATTCATCCTTTCGTCAAATTAAACACACAGACAGATAAATTAACCTATGAAACTTTAACACATGCTTACTCATATATCAACGGCATAGAACATAATATTAAAATATTATTCAGACTCGAATTTATGGTCCCAAAACCACTGTTCCGGCTAGGGTATAAATCGGACTGTTACACCGTTGGCATCAATATGAGACTTACGTGTAAGACCATGTTCGGGACATTGGCATCGTATTAATTCATGTAAGACTCTGTCTGGGACAGTGGCATCGATATCTGATTACATGTAAGACCACGTCTGGGATGTTGACTTTGTACGGCTATTCTGAGCACTCTGTGTATCCTATTATATTCTAAAAGGTTCAACGGGCAAATCCTAGATAGGAACGACTATGTGATTTGTATTTCAGTTTCCGGTATGCTTGTTATGTACACTAAGTGTGTATGAAAGGTAAGTATCTATACGAACTTACTAATATGAATATGTGCAATGAGTTGATGGGAAGATATGTGAGTATATGCTTAAATGAGCTATGTGTATATTTGCCATATGAGTTGAAGATTGTGGTAATTTATGGCCTAGCAAGTGAGCTAAAGAATAATTGTAACGACCCGAATTTGGGCCTAGTAGAATTGGGCACATTGGGCCTTGGCCATGAGAGCGTTTAAAATTTTTGAGAATAAGAGAACGGCACTAATGCAAGTTGGACCTATTAGGTGAGTGATTTTAGAAGGTTAGGGGGCTTTTATGATGTCCTGAGATCAAACTTGGGCTTTAGGGAAATTTTGGTTTTAGGTGAGTAAAACCCTGGGAGTTGGTAAGTAGGCTTTATGAATAAAATGTGGAGAAAAATGACAAAAAAGGAGTTATGGTCTAGTGGCAAATGGCGCCATAAGGAAGCAAGGGGTCCAAGGTTCAAGTCTTGGTGCTTGCATTTTGATTTTCTTTTTAAATGGACTTTAGACTTTGGCCATAGACTTATATTTAGTTGCACATGTTTTAAGACAATAAGAAGCTAGTTGGTAAAGCGGCTAGTGGCGTGGATTATGCTACAGGGAAGCCTAGTTTACAAAATTATTGAAATACCCCTAGTTTGTAAAATTACTAAAATACCCCTAGTTTACGAAATTATTAAAATATCCCTGGTTTGCAAAATTATTGAAATACCCCTGGTTTGTGAAATTACCAAAATACCCCTGGTTTGCGAAATTACCAAAATACCCATGATTTGTGAAATTACTGAACTACCCTCGATTTACAAAATTACCAAATACCCTTGATTTGTAAAATTACCAAAATACCCCTGATTGCAAAATTATCGAAATACCCTCAGATTGCGAAATTAATGAAATACCCTTTATTTGTGAAATTACCAAAATACCCTCGGCTTACAAAATTACAGAAATAACCTTAGTGCGTATTACCGTTGTACCCTCGTGGTAGTACTAGTGTGGAATGTGTTAATTGTGTGTTATGTTTTGTATAGATGAAGGCGCTTGTGATTATTTAGTACTCTACGTAATTAGGTGTGTAATCTCACACCCGTACTTGTTATGTTATGCATTATTCTGTGAATCGATCAAAAGCCAAATTGCCCTTGATGGGTAAAATTACCGAATTACCTTAGTGGGTAAAATTACTGAAATGCCCTTAATGGGCAAATTATCGAATGCCCTCGATAGGTAGGATTACTGAAATACCCCAAAGTGCTGAACATGACTATTATACCCTTAAAGGTTGATTAGTGTGATCGTGTGTATTCTGTTTAATTATTTACAATGGTAATTTATTTCAGACATCATTTTGATATGGGCTTTGCATACATGACATACTGCATGGGATAGAGATTTTGTAATTGGAGGAAGTAATTGATCTGTTAGGGCCGCACGGGTCGCCCGAGACAATTGTGGACCCACTGATTTGATTGATTAGGGTCGCACAGGTCACCTGAGACAACTGTGGACCCACCAATTTGATTGTTAGGGTCACACGGGTCGCCCAAAACGACTGTAGACCTACCGACGGCTTTAAGCCACTTATATTCTGGCAGCTCTGCTGCGATATCAGTTAGTGCCGCAATCGGTGCTAACATTGGTGTGTAGGGCTGGGTGGGTTGACTTGGTCCCTACATGGAGTGTAGGGCTGGTACGGGTGGAGTGATGGTTGGACTGTGTTGGGATGCATCCTCATACTGTTGCATATCTGTTTATGAGACTTGTTACTGTACTGGGCTTAGGCTACTTGTTCTGTTATTGGTTTGGGCTAGGCCCAATTAATACTGTTATGGGCTGTGACCCAAATAATTTCGTAGTGGGCTTTGACCCATGTATGCTCTAATCTGTACTGTACTGTTATTGTTGAAAGGGCTTAGGCCCAAACTATTTAGGTTTCTACTTCTGTATACTGACGGTTACTCTGGTAAGGGGATTACACACTGAGTTTTCATATACTCACCCCGCTTTTAATTGTGCAGGTAATCCCCAGCGTTAGAGGATTTGGAGCTGTAGAGGACTTAGAGGTGGCTATATGCGGTTTTGTTAATAAACGGGACTTAGTAATTTTGGTTTTAAATTATTTTAGATTAATATATTTTGGGTTATTAATTTATGTAATATGGCCTTTGGGGTTTCCTTTTAACTTTCATTGGTAACTCTTTTAGTTATGAACTGCTAAACAATTTAGCACGGTTTTTTTTAAAATGATAACTGCCATTTTCAAATGTCACGTTTCCACAACTTTTAAAGTCAATCTTCTACTACAAAAATGTTTTGACAACAATACTATGTTTTCCAAGAAAAATAACTTTAAGCAACTTTTATTTTATAAGCGACGAAACTCGAAGTTTTTAAATTGAGGAAAGTTTTTAAAGATCGTATGGTTTATACAACCTTTATTGTGACATGCCAGATTCGGGCTTAACTTCTAGGCCGGGTTTGGGGTTTTACAATAATAGTGATGAATTTTCTATGAGAACCATTATGATCATAGTATCAATATGGTTATGTGCATTTTATGTTAAGTTTATTTGTATATGGTTTACTAAGCTTTGGAAAGCTTACTCTGTGTGTGTGTCTGCTCTATTTTATAGATCGTCAAAGCTATTGAAGGCTTGGGGACCGTCGAGGATCGTCATCACACTACTCAAATTCATTTTGGTACTTTTGAAATGTGTATATAGCTAAATATGGCATGTATAAGCTAGTTGTTTTGGATTATGGTTGAAAAGTGTATAATTAGCCATGAGATGTGGCTATATAAGTGTTAATAATATGCATGAGAAAATATGAAATATGGTGTATGATTTGGTATGGCTTGGTATCTATGAAATGGTTGAGTTAATGGTAAACGTGGATGAATCATGCTTGAATGCATATGTGTTTTAGTTGTACAAATTGGCATGATTGGAATTGTAATTGTAAGTGGAGATTTGATGATTAATTTGATATGTTTTTGGTTGCCAAATGTGCATGAAATGAATTGGTAAATTGCTTGTAGGGATTGACCCATGTTTGGGTGGCATTTTGGCCTTGCAAGTGGCCTGTTTTGCCTACACGGCCATGGCACACGGGCGCGCCTAGTAGCCGTGTGATTAAGTTAGTGACTAGCCTAATATTACACGGCCATGACACGGGCGTGTCAAGTAACTGTGTGGATAAGTTAGTAGCTAGCCCATGTGTGCACAGCCATGGCACACGGACTTGCCTAGTAGCCGTATGAATAAGACAGTATTTAGCCTACGAGTACACGGTCATAGCACACGGGCGTGTCTGGTGACCGTGTGAATAAGTCAATATACATGCTCTGATTTGGCATGGCCAGGACACATGGGTGTGTCCAGTAGCCGTGGGAGGCACACGGCCTGGTCACATGGGCATGTGACCTTGACAGTTTTAAAAAAAGTTTTAAATTTCAGAGAATTTTCGTATGTGTTCGGTTTAGTCCAGGCCTTACTTTAAAGCATGATTAAGGTCTCGTTGACCTATATAAGGGACACATTGATTACAATTGATGAATGGTTCTATGAAATGGCTGTAAAAGTTTCGGATCTATCTGGTAACGCCTTTAACCCTAATCCAACGACGGATACGGTTAGGGGTGTTACATTTGATTGGTATCAGAGCTACGGTTTAGTCTATTCTTGGACTAACATAGCGTGTCAGAGTCTAGCTATACATGCCATGTATCTGAACTGTGATAGTGTGAAGAATCCTGATGTGTAAAATGTGTTTTACGTATAGTAATGGATCCCGAAAGAGCCTTAGCTGACGATGTAGAAAGTAATGCGACTGCTCTCACGCAAGGGACAGCGCCCTTTGATTCGAGACCAACTATGAGCGGTCAAGAGGGAAAAGCTAAACAAGCCTTATTCCAGATGATGAGTGAATGATTCACTCAATTTATGAGAAATAATTCGGCTGTTTCAAAACCTCCACTCTGCTTAATCCCCCTCAAATACCTGCTATGCCTTCGACTACGAATCTGAATCTGTTGAATAAGCCTCCGGTTGACAAAATCCGTAAGTATGGGGCTGAAGAGTTTAGGGCTACTAATGATGACAATGTCGAGAAGGCTGAGTTTTGGTTAGAAAACACAATCAGGGTATTTGATGAGATGTCCTGGACTCCAGAAGAAAATATTAAATGTGTTGTCTCACTACTACGAGATGCGACCTATCAGTGGTGGAAAACTTTGATTTCTGTTGTTCGGAAAGAGTAGGTCACCTGGGACTTCTTTCAGGTTGAGTTTTGGAAGAAATACATCAGTGAGATATTTATTGATCAGAAACGGAAAGAATTTCTAGAATTGAAACAGGACTTTATGTCTATTACGGAGTATGAATGAGAGTTTGTAAGATTGAGTCAGTATGCTCGTGAATGTGTATCCACCGAGGCAATAATATGTAAAAGATTCAAAGATGGTCTTAATGAAGACATCCATTTACTTGTTGGGATTCTGGAAATAAAAGAGTTCATTGTACTCGTTGATCGAGCGTGCAAAGCTGAGGCACTCGGGAAAGATAAAAAGAAAGCTGAGTCTGAAGCAAAAGATGTGAGAAAGGGATTTCAGAGTAGATCATTTCAATATGTTTTAAAGAAATTTTGAGATGAGTATAGCCGTTCAAAGGTTAATGTGGGACATTCAAATAGAGATCGAGCTAGATTACAAATTAGCTCCAAAGCTCTGGCAACTTCAATAGCAAGTGTTGGAAATGTTCGATTCGAGAAACCTGAATGTAAACATTGTGGGAAAAGACATCTGGGAAGTTATAGATTGAATTACGGAGGTTGTTTCAGATGTGGATCATTAGATCATTTCATCTGTGATTGCCCAGAGTCTGTCGAGCCAGAGATCGCCCAGAATCTGAGATATGATAATGTTTTAGGAAGAGGTAGACTTTCCCGAAATGTAAGAAATATCAATGGTAGTCAGAGAACTCTGAGAGATACTATTGCGAGATCTGAAGCTAGAGCGCCTGCCAGAGCGTATGCTATCCGAGCTCGTGAGGAAGCTTTATCTCCAGATATCATAACGGGTGCATTTACACTTTATGATACTTCTGTAATTGTATTGATAGACCCTAGCTCTATACATTCATATATATGTATAAACTTAGTATCCAGTAAGACTTTGCCTGTAGAGTCTACTGAATTTGTTATAAAAGTATCGAACCCCTTAGGTAAAAGTGTTCTGGTTGACAAAGTATGTAAGAATTGTCCGTTAATGTTTCGAGATATCTATTCTCTTACTGATCTGATGCTATTACCATTTGATGAGTTTGATATCATTCTGGGTATAGATTGGTTGACATTGCATGATACTGTTGTGAACTGTAAAAGAAAGACTACTGATTTGAGATGCTCGAATGATGAGATAGTTCAGGTTGAGTTTAGTGATTTGAATGGTTTGCCTGCTGTGATATCTGTATTAAAAGCTCAGAGTTATATGAAAAAGGGATATGAAGCCTACTTTGCTTATGTAATTGATTCGAAAGTGTCTGAAAAGAAAATTGAATTAATGCCAGTCATTTATGAGTTTTCTAATGTATTTCCTGAAGAATTGCTGGGATTGCCTTCGATACGTGAAGTTGAATTTGGTATTGATCTGTTGCCCGGTACGACACCTATTTTGATATCTCTGTATAGAATAGCACCTACAGAATTGAAAGAGTTAAAGTCACAGTTGCAAGAATTAATAGATAGAGGGTTTGCAAGACCAAGTTTCTCACCTTGGGGTGCTTCTGTTCTGTTTGTGAAAAAAGAAAGATGGCACGATGAGAATGTGCATTGACTATCGTCAATTGAACAAAGTGACCATCAAGAACAAATATCCGTTGCCCAGGATTGACAATTTGTTTGATCAACTAAAAGGAGCCATTGTGTTTTCTAAGATTGATCTAAGATCAGGATACTACCAGTTAAGAGTGAAAGATTCAGACATTCTGAAAACTGCTTTCAGAATGAGGTACGGGCATTATGAGTTTTTAGTTATGCCTTTCGGACTAACAAATGCTCCTGCTGTTTTTATGGATCTGATGAATAGAACTTTCAGACCGTACCTAGATTGATTTGTTGTTGTATTTATTGATGACATTTTGATTTATTCACGGGATGAGACTGAAAATCCCGAGCATCTAAGGATTGTGTTGCAAACTTTGCGAGAAAAGTAATTGTATGCGAAATTTAGTAAATGTGAATTCTGGTTTTGTGAAGTCAGTTTTCTGGGACATATTGTATCTGCGTCTGGAATAAGAGTCGACGCGACTAAAATTTTTGCTATTCTGGAAAGGAAGCTTCCAAAAAACGAGTCTGAAGTTCGTAGTTTTTTGGGACTCACTGGTTATTATCGTCAATTTGTAAAAGGATTCTCGACGATAGCTACTCCATTAACAAAATTGCTTCAGAAAGATGTTAGGTTTGAATGGTCTGATATATGTCAGAAAAGTTTTGATCAGTTGAAAATCCTTTTGACTGAAGCTCCAGTTTTGGTACAGCCAGAGTTAGGAAAAGAGTTTATAATTTACAGTGATGCTTCGCTAAATGGTCTGGGATGTGTTTTGATGCAAGAAGGCAAAGTTGTAGCTTATGCCTATAGACAACTAAAGTCGCATGAAAAGAATTATGCGACACATGACCTTGAGTTAGCTGTAATTGTATTCACATTAAAGATGTGGCATCATTATTTGTTCGGTGAGTAATGTCACGTGTTTTCAAGTCAAAAAAGTCCAAAATATTTGATGACTTAGAAAGATTTGAATCTGTGTCAGAGAAGGTGGTTAGAGTTGTTGAAAGATTATGAACTTGTGATAGATTATCATCTGGGTAAAGCAAATGCCATTGCTGATGCACTGAGTAGAAAATCATTGTTTGCACTGCATTCTTTCAATGCTCAATTAGATCTGTTCGATGATAGTTCAGTGATGGCAGAATTGAAAGCAAAACCATTATTTTTACAGCATATATGTGATGCTCAGAGAGTTGATAATGAAATATTAGCTAGATGAGCTCAGTTTGATTCGAACTCTGATTCTGAATTTCAAGTGGGTGATGATGATTGCTTGAGATTTCGAGATAAAATCTGTGTTCCAAAAAACCCAGAGTTGATTTAGTTGATATTGAATGAAGCTCATAACAGTCGTCTATCTTTTCATCCGGGAAGTACAAAGATGTATCATGATTTGAAACAACATTATTGGTGGTCTGGCATGAAACAAGATATATCTGACTTTGTATCGAAATGTTTAGTCTATCAATAAGTTAAAGCCGAACTTCAGGTTCCGTTTGGTTTGTTACAACCGATTCTAATTCATGAATGGAATTGGGATAGAGTGACAATGGATTTTGTTTCGGGATTGCCTCTGATTCCAAGAAAGAAAGATGTGATTTGGGTCATAGTTGATCGATTGATGAAATCTGCTCATTTTATTCCGGTACTATCTGATTACTCACTTGATAGATTAGCTGAGCGTTATATTTCAGAGATTGTGAAATTGCATGGGGTGCCACTATCCATAGTGTCAGACAAAGATCCAAGGTTTACATCGCAATTCTGGAAGAAATTACAAGAAGCTTTAGGCACAAAACTGCATTTCAGTACAGCTTTTCATCCGCAATGGATGGTCAATCTGAGCAGATCATTCAGATTCTCGAGGATATGTTGAGATGTTGCATTCTTGAGTTTAACGGTACATGGGAACAGTGCCTGTCATTGATAGAATTTGCATATAACAACAGTTTTCAGTCGAGTATCAAAATGGCACCTTATGAAGCTGTGTACGAATGTAAATATCAGACACCTCTGTATTGGACCAAGCTCAGTGAAAATAAAATACATGAAGTTGATTTGATAAAAGACACTAAACAGAAAGTTAAAGTAATCTGAGATAGTTTGAAAGCAGTGTCTGATTGTCAGAAGTCTTATGCAGATTTGAAACGAAAAGATATTGAATTTGAAATTAGCGATAAGGTGTTCCTGAAAGTGTCACCGTGGAAGAAAGTACTCCGATTCAGACATAAAGGAAAGTTAAGTTCGAGATTCATCGAGCTATATCAGATCATCGAGTGTGTTGGACATGTTGCGTATAGATTACTAATGCCATCTGAGCTAGAAAATATTCACAATGTATTCCATGTTTCGATGCTTCGTAGATATCGTTCTGATCCGTCACATGTGATTGCTCCGTCTAAGATTAAAATCCAATCTGATTTGACTTATGAGGAAAAACCGATCTGTATCTTAGCTCATGAAGTGAAAGAGTTGAGAAATAAGAAAATTTCGTTAGTGAAAGTACTATAGCACCGACACGGAAGAGAAGAGGCTACGTGGGAGTCTGAAGATTCAATGAGACAACAATATCTGAATCTGTTTAATGGTAAGATTTTCGGGGACGAAAATCCCTAAGGGGGGAGAATTGTAACAGTCCGGTTTAGACCCTAGTCGAAACAGTGGTTTCGGGACCACAAATCTGAGTCTGAATAATATTTTAATATTATTTTCTGTGCCTTTAAAATGTGATTAAACATGTGTTAAATTTTCGTAAGTTAATTTGACCTTTTGTGTGCTTAATTTGACAAAAGGATTAAATTGCATTAAATGCAAATTTTGCATGCTATATGTTAAAGCACCTATGTGATTTGGCTATAAAAAGAGGAGGCCTTATGAGGTAATTAAACCACTAATTAGTTAGTGGATGGACAAAGGACAAATATATCCTTATTGTATGTTTGTTTTTAATTATCGTTGAAGGGATAATTTTGTAATTTGATTAATAATATGATATTTAGTAAAAGAAACAATTGAAAGATGATAGTTATCATCTTGTTTGACCGATTTTAGCAAGAAAAGAAAAGGAGAAAGGTGTTCTTAGGTTTCAGCCTTTGTCTTCTTTGATTAAGGTAAGTTTTGACTTCAATTTTTTATAATTTCTAAGTTTTTGTAATCGTTGCTTCGAATACTATTAAACCCATGTCTTAATTTTGAGAATTCATGATAATTTTAAAATGAGACTTTGATGAACTCATGTGATGAGTGATGAGTATTGGTGTTAAATGAAAGATATGTGTTAAATGAACATGTTTTATTCTTGAATTTTTGATAAATTTAGCTAATTAGGGCTAAATTGTGAAAATAGTATTTTGAGGGATTAAATTGTGAAATAAATGAAATGTATGGACTTGTATGAGATACATGAACACTTGGCTAAGCATGGATATATGGTGATCTTGTATATTTAATGTTTTGTGAAAAATAGACTAAATTGATAAAATGTCCAAATGTGAGGGTTACATTACAAATAGCCCTAAATGTATGTTTTTGGATTGAATTGAATAAGTTGATGAATGAAAGGGTTAAAGTTGGATATGTATAGATCAAGGACCGAAGAAAACGAACTTAGATCGGGGGAAAGCAAAGGTAGTCGAATAACCGAATCCAAATGAATATCCGAATCCGAGGTAAGTCAATATATAAATAAGTGTATTTGTATTGAATTATGTATATTCTTCTGACTATTGATAATGATAAATGTATATGAGATGATGTATAAATGAATTTCGAGATAGAATCGACATAGTGACAATGTCTGAGAAGTCCCGTTTGAACCTAGGAATAGATAGGGTAGTCTATGTCATGACATAGGTGTCTGTTATGTGATATCATGTAAGACCACGTCTGGGATGTTGGCATTGATTCGAGCTTGTGTGTAAGACCATGTCTAGGACGTTGGCACCGATATGAGACTTATGTGTAAGACCATGTTCGGGACATTGGCATCGTATTGATTCGTGTAAGACCCTGTCTAGGACAATAGTATCGATATCTGATTACATGTAAGACCATGTCTGGGATGTTGACATTGTACGAAAATTCTGAGCACTTTGTGTATCCTATTAGATTCCGAAATGTTCAACGGGCAAATACGAGATAGGAATGACTATGTGATTTGTATTTCCGTTTCAGGTACGCTTATTATGTACACTAAGTATGTATGAAAGGTAAGTATCTATACGAACTTACTAAGATGAATATGTGCAATGAGTTGATGGAAAGATATGTGAGTATATGATTAAATGAGCTATGTGTATATGTGCTATATGAGTTGAAGATTGTGGTAAGTTATGGCCTAGCAAATGAGCTAAAGAATAATAGTGATGAATTTGTTATGAGAACCGTTATGATCATAGTATCAATATGGTTATGTGCATTTTATGTTAAGTTTATTTGTATATGGCTTACTAAGCTTTTGAAAGCTTACTCTGTTTGTGTGTCTGCTCTGTTTTATTGATCGTCAAAGCTACTGAAGGCTCGGGGACCATCGAGGATCGTCATCACACTACTCAAATTCATTTTGGTACTTTTGAAATGTGTATATAGCTAAATATTGCATGTATAGGCTAGTTGTTTTGGATTATGGTTGAAAAGTGTATAATTAGTCGAGATGTGGCTATATAAGTGTTAATAATATACATGAGTAAATATGAAATATGGTGTTTGATTTGGTATGGCTTGGTATCTATGAAATGGTCGAGTTAATGGTAAATATGGATGAATCATGCTTGAATGCATATGTGTTTTAATTGTACAAATTGGCATGATTAGAATTGTAATTGTAAGTGGAGATTTGATGGTTAATTTGATATGTTTTTGGTTGCCAAATGTGCATGAAATGAATTGGTAAATTGCTTGTAGGGATTGACCCATGTGTGGGTGGCATTTTGGTCTTGCAAGTGGTCTGTTTTGCCTACACAGCCATGACACACGGGCGTGCCTAGTAGCCATGTGATTAAGTTAGTGACTAGCCTGATACTACACGGCAATGACACAAGCGTGTCAAGTAGACGTGTGGATAAGTCAGTAGCCAGCCCATGTGTGCATGTCCATGGCACACGAACGTGCCTATTAGCCGTGTGACTAAGACAGTATTTAGCCTAAGAGTGCACAGTCATAGCACACGGGCGTGTCTGGTGACAGTGTGAATAAGTCAGTATTCATGCTCTGATTTGGCACGGCCAGGACACATGGGTGTGTCTAGTAGCCGTGGGAGGCACACGGCCTGGTCACATGGGCGTGTGACCATGACAGTTTTGAAAAAAGTTTTAAGTTTCGGAGAATTTCCGTATGTGTTCGGTTTAGTCTCGGCCCTACTCTAAAGCATGATTATGGTCTCGTTGACCTATATAAGGGACACTTTGATTGCGATTGATGAATGGTTGTATAAAATGTCTGTAAAAGTTTTTGATCTGTCCGGTAACGCCTTTAACCCTAATCCGGTGACGGATAGGGGTTAGGGTTGTTACAGAGGTTGTCTTTTTAGGCTTTGCTGTAAGCGCTCGTGGCTTGGAAGTTGACCAAGATAAGGTCAAGGCGATCAACGAATGGCTGCGTCCAACTAGCATCAGCCAGCTGAGGAGTTTTCACGGGTTGGCAAGCTTCTACCGAAGGTTTTTGCCCAATTTTAGTCCTTTAGCCGCCCCCTTGACAGGTATAATCAAGAAAACTTCCCCTTCGTGTGGACTGATGATCAAGAGATTACATTTAATAAGATTAAAGAATGTCTAACTATTGCTCCATTGTTATCTTTACCTGATTTTAACAATACATTCAAGATTGAGTGTGATGCTTCAGGCATTGGCATTGGAGCTATTTTGATGCAAGACGGATGGCCTGTCGCATACTTTAGCGAGAAGATCAATGGGTCCATATTGAATTATACAACGTATGACAAGGAATTGTATACATTGGTCCGGGCCCTAGAGACGTGGCAACACTATCTATGACCGAAGGAATTTGTAATTCACTCGAACCACGAGGCTCTAAAGCATCTCAAAGGACAAACAAAGCTCAGTAAACGTCATGCCATGTAACATCCCGAATTAGGGTTTATTTGTGATTGTATTGTTGTACATATGATTGGATTGCTGTGATGCTATTTGTGGTGTAATAAAATTTAGCTATAGGCCTTGAGTAGGCTCGAGTGGTAGAAAAATTTCACATTAAGCTTTAAGAAGCAGGGAGCCAAAGTAAATAGGGGTTAGGAGTTTTAAAAAGGGAACATTAGACACAAATAAGGCCTAGGGAAAGTGGCAAGGAGGCGCCACTTAGGTTCTGGAATTGATGCCACCAAGGGGAGCAAGGAAGCCTAGGTTCGAGTAGCAAAATTCCCCTTTTCTGCTTTTTATTTTGATGGCAAGGAAGGAGAGAGTTGTGCTCAACTCAAATTCTCTTAGATAAGAAGGATTATATTTGAATAATTTAAAACAGTTGGCCAAGAGTGATTCAAGGTGTTTGCCGAAATCCAGGACTCCTTGTTGGAGAAGAGTAAGTGATTGGGAGACTAAGGAAGGGTGCTAGATGACAATTTCGGCTAGCAAGAATCAAAAGCCGGGAATTCTTTTCTTTTGTTTAAACATCTAGCCGAAATTCTTGAGACCCTAAACCCATTATTTTTGAACATTATTTTCTTTTCTTTTCTCAAGTGAATAGCCAAATCTTCCCTACTCTCTCATCTCCCATCTATTTGGTTTCTTTCTTTTCTTCTTTGCTCAAAATCGAAACCCTCTCTTTGCCGAATCCCCTATCTCCCTTTCCATTATTTCCTTCTTATCCTCTAGCCGAATCTACTCCATTCTTTTGCTGAAATCTCCTTCCTCCTACTAGATCTACTTTGGCCGAATATTAGGTGGGCATAGATTCTTTTCGATATTTCTTCTTCAATCGGTTTGTAAGGGGTAAGTGATTGCCGAAACCCCCTCTCATATTTTCTTTTTCTCTGTCGACTTATATGAAGGAAAAAGACACAATCCGGCATTTGTTGATGGTTTGGCTAACTGCTTTTGAAACCGATTTCTCATAATGTACTCTGGGATTTTGAAGCCGTCGATCTAAGCCTCTATTCTCTACTAATCGATTTGGTAAGTCTATGGTAAGGAATTCTCTTTAGTCTACCCATTAGATACTTGGAAAAGCCGAAAGCTAATTGTTGTATGGATCTAAAGTTTGGCCGATTGCAAGGAATCCAGTGTGTGGCTTTGGGATTTGGTTGGAAACCAAATCGGTTCAAGGTAAGTGCCACAAATGAGCCTTCGGGATTTAGTTATTATAGTCGAATAGGCCTATGTCACTAACTTTGATGTTGGCCGAATATAGGGTCAAAGGATCTAGCGCAGTAGATCGGATCTTCGGGATCTAGGACTCGTGTTAGTAACAGGTGTGTATTTACACACTTCATAACTAATAAATTGTTAATAAGCTGTATGTGTTATACCAGATATGTGTAGATCTGGATTAATACCGTAAGGGTGTGAGCAAGGATTCGGGTAAGTTCGTTTCGATATGAGCTTGTTAGATGATGCATGTTGATGCATGACATATTTGGTATATGTGGTATATGAAAATATGGCCTTTAATAAATTCAGTGTGTTATTATTTAAGCATGATTGGCATGATTTCTTTTATATGCACATTGTATTATGGTGGGTGATATGAGTGGAGGGGGAAGTGATATCCGTGTCTTTGGACACCAGTGGTTTGGTAACCACATTTCGTGACTTTGGGTTACAGAGGTTTGGCACCTCATAGCGACTCGTCCCAGTGGCTTAGCACCACAGTGGGTTGGCCCCACGGTTGATATTACGGGATTGTCGCCAGTGATTTGGTATCACACGTGGGTTGGCCCCACAAATTATTATTCGTGACTTTGGGTCACCAGTGGTTTGGCACCACAATATTGATGGATATCGTGACTTTGGGCCACCAGTGGTTTGGCACCACCAGTGGTTTGGTACCACACGGGGTAGAAAAAGGAGTTATGGATGGCTAGGTTGGGTGCATGCTATACTTAACTATGATTTGTGTAAGCTGTTGCATTAATCGGGAGAGGGGTTATACATTGAGTCTTGGTGACTCACCTTCTCTCTTAACTTTTCCAGGTGACTCGTAGATCGCGGATGAGGAGCTGGAGGGACTCGAGGTGGCCATGCAATGGAAAATTTGGGTTAAATAGACTTTGGTTTATTTTCATTTTATTCTTATTTTATTTGTTCGAGTTGTAATAAGGCCTCTTCAAATTACGCTTTGATTGTTTTACATGCGTTGGATGTAATTTTTAAAATAGGATTAAACTAATTTACTTAATGGCTTTAATACTTTAACCACATGTTTTCCTAAATACAAAGCGCGTTGTTTTTTTTCGTACCATCGGGTACAATGACAAAATTGGTAACAACACGACTTAATCGATTTCCAAATAACAAAGCAAAGTGTTGGTTTTCAAACATACACCTCTTTTCCTACTACCTCAACCCAAGCCACAAATTTTCTCAAAAGTTGAATCGATAAAAGGGTTTTTCTCCAAACGTTTTCCCCTGTGGCATACCAGATTCGGTCGTAATGTATGGGCCGGGTTTGGGGTGTTACATGCCAAGTGGGTGGAATATTTGGAGTCATTTCCATACGTGATCAAGTATAAAAAGGGTAAGGAAAACGTTGTAGCTGATGCATTATTGCTTAGGTACACACTTGTTAATTTGTTGGATTCTAAACTGCTTGGTTTTAAGATTATAAAAGATCTTTACAAGTTTGATGCTGATTTTGGTGCAGTTTATGAGTTTTGTTTGCATGGTGCTTATAAAAAGTATTTTCAGCATGAGGGCTATCTTTTTTCGTGAAAGCAAGCTTTGCGTGCCTCAAGGATCAGTGCGAGACGTGCTCATTGATGAAGCCCATAGTGGTGGACTTATGGGCCACTTCAGAGTTGCTAAAACTCTAGCAATATTGCA
Organism: Gossypium bickii; assembly: GCA_025503065.1. Classification (NCBI taxonomy): domain Eukaryota; kingdom Viridiplantae; phylum Streptophyta; class Magnoliopsida; order Malvales; family Malvaceae; genus Gossypium; species Gossypium bickii. Next base: position 44,275,605 of record CP106721.1, read on the forward strand.
GGAGCATGTCTTTTGGCCCAAAAGGAAACGCGACGTTATAAGGAAATGTGAACGTTGCATCACTTGTAAGAAAGCGAAGTCACGGATTATGTAATATCCTAAAATTGGGCCTAGTAGGATTGGGCCGTTTAGGCCTTGGGCTTTAGGAAAAATTTGAGTATTATTTTATTATTTATGTTAGCTCGGGTATGAATGTTTGTGTGTTTAGCATAGTCTTGTAAAGGCTTGATTTTATTCATGAAGCTAGAATAATTCTTAGCATTGTATATTTAGTGAAGTGGATTAGGTGAACTTGACATTAAGTTAATTTAAGTGTTAAATTCTAGCACATGTGGAGTTAGTGGCAAGGTGGTTATGATGCTTGAAGGGTTGCTTGAGGGTAGAGGTTCGAGTAGCATGATTAGCATTTTAAACTTTATATTTTTATGAATCCTAGCATTAAGTGTCGGTCAAAATCTATTTATGATAGGTTGGACTTTAAGTTTTATGGTAAGTTGAATAATGGTTTAGGAAAGCTTGTATTATGGGATAAGAATTTTAAGAATTAAGGAAGGATGGGGGACAAAAGGCTTGGCTTAAGGGAGTTGTTTTGGAAACTCTCCTATGGCCATTAGTGCATGAATGTGGACGGCATGTGTGGCTAGGGGGTGGCCGAATGTTAATAGGAAGTTGGGGGGGGAATTGGTTGGTATTTTTGCATTTTGTGCATCTTTTTATTTTTTCTTTTCCTCTCCAAAGCTATCCTCCTTAGCCGAATGTACCTTGATCTTTAGGTGCAATTTTGTTATGTTTTAGCTCTTATTTTGTTGTAACCAAATCCTATTTTTCTTTCTTTCATTTATCCTCTTGAAACTGAAACTACATTTGAACTTTGTGCACTTTTCTTCTTGGGTACACTAGGTGTTGGCCTAACCTCTTACTCCCATTTCTCTCTTTTCTTTCTTTTGATATTGTTCAAAATCACATTTCTTTTTACTTTCTTGGCCGAATCTTCCTTCTTCCCATCTTTCTTTTCTTTTCTTTCACTTTTGCTCAAGACCGAAAACATCCCTCTCCCATTATAATTTCTTTCTTTCTCTTCCTTTTTCCTTTCTCTTTCTCCACTCTAGCCGAATCCTTTTTGTTGTTACAAATCAACCATATTGCCGAAACTTCCCATATCCTTTTTGTTTGTCTTGGCCGAATATCATCAAGGGTAGATAATCTTTGGATTTTCTTCAATCGGTTTTGGAAGATAGGTAAAGGTTCATGGCCGTAATTCCTTTCTCTTTTCTATGTCATTTTCTTGAGGGCAAAGGCCACTTTCTAATGCTTTTTGGTATAGAGGCCGAAACTAATATGGTTCCATTTAGGGATTTCGGCAGACTTTTAGGTGCAAACGTGTGATCTCAGGATTTAGCTGACTGTGCCAAAAAGGTGCGTAGTTATCACACTGTCTCTTGTTTGTGTGTATGTGTTATATTTATGTATATGTTATATGATGTTAATGGTAGCCGAATTAAGGGCTAAGATTGTGAATACCCGTGGTGGGTGATCGAATACTCAGGTCAGTTTTACGATATTAAATGATCATTGATGAATATATGAAATGTGATGGCATGTGATGCATTATTGTTCAAGTGATATGTTGCCATGATACACATATATGCATGGGACTTGGGATGTGACTATCGAAGGAAAGGGTATACTTTATGTACGTGGTCTGATGTTAGCCTTGTGCTACATTGGCGCTTGATGGTGGCTATGTGCTTCATCAAGGGAGGTGTTGGCTAGGTGCCCATCTCGGCGGATGATAGCTGTGTGCATCACCGTAGATTGAGGATGACCTCGAGTCACCTCGTGGATACAGATATGTGGATCACTATGTGATCGGTGGCTTAGCCACGGCCTTGGGCAGCAAGTCTACCAAGGTAAGATATGAGGATCATTGTTTGATCGGTGGATTAGCCACGGCCTTGGGCAGGGAGTCTGCTAAGGTAGGAGTAACGGATGGACTCTAGGTTGGGTTGGGCTTCATGTTGCATATTTATGCATTTTGCATGACTAATTATGTGGATCAATGTGGATATGGGCCAATCCTAACATGTGAAATTATGTGGATATATTGCCTTATCATCTGATATGTGATTGATGTGTGGATTTGGGCCAAGCCCATATGTGGGGACATGTGTAATAATTATGCACTGAGTCTGTTGACTCACCCAATTTTTCCCAAACCTTACAGGTGATGCATAAAGCTTGGACCGGGTTGGAGTGGATACGAGGTGGCCCATGCAGAGGATATTTTATTTGTTTTACACATTTTATTTATGAAAGGTTATTTATTGTAATAAGGGCCACTTTAAGTATTTAAGGATTTTTATTATGTTTTAAGTTGGATTGTCGATTATATTATTATATGAAAATGTTTTATTTTTAGCAACTTATGTTTTAAAAATCTATATTAAAATTTTCAAGTCAGAAATTTTGTAACAACTTAATTTTATTTAGAATTTTAATTATACAATGTTTTAGTAAAGACAATAAATTTTTTATGTTTTCACTCTAAGTCAAAATATTTTTCAAACGTTTTCCACAGTGGCATTCTAAATTCGGCCGTGGCGTATGGGCCGGGTTTGGGGTGTTACAGATTAAACCGCACGGTTTGTATACTCCGTTGTCTATTCCCAATGCGCTATGGGTTGAAATTTCAATGGACTTCGGTCTAGGCCTTCCTAGAACCAAACGAGGGAAAGATTCCATATTCGTTGTTGTAGATCGTTTTTCGAAAATGGCTCATTTTATCCCTTTCAATAAAACTGATGATGCTACTAACGTTGCTAATCTATTTTTCAAGGAAGTTGTTAGGTTGCACGGGATTCCTCAGACTATCGTCTCTGATCGCTACACAAAATTCCTAAGTCACTTTTGGAGGACGTTGTGGGGTAAGTTAGGCACTAAACTACTATTTTCGACGACATGCCACCCCCAAAAGGATGGCCAAACCGAGGTAGTTAACCGCGTACTGTCAACCTTGCTTCGAGCCATATTGCGCAAAAACTTGTAAATGTGGGAAGAATGTCTACCTCATGTAGAGTTCGCGTACAACCGAACTGTTAGTTCAGCCACGAAATACTCTCATTTTGAAGTAGTATACGGATTTAACCCTATTACTCCTCTTGATTTGGTTCCTATGCTTGCTAATGAGTTAGTGCACGTAGATGGTAAAAAGAATGCTGAGTTTGTTAAACAACTGCACAAAAACGTCAAAGATAATACCGAGAGGAGAACCGAACAATATGTTCGAAGAGCCAATAAAGGGCGCAAACGAGTTGTATTCGAACCCGGTGACTGGGTTTGGATCCACATGCGCAAAGAACGATTTCTCGAGCAAAGGAAATCCAAACTTCAACCAAGGGGCGATGGTCCATTCCAAGTGTTGGAACAGATCAACGATAACATTTACAAAATTGACTTACCGGGTGAGTATGGAGTAAGTGCAACTTTTAACGTTGCTGATCTCTCTCCTTTTGATGTAGGTGATGATTCGAGGATGAATCGCCTTGAAGTGGGGGGATGATGCGAGCTCACCCAAGAAACTAGATGCCGAATCCATGGAGCTGACATCGGGGCCAATTACTCGAGCTCGTGCCAAGAGATTCCAAGATGACGTAGCAAGCTATATTGCTCGAGTGTGGATTGATGGGATGGCCGAACATAAAGTGCCCAACTCAACTAGCTTGATTCACACCTTTCTACAAGCTGATTTAGCTCGTGTTAGCTCAATTCAGCTCAATTCGACACTTAGCTAGCTCAATGAGCTGATGCATTTATTTTGAATAAATTTAAATTAGTTGTGTTAGTTAAAATCAACTCAAATAATTTAATTAAATAAATGTTTTAAATCTGGACATTTTAATTTCAAGTATTAAATATGTCTTAGTACATGCTTTTAATATGTCTTAAGTCAAGACATAAATTAAATATGTTTAGTTTAAGACATAATTTTAATGTGTCTAAACTAAGACAAATTTATTAGTGGCTGCTAATTAATATTTCTTAGCCAAATTAATGTGTCTTAGCCTTATTTAAATGCTGCCAATTAATTTGTGTAGGGAGCATGCATGGACGGCAAGAAGGAGAAGGGAATGTGCATGGACGCCATTTAAAGGCTGCTGATTTCTCCCATAAGACTTTTCATGGAGACCAATTGTAACATCCCGAATTAGGGCCTAGTCAGAAAAGTGGTTTCAAGATCACAAATCCAACGAGGAAAATTTTATTTTTACTATATTTTTATGGTATACGATTTCACGGAAAGATTTCGTGAAAATTTCGTTCGAAAATTTCGACGTTTGGGCACTCAATTTAGTCAAAAGGACTAAATTGTAAAAAGTGCAAAAGTTGAGTTCTATATATTAAAGGTGTCAAATTGCTATGAGTTTTAAATTGGAGGTCCTTAAAGGGTAATTAGACCATCGGATAACTTGATGGACAAAATGGACATGAATAGGACAAAATTGAAAGAAAAGCCTTAAGGGTATTTTAGTCATTTAGTGTGTTAATGAATAAAAAAAGACAAAATAGAAGAAAAAAATCTGCTCATCTTCTTCAAGTTGCTGCTGAAAATTTCATGACTCCATGGCTAAGGGTTTCAAGCTTTTCAAGCTTCATAGTAAGTGTTTCTAAGCCCCGTTTTTAATGTTCATCGATTTTTTGAAATCCCGGTAACTTAGTTTAGCTATTTCTACCATTATTTTTAGCTAGAGTTTAATTTTAAAAATTGACCCATGTTGAAAATTTGTGTATTTTGATGAATTTTGGTAGATTATGCATGTTTATGAGTAGAGGAACGATTTTTACTAAGTGATTTTCGGTGAAAACGAGCTAATTGGTAAAAGTTGTTATTGTTCATAATAATGTGTTATAGTAAGAATTTGAAGTTGCTATAGAAGGGAAAAATGTTCAGCATGTCATAAAACATAAGAAAAAGGAATAAAGCTTAATTTTCGAGCCTAGGGGCAAAATTGTAATTATGTAAAAGTTTAGGGGTAAAATTGTAATTTTTCCAAACTTTAAGTTAGGGACTGTTTTGAGTAGTACATTAATTAAATAAGTGAAATGTGATGTTTTAGACCCCAAAAAAAATGAGATTTGGACCTAGAACTGGAGGAAAATAAAAAATCAGGAAAGTTGGTAAAATGGTCATTTCGACATTCGAGGTAAGTTCATGTGATAATAGGAATGCAACACCATGTTTGAATTGTAATTTTCTATTAATATAGCATAAATTGTATGATTTAATATGTTTAGGAGATTTTGATGGATGGTATGTGTGGTTTGGAAAATGTGATGTTTGTTGTGTCATGTGAAATTGAATGTTAAATTAATATTACATGGGTTGTATGAGTTGCTACACGGTTATACCTGACGAGATTTCGACAAGAAAGTTTAATGTAGTTTCATGGTAAGAAGATATGTGAATGTAGTTTCATGGAAAATTTAATGACTATGACTCAAGAAAACAGCTTAACTGGAATTTGAATAAATAGGAAGAATATGAAAATGTTATCACATTGCTTATTATTTTCATGCAAGCTTACTAAGCGTAAAGCTTAATCCCTCCTTTCTATTTTGTTTAGTTTTGTCAGGTCAGCTCAGGGTTGGAAATCGTCGGAGGCAGCATCACACTATCGAGCCATTATCCTTGGAGTATTGACATGTGTAGGTTAAATGTTTTAAGTGAGTGGCATGTATAGAGACTTAGTTTTTCTATGATGGATGTTGTTGTGATTAACCAAATATATTGGCTTGTATTGATTTGTAGATTATAGTCATGAGATGTGGCTTATAATGATTTTGACTTGTAAGCCTATTCGTCCAGGGTATGTGTTTGAAAAGTTTTAATTTTGGATGAAATTTGGTAACCCGATTTTGTATGATTGTGAATGTTTAAGTACGGCAACACCTAGAACCCTATCCTGGAGTTGGATACGAGTGAGGGGTGTTACATTTAGTAGTATCAGAGCTATGGTTTAGTCGATTGTAACATGGCAAGTGTGAGAGTCTAGCTATACATGTCACCAAACCGTGATAGTGTGATGTCTTCCGACGCAAATGAGAACCATCTTGTTTGGATAGAGGTACTCTCCAACCGAGCTACACCAACCATGTTAAATGTGATGGTAAAGTATTCGGGTAAAGTATAGTTATGATAAGCCTGGATTCAGAAAATTATGAGTAAAATTTCATGATATACGTGATAACATGTGAGACGGAAGTTCATGTTGCGTTGAATACTCAAGCTTGTTTGATGCTCATATGATGTTGTACACTTGACTTACTTGATTAAGTGAATGTGATAAATAGAAATCCATAAAGGTGTGAATAAAGAATTATACCATGATGAGCTTACAAATGTTTAAACGATGATTTCATGATGCGTATGATTGATTTATTTGAACGAATGCATATGTTTGGGTGTCTTATCATAAATATTGATAGAACAAATGTCTACGTATGCTTGTTTGAATAAGTATGATAGGAAAACTCGCATAGCTTAAATAAATGTGCTAAATTGATTGAATTGAGTTATATGACTATAATGATGAAATAATGTCACATGTACATGTGTATGAGAGATGAGTCAGGGATCTTACGACCCCACCCCCTTACCAGACTGGTGTTATGTGAAAATGAGATTTGTATTGAATAAGTTCACAAGTATGATACCAAAAGGGTTTAGCTATAGAGTGATTATGAACATGATCAGAGATTAAATTGGATTGATAAGTAACGACAAGACTAGTATGGTAAGATGTTAGGAAATGTATTAACTGGAAATTTCTTCAGAACAAAACTTCTTTAGTGAAAAGCATATTGTGAGATTTACGATGGCAGAAATAATTGAAGGAATAATGTTGAAAGGTAAGATACCAGATTATGACAGTCTTTTCCGAGGTATTCTATATGTTTAACTGTTCTTGGAAATATTTTTTTGGTTACTGCCCCTCTGATAAAATCCTTGTTTTACGGGAGTGCTTTCTAATAATGATGTATAGATAAAAATATTGGTAGCCGACTGGTACATAATCTGTATTGCTCTATGTCTATTTGGCATTCCATTACATTCCATCTAATGGGACCTTATGAAATAATACGCATGATGATGTACATCGGTTTCTCCTAATTGATGCTCTATTCAATATACATATATGGGAAAGCTAAATAAGACCCTGCATTTTAATGAAGGCTAAAATAAAAGTTCTTTACCACTAATTATGAGATAGTAAAGATTATGAGGAACTAAGCCACTCTTCTGGTAAGATTTTCGAGGACGAAAATCTTTAAAGGGGGAGAAATGTAACATCCCGAATTAGGGCCTAGTCGAAACAGTGGTTTCGATATCACAAATCCGACGAGGAAAATTTTATTTTTACTATATTTTTATGGTCTACGATTTCACAGAAAGATTTCGTGAAAATTTCGTTCGAAAATTTAGACGTTTGGGCACTTAATTTAGTCAAAAGGACTAATTTGTAAGAAGTGCAAAAGTTGAGTTCTATATATTAAAGGTGTCAAATTGCTATGATTTTTAAATTGGTGGTCCTTAAAAGGTAATTAGACCATTAGATAACTTGATGGACAAAAATGGGCATGAATAGGACAAAATTGAAATAAAAGCCTTAAGGGTATATTAGTCATTTAGTGTGTTAATGAATAAAAAAAGACAAAATAGAAGAAAAAAAATCTACTTATCTTCTTCAAGTTGCTGCTAAAAATTTCATGACTCTATGGCTAAGGGTTTCAAACTTTTCAAGCTTCATAGTAAGTGTTTCTAAGCCCTGTTTTTAATGTTCATCGATTTTTTGAATTCCCAGTAACTTAGTTTAGCTATTTCTACCATTATTTTGAGCTAGAGTTTAATTTTAAAAATTGACCCATGTTGAATAATTGTGTATTTTGATGAATTTTGGTAGATTATGCATGTTTATGAGTAGAGGAACAATTTTTACTAAGTGATTTTCGATGAAAACGAGCTAATTGGTAAAAGTTGTTATTGTTCATAATAATGTGTTATAGTAAGAATTTGAAGTTGCTATAGAAGGGAAAAATGTTCAGCATGTCATAAAACATAAGAAAAAAGAATAAAGTTTAATTTTCGAGCCTAGGGGCAAAATCGTAATTATGCAAAAGTTTAGGTGCAAAATTGTAATTTTGTAAAACTTTGAGTTAGGGACTGTTTTGAGTAGTACATTAATTAAATAAGTGCAATGTGATGTTTTAGACCCCGAAAAATGAGATTTGGACCTAGAATTGGAGGAAAATTGAAAATCGAGAAAGTTGGTAAAATGGTCTTTTCGGCATTCGAGGTAAGTTCATGTGATAATAGCAATGCAACACCATGTTTGAATTGTAATTTTCTATTGATATAGCATAAATTGTATGATTTAATATGTTTAGGAGAATTTGATGGATGGTATGTGTGGTATGGAAAATGTGATGTTTGTTGTGTCATGTGAAATTGAATGTTAAATTAATATTAGATGGGTTGTATGAGTTGCTACACGGTTATACCTGACGAGATTTCGACAAGAAAGTTTATATGTAAATGATGCATTTATTTTACTTGTTCAATAATTATTTGCTAGATATTATGGAAATCATTAGGTGATAACTATATTATGAAAATGTATGGAATGGAAAATTATCTATTGAACCTTCGGAAAACGAGAGATACGGACAATATGTAGCTAGGTCACACGAGTGATAAGGGATCTTCACCGTGTGTACAAGAAAGCTACGAGATGACAAAATTTGATATGTAGCTAGGCCACATGGATGATAAGGGACTTTCACCATGTTGCAAGAAAGCTACGGGATAATAATTTCATATGTAACTAGGTCACATGTGTAATACTATGTGTATACCATGTGTACAAGAAAGTTACGTGCTATGAGTAGCTAGGTCACATGAGTGGTTCCTAGTGTTGGACGCCATGTAGAGAAGAAAGCTACGAGATGGAATGGCTAGGTCACATGGGTGATAAGGGACTTTCACCATGTGTACAAGAAAGCCGAATTGTGTGTAGGTGGAGTTATGTACTTAGACCACCGAGTATCGGGCGTTTTCCGAAGGGGTTCAACGAGATAATTTACTAATGCTGATTGGTGCGATCATGTTACGAATAAGTGCAAGTGTGAATGTGACCAATTGAGAAATGTGGCAAATGTACGTATGAACAACATGCTCAATATGTAATCGGAAATTGGAAAGATTGGTATAGGCAAGTGATGAACACGACTAAAGTGAGAGAGAGCAAAAATTTACAATAGAACTGCTTTAGATAGTAGCAGTGACATGAATTTGAAAAATCACCAAAAATAGTATAAATGAAATTATAAGTTGGATGAGATATTTATTTAAATCTTAATGAGTCTATTTTCATATAAAAGAAACATTGAAAACAAATGATTCGTATATTTTTAGATATTTGAAGTTCTGTGAGACTGATTCAGGATGATTACGTGATCCCCTTTCTGCATTGGAAAAATCATTAAAAATTGTACAAAAATAATTGTGGGAAATAATTTATATGTCTGAAATCCAGAATGAGTCTATTTTAAAATGAACCAAATAAGAAGGTCATATGAACTTTGTACGAGGAGAAAATTGATTCAAAGTGAAGAGAGATCAGAATAGTCGAACAGTGAAACAGGGAATCTTTAAAGAATAAATTGTATTGATTGGCTAAACCAAAAATTCTTGAAATTTTATGGTAAGAATATATGTGAGTCTAGTTTCATGGAAAGTTTACAAATCGTAATTTGGAGTTCTGTAGCTCCAGATATAAATAATTTAATGACTGTGACTCAAGAAAATAGCTTAACTGGAATTTGAATAAATAGGAAGAATATAAAAATGTTATAACATTGCTTATTATTTTCATGCGAGCTTACTAAGCGTAAAGCTTACTCCTTCCTTTCTATTTCGTTTAGTTTTGTCAGGTCAGCTCAGGGTTGGAGATCGTCGGAGGCAGCATCACACTATCAAGCCATTATCCTTAGAGTATTGACATGTGTAGGTTAAATGTTTCAAGTGAGTGGCATGTATAGAGACTTAGTTTTTCTATGATGGATGTTGTTGTGATTAACTAAATATATTGGCTTGTATTGATTTGTAGAATATAGTCATGAGATGTGGCTTATAATGATTTTGACTTGTAAGTCTATTCGTCCATGATATATGTTTGAAAAGTTTTAATTTTGGGCGAAATTTTGTACCCCGATTTTGTATGATTGGGAATCTTTAAGTACGGTAATGCCTCGAACCCTATCCTAGAGTTGGATACAGGTGAGGTGTTACAGCCCGATTTTGGGCTTAATCGGAACAGTCGTTTTGGGACCACAAATTCGATGTTGAGAAATTTATTTTATTTATATTTTTATGGTCTACAATTTCACGGAATGATTTCGTGAAAATCTCATTCGAAAATTTTGACGTTTGGGTACTCAATCTAGTCAAAAGGACTAAATTGTAAAAAGTGCAAAAGTTGAGTTCTACATGTTACAAGTGTCCAATTGTTATGAAATTTTAAATTGGAGGTCCTTAAATGATAATTAGACCATTGTTTAAGTTGGTGGACAAAAAAAAGTGACATGGATGGTATGTTTCAAAAGATTTTTAAGGGGCATTTTGGTAATTTAGTGAATTAAATGAATTAAAAACAAAATTTAAATGCCAAATTTGTCCATCTTCAAGCTTAGGCTGAATTTAACATGTGGGAAGTCATGGATATGGTTTTCAAGCTTTCAAAGCTTCATGGTAAGTCCATTCTAGCCCCGTTTTTCATGTTCTTTACGTTTTTGGAGTCCTGGTAACTTGATTTAGCTTATTCTAGCTAAAATGTAACCTAGGGTTCATATTTGGAAAAATACCCGTAAGTGAAATGTGTTTATTTTGATGTTTTATGGCAGAATATGAAGCTTAGAATTATGTTAAACAACTTTTACTAAGCGATTGTAAGTGAAATGTGTTTATTTTGATGTTTTATGGCAGAATAAGAAGCTTAGAATTATGTTAAACAACTTTTACTGAGCGATTTTATGTGAAAACGAGTAAAACGACATAATCGGCAAAAATACCTAATGTACATAAGTGCATGTTAGAGCAAGAATTTGATGTTGCCATCGAAGGGAAAAATGATCAGCATGTTATAAAACATAAGAATAATGGATGAAGTTTAATTCTCGAGCCTAGGGGCAAAATCATAATTATGCAAAAGTTTAGGGCAAAATTGGAATTTTGCCAAAGATTGAGTTAGGGACTGTTTTGAGTAGTACATTAATTAAATAAGTGAAAAGTGATGTCTTAGGCCCATGAAAAACGAGATTTGGACCTAGAACGGGAGGAAAATTGAATATCAGGAAAGTTGGTAAAATGACCGTTTTGGTATTGAGGTAAGTTCATATATTTAGTAAGCATTTAATTATGCATATTTGAATGATAAATTGATATTTTGGCCATAAATACTATAGTATTGAGTTTCAAATATAATGATTAATGTTCGATAATAATTCGATATTGGAAAGAGAACTTGTATAATTTATATGTTAGACCATATTTTGTATTATGGCTTTATATGATAACAAGAAAGTATTGACTAGCATAGTTTGATGAGAATAAGTTAAGTTGATGATATGATGAGATTTAGAATGTACGTATGTAAGTTGAGTAGCATTTTATTATTATGCAATTATTGTTTTTAGTAATGTTATTATTGAGTTAAGCAACTAACCTTGAGAATTTGAGCAAGTATGTTTCAGCTATGACTTGACATTGGTATTGGTAGGGCAAGGATCCCGTGTAAGACCATGTCAAGACATGGCATCAGCATTGATTAAGGACTCCATGTAAGACCACATCAAGATGTGGCATTGGCAATAAGACAAGGATACCATGTAAGACCATGTTTGGAACATGGCCTTTGGTAAGATAAGGATATCATGTAAGATCATGTCAAGACATGGCATTGATAAGTTACTATAAGGCAAAGGTCCCATGTAAGACCATGCCAAGGCATGGTATTGGTGAGTTCATAAGGCAAGGATACCATGTAAGACCATGCCAAGGCATGGCATTGGTGAGTTCATAAGGCAAGGATACCACGTAAGACCATGTTAAGACATGGCGATGGTAAGTTCAAAAAGGAAAATGTTCCCGAGTACTCCAAAGAGTAAGTCAAACAAATGACAAGGTGAGAACATGAAGAAAGAGTACAGGTATGCATTTAAGGCTTATTTAATATTGAGATTGTAAGTAATTGAGATTATCAAGTATTAAGTAAGTGATGAGTTTTCAGTTATGCTTGTGACAATTTATGACATGATTGGCAATATGCCTATATTATGAAAGAGTACTCATGTGTTAAGTGAGATGTTGCAGGTATGTAAGCAAGCTATTAAGTAAGGTGCCCTTTGTATCCTGAGCCTTTGGTAAGGTTACCGGGAAAACCGATTAAGTGAAATTATGTGTGGCTTGTAGTGATAAGTGTAGGTATATGCATGTGTAACATATGAGCAATATGCTCGATATGTAATCGGAAGTTGGAAATATTGTTATACGTAAGTAATGAATACAACTAAAGTGAGTGAGAGCAAAAATTTGCAATAAAACTATTTTGGACAGCAGCAGTTACGTGAATTTGAAAATCACCAAAAATATTAGAAATTGAATTATAAGTTGAATGAGAAATTAATTTAAATTTTATTGAGTCTATTTTCATATAAAAGAAACAGAGAAAACAAATGATTTGTATATTTTTAGATATTTAAATTCTTGTGAGACTGGTTCAGAATGATTACGTGATCCCTATTCTTACTTGGAAAAATCATTAAAAATTGTAAAAAACTAATCATGGGATAAAATTTATATCCTTGAATTTCTTAATGAGGCTATTTTCAAGAAAAACAAACGGTAACATCATTTGAGTTCTGTACATTAAGATAATTAATTTTTAGTGAAGAATGGTCGAAACCATCAGACAACAGAATAGGGGATACTTTAATGAATAAAATGTATTAATTGGAAAGACCAAAAATTCTAAAAATTTTATGGTGTGAAGATATGTGAGTCTAGTTTCAGGAAAAATTAGCAGTTTTTAATTCAGAGCTCTGTAGATCAATAAAAAATAATTTAGTGACAGCGATTCAAGTAGACAGATTAATGTGAATATGAGTAATAAGGTATAAGCATGTGATTTAATGATTGTATCAATTTGAGAACTTGTTGTGAGGATTTTATGCTTTGGGAAGTAAGAACTTAGAATTATTTATGCAAGTTATGACAGCTTAGTAGTAAGCTAAATTCATTGTTAATGCTTATTATATTTACATGTGAACTTACTAAGCTTTATAAGCTTACCCCTTTTTCTTTCCCATGTTACAGAGTCCTATTAAACAACTCGGGTTGAAGGTCATTGGAGATCACTTCACACTATCAAGCTATCTATGGGTATCTTTATTTATAAATGATTTAAGTTATGGCATGTATAGGGGCTTGACTAAGTCATTTTGTATATGTGTTAATTAATTTGACCAAATGTATTATTAAGTCTGGTAATGCCTCGTACTCAGTTCTAGCGTAAGATACGGGTAAGGGGTATTACATTTAGTGGTATCAGAGCTATTGCTTAGTCGGTTCTCGGACTACCATAGTGAGTGTGAGAGTCTAGCTATACATGCCATATTGAACTGTGATAGTGTGACGACTTCCGACCCTGACATAAATTGTTTTATTAGACAGATGCGCACTTCAACCGAGCTAAATTTGATAGTACAAACAGTGTGTTTATGATGATTTGAGACTTGTAAAAAGTAAGAATAGTAGTTTATGTTGTTTATGTGATGATGAATAAATTGTGGATGGGAATTTTTCTTGAAATATGAAAGATGAGATGAAAGAAAAGTTTATACTATGATAAGTGTTCATGTTTGATTGGCATTTGTATGATGCTATGAATATAACTTGTGAAAGTAAGTGAATGTTATGAGTAATTTTACTCGAGATTTATGAATGAAAGTATAAGTACACTTGTTTGTATAAGATGATAGGAAGGTTGTGTAAAATGAGTATGCATGTTAAGTTATTTAAAACAAAATACATATATTGATGAGTGTTAAGTTATATGCATGAGTATATAAGAGGCAAGTCAGAGGCGTTACAACCTCACCCCCTTCCAATAAGGTATGTTATAAAGAAATTTCATGAAATTTAGACCGAATGGGTTTACAAGTGGAAGACTAAAGAGTTGAATTGTAGATTAATTGACAATGTGATCAGAGTTGAGAATGGTTTAGTAAATGAACAGAGTTGCAGGAAAGATGTCAGATTAATATGAAAATCATTCGGATTCCAAAATGTTATAGTTAAAGAAAGGTCAGGCTCAGCTAATTAACTCATCCAGGTATGAGGCCTAAAGTATGTAATTGCTGGAATTTATTCTGAATTTATTTCTATTTGCAATTGGAATACTATCAGATTAGTAATGACAGAATTATATAGTGCACTCATGATCGAGATGTATTAATGATTGAATGCAGCGCTTATGGTTGTGAAATTACAGCAACCTCTTCCGACTATTATATGTTCCCATTTACTCTCAGAGGTATATATATATCTGCAAGATTTCGAATGAAATTCCTATAGTATGAGAATGTCAGCTAAATTTACAGGTAGATGAAAGCATTGTAGTCTATTTGAGCTATTATCGAAATTGCTCTATCTTTTCTGGTTTTCTGCATCATGTACAGATAGAAAGTTGATGGTAAGGTCCGTATGATGTTAGTGTCCCGTTTTACTAATTATTGCTCAATGAAAATAAAGGAAGATTGTGTGGCTTTTGTTAAGATTATTTTCAGTACTTATGAGTATTTTCTATGTAGCTCTATGTTCTGAGATTTTGTTATTTCTGTTTCCTTAATAAATTATTGTTCAAAGTATCAGCCATAAGATATCAGTAGGAAATGTTCTATTGATGAAAATGGTCTTCTTCTTATTAAAATGGTTAGGATGATTATAGGTTTTGACTTGATGGCGAGAGTACTTTGATACAGTTACCAGAGGTATAAAGATTGTGCTTTTGTATTGGTTGTTATGGAAATTTGTGTTTAAATTTCTTCGATGATCGAGATGTTTTATTTTCATCCGGGACATTATCTACTAAAGTAATTGAGAAGTTAGTCTTATTATGGCACTATGATTTTTAAGCTGTATGAGTATTGTGGCATCAGTATAGTTAAGTGCTTCGACGAGTAACAGTTGAAGTAAATTCTATTATAAGTTTAATCTTTCTCTAGATTTGAGAAGAAATTGAAATTGGCAAAGTGTGAATGATAGGAAGTTCAACTTAAACCTGTGTATTGGTTTTCATTTTTCAAATGATCTTGATACATATATCAGCGAGTTAAAGATAGAATGTTCTGATGTCTAGCAAAGTGATAATTATCTGTTTATTTAAGAAGTAAGATGTTGAAGATGCCGAGACTATATGAGAAGCTCAAAGTGACTTGTGAAATTAGACCTAAATCCATTAACTGGTGAGATTTTCGGGGACGAAAATCCCTAAAAGGGGGAAAGTTGTAACAGCCCGATTTTGGGCTTAGTCGGAACAGTCGTTTCGGGACCACAAATCCGATGTTGATAAATTTATTTTATTTATATTTTTATGGTCTACAATTTCACGAAATGATTTCGTGAAAATCTCATTCTAAAATTTTGACGTTTGGGCACTCAATTTAGTCAAAAGGACTAAATTGTAAAAATTGCAAAATTGAGTTCTACATGTTACAAGTGTCCAATTGTTACGAAATTTTAAATTGGAGGTCCTTAAATGATAATTAGACCATTGGTTAAGTTGGTGGACAAAAAAATGGACATGGATGGGTATGCTTCAAAAGATTTTTTTAAGGGGCATTTTGGTAATTTAGTGAATTAAATAAATTAAAAACAAAATTTAAATGCCAAATTTGTCCATCTTCAAGCTTAGGCTGAATTTGACATGTGAGAAGTCATGGATAGGTTCCAAGCTTCATGGTAAGTCCATTCTAGCCTCGTTTTTCATGTTCTTTACGTTTTTGGAGTCCTGGTAACTTGATTTAGCTTATTCTAACAATAATTTAACCTAGGGTTCATATTTCGAAAAATACCCGTAAGTGAAATGTGTTTATTTTGATGTTTTATGGCAGAATATGAAGCTTAGAATTATGTTAAACAACTTTTACTAAGCGATTTTAAGTGAAAACGAGTAAAACGACATAATCGGCAAAAATACCTAATGTACATAAGTGCATGTTAGAGCAAGAATTTGATGTTGCCATAGAAGGGAAAAATGATCAGCATGTTATAAAACATAAGAATAAGGGATGAGTTTAATTCTCGAGCCTAGGGGCAAAATCATAATTATGCAAAAGTTTAGGGGCAAAATTGTAATTTTGTCGAAGTTTGAGTTAGGGACTGTTTTGAGTAGTACATTAATTAAATAAGTGAAATGTGATGTCTTAGACCCCGAAAAATGAGATTTGGACCTAGAACAGAAGGAAAATCGAAAATTAAGAAAGTTGGTAAAATGACCGTTTTTGTATCGAGGTGAGTTTCAAATATAATGATTAATGTTCGATAATAATTCGATATTGGAAAGAGAACTTGTATAATTTATATGTTAGACCATATTTTGTATTATGGCTTTGTATGATAACAAGAAAGTATTGACTAGCATAGTTTGATGAGAATAAGTTAAGTTGATGATATGATGAGATTTAGAATGTAAGTATGTAAGTTGAGTAGCATTTTATTATTATGCAATTATTGTTTTTAGTAATGTTATTATTGAGTTATGCGACTAACCTTGAGAATTTGAGCAAGTATGTTTCAGCTATGACTTGACAAGGCATTGATATCTCAAAGTCCATGGTTATAGCATGGCAATTAAGGAAGAATTGACAGAAAAGTCCATGTTCATAACATGGCATTTAAGGAGGAATTGACGGTTAAGGATACCATGTAAGACCATGTCAAGACATGGCATTGGTAATGCAAGGATCACGTGTAAGACCATGTCAAGACATGGCATCGGCATTGATTAAGGACTCCATGTAAGACCACATCAAGATGTGGCATTGGCAATAAGACAAGGATACCATGGAAGACCATGTTTGGAACATGGCATTTGGTAAGATAAGGATATCATGTAAGACCATGTCAAGACATGGCATTGATAAGTTACTATAAGGTGAAGGTCCTATGTAAGACCATGCCAAGGCATGGTATTGGTGAGTTCATAAGGCAAGGATACCATGTAAGACCATGCCAAGGCATGGCATTGGTGAGTTCAAAAGGCAAGGATACCATGAAAGACCATGTCAAGACATGGCGATGGTAAGTTCAAAAAAGGAAAATGTTCCCGAGCAATCCAAAGAGTAAGTCAAAGAAATGACAAGGTGAGAACATGAAGAAAGAGTACAGGTATGCATTTAAGGCTTATTTAATATTGAGATTGTAAGTAATTGAGATTAAGTATTAAGTAAGTGATGAGTTTTCAGTTATGCTTGTGACACTTTATGACATGATTGGCAATATGCCTATATTATGAAAGAGTACTTATGTGTTAAGTGAGAGTTGTAGGTATGTAAGCAAGCTATTAAGTAAGGTGCCCTTTGTATTCTAAGCCTTTGGTAAGGTTACCGGGAAAATCGATGAAGTAAAATTATGTGTGGCTTGTAGTAATAAGTGTAGGTATATGCATGTGTAACATATGAGCAATATGCTCGATTTGTAATCGGAAATTGGAAAGATTGTTATAGGTAAGTAATGAATACAACTAAAGTGAGTGAGAGCAAAAATTTACAATAAAACTATTTTGGACAGCAACAGTTACGTGAATTTGAAAAATCACCAAAAATATTAGAAATTGAATTATAAGTTTAATAAGAAATTTGTTTAAATCTTATTGAGTCTTTTTTCATATAAAAGAAACAGAGCAAACAAAGGATTTGTATATTTTTAGATATTTAAACTATTGTGAGACTGGTTCAGAATGATTACGTGATCCCGTGTTCTTACTTGGAAAAATCATTAAAAATTGTAAACAAATAATCATGGGATAAAATTTATATCTTTGAATTTCGTAATGAGTCTATTTTCAATAAAAACAAATGGTAACATAATTTAAGTTCTGTACAATGAGATAATTAATCTTTAGTGAAGAAAGGTCAAAACCATTAGACAATAGAATAGGGGATACTTTAATGAATAAACTGTATTAATTGGAAAGACCAAAAATTCTAAAAATATTATGGTATGAATATATATGAGTCTAGTTTCTGGGAAAATTAGCGGTCTGTAATTCAAAGCTCTGTAGCTCAAGAAATAAATAATTTAGTGACAGCGATTCAAGTAGATAGATTAATGTGAACATGAGTAATAAGGTATAAGCATGTGATTTAATGATTGTATCAATTTGAGAACTTGTTGTGAGGATTTGTCATATTGAGGCTTTGGTAAGGCTACAAATGAGTAAGTTGGGAAGTAAGAACTTAGCATTATTAATGCAAGTTATAACAGCTTAGTAGTAAGCTAAATTCATTGTTAATGCTTATTATATTTACATGTGAACTTATTAAGCTTTATAAGCATACCCCTTTTTCTTTCCCATGTACAGAGTCCTATTAAACAAGCTCGGGTTCGAGGTCATTGGAGATTGCTTCACACTATCAAGCTATCTATGGGTATCTTTATTTATAAATTATTTAAGTTATGACATGTATAGGGGCTTGACTAAGTTATTTTGTATATGTGTTAATTAATTTGACCACATGCATTATTAAGTCTAGTAATGCCTCGTACTCAGTTCTGGCGTAGGATACGAGTAAGGGGTGTTACATGAGAGGTGTTACACCAATGGGCAAGGGATTTAATTCCCAGCTGGTGACCTTTCGTGGAGCTCAAGAGGCTACTGGTTGGTGCCTTTTCCAAGTGGCCATTCGGCCAAAAGTCACACCTCTTCAAACTGACCGTTTCTCCTCCTCAAGAAGTATTCAAGCTCCATTAAAGGACCAAGGCTGAATGTAGACTAGCTTCAATCAAGTGGCCAGCCGAACCATCCATTCTAGAAGCATTCATTTCAGATTTTTAATCAAGAACCATCTAGAATGTGCTTAGGAAATTTCTAGGAAGTCACCTTAAAGAAACTTAAGGCTTAAGGAGCTGCCAAAGAGACCATTCAGCTAGCCTTAGTTCAGCCTATAAATATGCTATGTATTTCATTTTTAAAGGCTAATGAACAATTTTATAACTTTGTTATTTTGTGAGGTTGTTTTCAACTCTCCTTGTTCTCCAAAGACTTGTCTGACTTATCAAGTAACTTTGTGGCGTCAAGCCTGTCTTTGTTGTTCTGAACTTATCACTTTGTAACCCCAAAGTGTGGCATTTAACTATACCGAGGTTCCTATCAACTTTGATAATGGGTTGAGGTTTCAATCACTTACTTTATCATTCCACTGAAAACTACCCCAACGTAAGTGTTCATCTAAGTCACAGGTTAACGTACCTTATTGTGTTAGTTCGGTCTTGAACCCTTAGCCAAATTTCCTTTACCTTTTATCCAAATGTTCCATACACTGTCAAACCTATTTGAGCCACTTCATTTCTTTCTTAACTCGTTTCTTGTAAAACAAAGCTTTCAGCTACTCAATTTATGATTGGGCAAATATTATGTCTTGAATCTTCACCGAGGTGAGTGCGAATCAGAACATGGGATACTTGGTTAATGATGGAAATATGATTTATGACAAGAATGTGAAATTAGTATGTTTTTAATGGGCTAAGTATGATGTTTTAAGCATGATACATAATGGCATGAGAATGACATGTTATTGTCTTGGTTGTGGTTATTTGGTTGCTCTCACATGCTTGATTTTGTGCCATGAGATGTTGTATGGATGTGTGCAAGTGAGGGTGGCAAAATGGCTTGGCAAATAGCCTTGTTTTTTTCCACACGAGTAGACACAAAGCGCAGACGGTCTGCCCCATGGGCATGTGTTTTGATTGTGTGTCCCTTGCACCTTAATTGTTGCAAAACAGAATGCTCAGTAATGAGCACATGGGCAGAGACACGAACGAGTGTCTCAGCCATGTAGACAGCACGGCCTCATACACGGGCTCAAATTGACCGTGTGACCTCAATTTGATGATGGCATCATAAACAGAAAGCTCCCAAATTTGAACATGGCTGAAGCACGGGCGTGTCTTAAGGTTACACGGGCGTGTCTTAGGGTCACACGGGCGTGTGACCCCTTTTTCATGATTTTTTTTTAAGTTTTTCAAAAGTTTCCAAAGTTCTCGGTTTAGTCCCGAACCACTTCCAATGCATGTTTTGGGCGTCGTAGGCTCGTTTTAGGGAACGATATGAATGTTTTTAAAAAAATTTAAATTTATGTGAAATTCATGTCTCGATTTTGAATATTTTCTTGTGAATAAGTGATAAATCGTAATATGAACATATTTTAATCCCACATTTAGCATACTTTTGGATGATTTAAACCTTGAATTGTGGAATTTGGTGCTCTTAATCCTTTGATTTCATGTTTTATACTTAGGAAAGCACCGGAGGATGAAAAGAACGAGAAAAGGGCCTAAAACGAAGCAAATAGGCCAAAACACGAAATTAACACGGCCTGGGCCCAAGACCACACGGCTGTGCCTCATTAATAGACTCGAACATGGTTTGGCCACGATTCACACGGGCGTGTGCCATAGGCGTGTCCATGTAGTGACAAAGAAGAGTTTAACTCGGATTAGGGTACTTAGAGGCAAATAAAGCCATTCCGAAAGCCTATATAAACACCTTAGAGGCCAACCTTCAAGGGGGTCCATTTAGGCATTCAGCTAGGCCAAGAAGCCGAGCTAGAGAGGCCAGAATTGTGGAATTCACTCGAAGAAAGCCAGTTGATTCATCTCAAGAAGCCGGAGTGATACTCAAGATGGAGGATCTCTCCTTCAATTCCTTCAGGGGGTTTTAGGGTTTTCTTATGTTTTGTTTCATATTATTATGAACTAAACCCTCAGATACCTGAGGGGGATGAAACCTAAGACGGGTCTTGTTATTGTTTTCTGAACTATATGATAAATACTTGATATGTTCTTAATTATGTGCTCTTAATTCTTGTTTTGATATTCCAGGATATTGATTCAAGTATTGATGTGCTTAGGCAATGGATCAAAAGTCCCTGTTTAAGAGTATATCTAGCATAGTTAAGCGGAGTTGATCGCAACCCTAGAAATAGGATGATGAAAATCTACCAGATTAGGGTCAAACCTAATATGGGAGTCCATAGATCGAGTTAATGCAATTCTAGGGGTTTTAATTAGAAAGATATTTCAATTAATCAACCTAGGGTTAGACGTTAGTAGCCTCGAAAGAGGTATTAATATAAATTAGGGAATCCTATGGATCAAGTCAAGTGAATAAATCGTCCGGTTTAGAGTTAAATAACAAGTGAAGTCTAGGTGGATTCTTCCTCGGGTATTGTCTTAATCAATTGGTTCTTCCCACAAGTATTTCCTCAATTCATTCTCTTTGTTTTCGCATCTTTAGCTTAGTTGTTAGTTAATTTTGGATTAGATAATAATTCCTTTAATTCTTAGGCTAAATAATAAAAAGAAAGTTAGTATTAGTACTTTTGGTTCCTTTGGGTTCGACAATCCGGTCTTGCCACTAAGCTATACTACTGTTCGATAGGTGCACTTGCCTCAATCGTTGTCACAGTTAGTTTTTAGGCTTGATCATTCATTGTATAAATTTTAAGACTCTGACATAATGATCAAGTTTTTGGCACCGTTGCCAGGGAACTAAAATATTAAGAATGCTCAATTTTTATTACTTTAGCCATTTTTATTTTTGCAATTTATTTTTATTTTTATTTTGCTTTTAACTTTACTGATTTTCCTTCTTTTATTTGTTGTTGATAGGTACCTCTAGTTTATGACTAGGAGGAACCTGATGGGACCCCTGATTTACGATAGTAATATTGAAGGTAATGTTCGCAAAAATTATAGAAAAATAAGTCGCAGCCTAAATTACATAGAAGAAGAGCAAGAAGTCAAAACCAATACCACCGAAGAGATGACTGAGAATAATCCGCTACCTTCAGAGGTGATTGAACATCATGCTCCTCGAACTTTGTATGATTATGCTAAACCTAATTTAACAGGAACTGAGTCAAGTATTGTTAGGCCTACTATTGCTGCAAATAATTTTGAACTGAAACCTAACACTATTCAGATGATACAGCAATTTGTTCAGTTTGATGATTTGCAGGATGAAGATCCAAATAAACACTTGGCAAATTTCCTCGATTTTTTTGATACCTTCAAAATAAATGGCGTTTCTGATGATGCCATCCGTCTTCGGTTATTTCCCTTTTCATTAAGGAATAAAGCTAAACAGTGGTTGAATTCTCTTCCACGAGGGTCAATCACTACATGGGATCAAATGACCGAAAAATTTTTATTAAAATATTTTTCGCAGGCTAAAATAGCCATGTTAAAGAATGATATATCTTCTTTTGTGCAGATGGATTTAGAAACACTTTACGATGCGTAGGAGAGATACAAAGATCTGTTGAGAAGGTGTCCACACCATGGATTACCCTTGTGGCTACAGGTCCAAACTTTCTACAACGGTGTGAACCTTACAACTAGACAATTGATTGATTCAGCCACTGGTGGAACCTTGAATAACAAAACTCCTGAGGCTGTCTACGAGTTTATAGAGGAGATGTCACTAAATAACTATCAGTGGCAAGTCACAAGGACAAAGACAACAAAAGCAGCCAGTGTTTTCAACCTCGACGCAGTATCCATGCTATCAAATTAGGTAGAAACGTTAAATAAAATGGTTGATGGTTTATGTAGTTCTTTGCAGGTACATCCGGTAATGCAGTGCGAAACAAGTGGAGGTGTGGTGAATCCTAAGTACCCACCCTACGGACATGGCATGGAAAACGAACAAATGAACTATATGGGTAACAACTTCATATCTCAAAATAACCCTTATAACAATACTTATAATCCAGGTTAAAGGAACCACCCCAATTTTTCATGGGGTGGTCAAGGAAATCAGAGACAACAACCCCCTCCAAACTTGCAACAACAGCCCTACCCACAGGAGAAGAAGTCGAACTTTGAAGAGATACTGACAAAATTCATCGCGGTGTCAGAAACTCATTTCCAAAACACCGAGACAACACTTAAAAATCAACAAGCATCGATTAAAGGGATCGAAAACTAGTTAGGGCAACTCGCTAAGCTGATATCCGAACGACTTGCCAAGTAACACTGAGCCTAACCTAAAGGAGCAACTTCAAGCCATAACAGCTTAAAATAGTGAAGGGTTAGTAGAATATAAACCTGAGCCAAGGCCAGAATTTGTGGTAAGTAAAGGTAAGATTAAGGTAAGTCATGAGAAACCAAAATCGGTAATTAAGGAGTACTAGCCTCTATACCTTATCCTGATGCTATAAAGAAGGACAACACAGACGAACAATTCGGTAAATTTCTTAAACTTTTAAAGAAATTACATATTAACTTACCATTTCTTGAAGCTCTTTCACAGATGCCAGATTCAAGGAAATTTTTAAAAGAGCTTTTGAAAAACAAGCGGAAGTTAGATGAAGAATCACATGTGGAACTAAATGCAATGTGCTTAGCTATGCTACAAAATAAACTACCATGAAAATTAAAAGACCCATGGAGTTTTACAATTCCACGCTTAATTGGTAGATTATCTATTGAGCTTTAGCTGATTTAAGGGCGAGTATCAATGTTATGCCTTATAAGTTGTTTAAACAACTAGGTCTAGGGAAACCCAAACAAACTAGGATGAGCATTCAATTGCTGATAAAACTGTTAGAATTCTTAGGGGTATAATTGAAGATGTTATCATAAAAATTGATAAATTCGTATTCCCTGTTGACTTCGTCGTTTTAGACATGGATGAGGACAATAGTATCCCCTTAATTTTAAGAAGACCCTTTTTAGCAACTGCCAGGACTAAAATTGATGTTTGTGCAGGTGAACTCATACTTTGTATAGGTGACGAATCAATCAGTCTTTAAGCTCTCGACTCAGCTAGAACATCGAGTAATCAAGGTGAGAACATAAATTCTATTAATGACCATTCGATTAAATCTTCCTTTCAGGAAGCACCACAGAACAACACAACTGAGCCAAATCCTATACCTCATGCCAACAAGGAAATGACTCATGAGGAACGAAGGCTTCAGATTGATGAACTAGACGAGTGGAAGACACACTTCAAAGAGAAATTAGGGTTACATGAAGCAGAACAAAAGCCATTCCAAGGGACAAACAGATTAAAAATTGGAGATCAGGTATCGTTAGATAAGGCAGACCCTCGAATACCTCCTCCTGTACAAACAAAGAAATCTCTTTTAGAGTACTCAAGGTTTTCCCATACGGAATAGTCGAGGTAAGTAATCCTACATTCGAAACTTTTAAAGTAAACGATACTCGACTTAAGCTTTACCATGATAGTAAGAGTGATAGCATGAGAGAGGATGTTCAACTCTTCAAACCACCATGAATATGCGAATGAGAGGAAAGTCTAGCTTAAGACTTTAAACAAGCGCTTCTCAGGAGGCAACTCGAGTACTAACCCCATTAATTTTTACATTCTTTATTTTCTTCTTCTATTTTTCCTTTTTAGCACCTAACTATAAACTAACTAAAGTGCAGATTTCCAAAACCACATGGCCTTGAACACGACCGTGGCCGTGGCCGTGTCGACACTACGGATGTACGAACTGACATGGAAGAGATAGTACGACACAGGACGAAAAATATCTTCAAGCCATGGCCATCAACTGAACACCACGACAGTGCGATGCGGCTGTGACCGACACTATTTCATAAAACACGGGCGTGGCGACTTGCACACAGGCGTGAGAGAATCGAACACAGCACAACACGGCCGTGCGTTACGGCCGTGTGACTCGACATGCCCACAGTACATGTGCATGACGATGTACCAGAAAACAAAACTCTATTTAAACACCCCTCTTCCTCTCCACACCTACCCCAGCTCCCTCTCTTCTATACCCTATCAACTGTCCTCTTTTCAAGTTTCTCTTATTTTCTTGCTCCAAACTCTCAAGTTTTTCACCATCCCCATGTCGAAGAAGCGGAAGGATCCAAGCATAGTCCCCCTGTTGGAGATCGATCTACATAAGTTCATGCCGGCCACTTCATTCACTCGACAAGCCAAGGACATTTGAGACCATTTAACTTTTATTTTTCTTTTCTCATTTTCTTTATTTTCCTTTCCTTTACTTCTCTTCTGCTAAATTTAGTTTATCTTAGTTTAGTTTCTTGGTTTTAGGTTCTAAAGGCTGCTAGGGAATCACCACGACCACAACCATAGCCACCACACTGCAGCCTTAGAAATCACACCCACCTCGCGAACCATCTAACAATAAGGACTCTTCGGTCCATTAGTCTTTTCTTTTAATTTTATTTTTCTTTCTATTTTCTTTCTCTTTCTCTTTCTTGTCTTTAAATATATATTTAGTAAATTTTGAATTATTATTATTTCCTGGCTAATTCTTCACGAGCTTCCCAATTTCTTCATCTAGCACAGAGATTTTCGGCTTCCACCATACCACGACACTCCCAACTCAAGGAAGCCATCCAAATTCAGGAAGTTTCATCTCTCCCTTTCTCTTAAATTTCATATATATCTTTGTACATTGAGGGAAATGTACATCTTAAGTGTGGGGGGGTGAATATTTATTTTAAGAAAGTGCCTAACTTTCTTCATTATTCTCAAATCCATGAATTATGCCATGAATGATATCTTGTCTTTAAGTAATTTTCTCATATTACTAATTAGAACAAATTTCCTGTGATCTATGATTTTTATTGATATCTTTTGGATTAAGTCATTCATAATTGTGCAGTGATGATTTAAATTTTAGGAGACTAGAGAATCAAGCATGATAAGTTTATTTTCAAAAAAATTTAAATTTTGTTAGGTTGTTTACCTGAATCCTTGAAATTTGAAATTTACAGAGTTGATATCAAAAACCCATAATTTTTGTGAGATCTTGAGTCTTTTAGAGCATACATTCTTTCGTGCTCACCTTGTGATTATGAGTGTGTCAACATTGAGCTGTTATTCTAGAACTTGCTTCGATTATACATGTCGAGACCACATTAATTGATTTGATATATAGAGATGATAAAGGCACTTAGGATTTAACCCACTCACTCCACTAAAAAGCCTACCCTAACAATTAACCCTTAGTGAACCCCTTTCATCCTAACAACCCTTTTTATTGACTCACCCACTAATATTACCCCAAAACCCATCTTGTATGTAATATTCGGGATTTAGGGGTTATGCATTTTAACTTTATTGTATGTGGTAGCATGCCTATGTGTTGGTTGAATGTGTTTTGTGGATTTTGGGAACCCTAGAATGTAGGTGAATGCCTTAGGAAAATATTGGATTTTAAGTCTTAAAGTAGAGCTAAGCAAGATAGGCCTTAAGAAAATTTGTATGCGGATTTAGACTCAAGTACTGGGCTAGTAAAGTGGCAAGGGAGGCGCCACTTAGAGCTCAGGGAGTGTGCAGGGCCTAGGTTCAAGCGGCAAGGGAAGCAGTTGGAGTTTTTATTTTGCAGCAAGAAGGAGCAGTGGTGGACGGCACTGGGACACTAAGTGGATGAGTATTTGATTAATTCAAAAATTCGGCTAGGAGAGAAGGATAAGTGTTGACTCATTCAAACTATTTTGAATGAGAGGAGAAGAGAAAAAGTAGGAGAAAAAGAAGGAAGCTGATAGGGGAAGGAGAGTTGGCCGGCCAAGGGATTCCTTTGATGACCATTTCGGTCATGTAGGTGGAGGGGAGTAGCCGAAATTCTTTAAGGGGGTTTAGGTGTTTTTTCGGTTCTCTTTTCTTTCTTTAGTGGTGTGCCGAAATTTTTTTAAGTCACCAAAGTGCCAATCGGTCACTTCCTTTTTGCCGAATTCAGCTTCATTCTCTCCTAAATCCTTGCCCTTTTTCTTTTATAATCGAAACACACCAAAATTTACTCTTTTTCTCACCCTTTTAAACCTTGGCCGAACCTTCAAAAGACCATTAAGGTCACTTACCCTCATCTCTCATCTCTCTGTTTATTTTCTTTTAAGCCAAAACTAGATCCCTCCCTAGCTTTCTTCTTCTTTTATTTTCCTTGTGTTAGCCGAAACCTCTCTCTTTCAATTCCACCATTGCCGCAACACCTTAAACCTTCCATCTCTCTTCTCTTTTGTTAAAGCTGAATCTCCCTTTTGTCACCAAGCCAAATCGCACCACATTCCATCATTCACTTCTTCTTCTCACGAATCTTTCAAAAGCCAAATCCCCTATTTTGTGGCCATAGCCGATTGCTTCTCTACCCCTTTGGAGCCGATTTGTTCACTAGATCAAAAGTCGAATCTCTCTGTGGTTCCAAACAAGGGTGCAATCGATCTCAATGTTAGGGGTAAGGATTAACTGTCATTCGATTTTCTATCTTTTCTTTTGGATTAGCCGAAATTTAGGGATCTGATCTTTATATCTTCTTTGGCTAAAACCTTGAAGGTGAGTTTCAGGATTCGTTTGTAGCCGTCTATAAGGCGGATCATTCGGGATTTGAGTATCCAAGGTAAGTGAAGTGTGATCTTAGGTCGAAGGCCATTTATTTTGGTTCATTAAATGATAGAATCGAATCTAACATATACTATATAGGGATTTCAACGGACTCCATAAGCAAGTGACAGTTTCGAGGTCTAGACGATCAAGGTAAGGGATATTGAAGTATTCGGCCAAAGGCCATATTGTCTATTAATGTTGGCCGAATCTGACTATGATCTTGTAAAGGCAGATCGACAGGGATAAGGAGAAGTCTCGGAATTCAGAACTTTACGGTAAGGGTGTTTTAAGCTAAAAACTATATTTGTTTAGATCTCGTATGTTGATTAATCCATTTTGATTAAGTATTCTCAATGGATGCGGGTTCCAATGGAGGAGAAAAATGGGTAGTTTCTACCCCTAAATTCAAGAAACGCTCGATTTCTACTATTCGTGATTGGCCACCAGGGTGTGGGCCAGCATCGAAAAGGGATAAGCAATTCACTGTTATCCCTGCTAGCGAGAGTGTTGGTATCGATAGTATCGTACTCACTGTTATCAGGTGTGTAGCCCTACACTAAATTTCCAATGGATTGATAGTAGTAATGATAGCATGTGTTAATAATAAAATACGAATGATTACGGCTATGGGTACCATTCAGTGGTACCGTGCAATCAGGTATGTTACCCCCTTAATACTCAGTTACTAATGTTATAAGCATGGATATGAAATATGTATGATATCATTATGACTTTGGGGTATATTGCATAATATCTGAAAAATGTGTATATTGCATGGGCATATGGGTGATATTGATAAAGGGGAAGTGTTCCGGTGGTTTTTACCATATTATCCAGTGACTTATGTTACATATTGTGTATCCGGTGACTTAGGTCACATATTATGAATCCGGTGACTCTGTTACAATTATCTGGTGGCTATGCCACGATTATAAGGGCGATGTCCAGTTGACTGCAGCGACTGCCTTCGATGGTGTGTAGCAGATGGAGGGTTGATTTAGTAATCCCCACGGTGTGATTGACAGGTACGGGTGGTCTGTAGAGGATGGATATCTAGGTGGGCTCGGGATTGCATTTCACTTAATATGTACATGTGGTTTATGATTCATTATGCTATGTATGGGCTTATGGCCGAATATGTCTAAAGGGGCTTTGCCAAAATGTTATTATTCAAGCTATGATCAATTTGGGCTTTTAGTGTATTGTTACACATTGAGTCTGTTGACTCACCCTTGGTGGGATATCTTTTGCAGGTGATACTTAGTGTTTTGGACCGCGTCAGCGAGGACTATGTGGTGGCCATGCTCAACTCAGCATTTCGGGTTTCATTTTAATTAAACTCATTACGTTTCTTTCATTATTTCGGGATTTATTTTGGGTATTGTTTCGTTGTAATAAGGCCACTTTATAGCTGTTTTATTTATGTGTTTTTATATTTATTTTGATACAATCAACATCAACTAAATGATTAGTTATTTTTCTGAAAAACAACTTAAACTGTTTTGACACGTAAACACCTGTGGTTTTCAACTTAATAATATGCTCTATATCCGGTTTCTCTTTTAACTTGTAGTTTTTAAATCATGAAGATAACGTTTTAATAAGATACCAACTTAAATAACAACACAGTTTTCAACAGGATCATAACACAGATCTATTTTTCCTCAAATCGACATATTTTTTCCAAGATGACAAAACGAGTTTTACTCAAGAAGCATGCCAAATCCGGTCGGGGCTTGTGGGCTGGGTTTGGGGTGTTTCATTGTATTTGTTATCACCATTCCTTGAGTCCCTTTTTGTCGAGATTTGATTTTGAACAATTTTCTAACTATGATCGATTTTTTAGTTGTTAAAATTCTTTCTCATACTTGATTTGTTCTTAAAAAAAAAAATCAAAGTATATTCACTATTAGTTTTAGGATCAAGTGAGCTTATATGTTAAAATTCCACATATTGAGAAGAAGCTCGTATTATTAGTGAAGTTATAATTGATGTAATTATTCAAGTATTAGTTTATTTTTCTGGTTAGGTAAATTGTCAAATTCAATCTCGATTTTAACCCTCTAATTCAGCATTTATCCACACCTTTATCCCAAGCCCCATTATAACCCTTTTAAAGAGACTTTTGATTTGTATATCATCTCAATTTCTGATGGTGGAGATTTGATTTTTTGAGCAACTAAGAATTTCGAGAATTGGGTAAGAGCTTTTTCGAAACTAGCTCTTTGTTCCAAAATATGGTTTTTCCATATTCATCAATGAAATGGTAATATTCTGGGGTAAGCTTTGGATTATAAAAATCCTTTAGATTCGAGAACTCAGAGGTTTGTTGTTTTTCAACAAATCTTACGTATATTTGAGAATTTTGGAATCAGTATAAGGCTTTTGAGAAAATTGAGAATAATTCACCGGTGTTGGTGATTGTGATCCAATTGGTTGGTTTACCATTGGATATGGTAAATAATATCCCTGGTTAGGATAAAATTGTACCTGTGTAGGTGCAGCCATAAATCCTTGTTTAGGAATTACTTTTGCAGGTGTAGCAATAAATCCTTGTTTAGGACTCATTGGTGATTTTCCCTTGTTGGGTTTTTTATGGACAGTTCTCCATCCATCATTTTCTATTAGAGGTTGTTTACCTCTTTCCATAATTCCTGCTAAGAAATCAACAAACATTAGTGAAATCATGTTTATAATTTACTAATGGTATTTCTATAGAATTGTTTTCTATAGATAAAATAACAGATTTCTTTTTCACAATAAAAGGTAAATATTGATTTATAAAATTATTACCTAATAATATGTCTCCATACATATCAGGTAAACATAATAATTTTGGAATTATAAATCTAACATTGTTTATGTAGATTGGAATATTTTTGACTTTATAATAAATAGTAGTTTTGCTACCATTTATTCCACTAATATTTATTATCTTTTTTACAGGTTTTCAGTATTCTTCTGGAATGGCATTTCTTTTGCAACTACTTGTTGTAGCTCCTGTATCTAATAATGCATGTAAAGAATATTTTTTATACTCTCTATCATGTAATGTAATTTCAATGTATTTATTGAAATTTATTATATTTTCTATCGAACAATGTATATCTTCCATTCTAGTGTTTCTAGAAATAGAATTTCTACTTGGGGTAGTAGGAAAGATAGGAATATGAATTGTTTTCATACCTATTGGTGTAGAAGTACTTAATAAAGAGTTATTATCCGATGTAAATAATAAATTAGATCAGGTTAGTAATAATAATAATAATATTAATTCCGATCTAGACGTAGGACCTTTATATTATAGTAATTATATATTAGCTTTGTCGGAAGAGGAATCTTCTGATGAATCTACTAACTATATAAAAAATGAAAAAACAAAAGAAAAAATTGAAAAAACAGAAAAATCACAAAAATATGACTTTGAAACTTATAAAAATCTGATAGAACATTGGAAAAACCAATTTTCTAAAACAGATGATAATTATGAGAAAGTAGAATATCTTAAGTTAATAGAAGATCTTTATGAAGAACATAAAGAACTTTTTAATAAATATAATTATCATTATATGTTAGAATATGACACTACCGAAAGTAGTGACAGTTCTAATAATATTAATGATAATAATAATAGTTATAATATAGAGATAGAAGATAATGATAATATTAGTGATGATAATTCGGGAATAATTATTAATGTAACCAGTCACGATTCTGATGAAGAAGAAACTTCAACAGAAGAAAACATAGAGATTCCTGAAGATCCTATGGAAACGGAACCCCGGATCCATATGATTATGTAACCCCAAAACCATGGGAAAGAGATAAGAGTAAATCTTATGGTAAGAAGAAAATAAACTCAGATCTTCAAAAAGATAATCTGAGAATTAGAAATAAAAATGTTGAAAACACAACATTAAGTAATAAGGTAAAAAATATAGAACCTATGGATACGGAACCTCCAGATCCATATGAATATGAAATACCTAAACCTAGGGAAATTGCCTATGGGATTAACTTTTCATGTTTGACTGTTGAGTGCTTAATTTTGAACCTTAAACACTTTGAGTGATTTGAGTGAATCTCTTGTGAGGATGTCAACTCTTGTCGATTTTAAATTAAAGGTGATTATTAGGTGAGGGGAAACGCCTATATTTTCGTGCTATAAAAACTACGACTTCGATTGTTTGAATTTTTATGACCCTTTTTCTTAAATTATTAATGTATGAATTATCTTTGAATTATGATGGAATATTATTGATGAATATTATGAATTAAGGAAGTTCATCTTAATTGTGAGTTGAGAATTTTGCTTGAGGACAAGCAAATGCTTAAGTGTAGGGGTATTTGATAAACTATAATATGAACATATTTTAATCCCACATTTAGCATACTTTTGGATTATTTAAACCTTGAATTTTGGAATTTGGTGCTCTTAATCCTTTGATTTCATGTTTTATACTTAGGAAAGCACCGGGGGATGAAAAGAACGAGAAACGGGCCTAAAACAGAGCAAATAGGCCAAAACACAAAATTGACACGGCCTGGGCCCAAGACCACATGGTCGTGCCTCATTAATAGAATCAAACATGACTTGGCCACGATTCACACGGGCATGTGCCATGGGCGTGTCCCTATCGTGACAAAAAATAGTTTCACTCAGATTAGGGTACTTAGAGGCAAAGAAAGCCATTCCAAAAGGCTATATAAACACCCTAGAGGCCAACCTTCAAGGGGGTCCAGTTAGGCGTCCAGCTAGGCCAAGGAGCCGAGCCAGAGAGGCCAAAATTGTGGAATTCACTCGAAGAAAGCCAGTTGATTCATCTCAAAAAGTCGGAGTGATACTCAAGACGGAGGATCTCTCCTTCAATTCCTTCAGGGGGTTTTAGGGTTTTCCTATGTTTTGTTTCATATTTTCTTCTTAGATGTATTCTTTTATTATTATGAACTAAACCCTCAGATACCTGAGGGGGATGAAACCTAAGACGGATCTTGTTATTTTTTTTAAACTATATGATAAATACTTGATTGTTTCTTAACTATGTTTTCTTAATTCTTGTTTTGATATTCCAGGATATTGATTCAAGTATTGATGTGTTTAGGCAGTGGAGCAAAAGTCCTTGTTTAAAAGTAGATCTAGCATTGTTAAGCGGAGTTGATCTCAACCCTAGAAATAGGATGACGAAAATCTGTCAGATTAGGGTCAAACCTAATATGGAGGTCTATAGATCGAGTTAATGCAATTCTAGGGGTTTTAATTAGAAAGAGATTTCAATAAATCAACCCAGGGTTAGACGTTAGTAGCCTCGAAAGAGGTATTAATATAAATTAAGAAATCCTACGGATCAAGTCAAGTGAATAAATAGTCTGGTTCAGAGTTAAATAACAAGTGAAGTCTAGGTGGATTCTTCCTCGGGTATTGTCTTAATCAATTGGTTTTCCCCACAAGTATTTCCCCAATTCATTCTCTTTATTTTCGTATCTTTAGCTTAGTTGTTAGTTAATTTTGTATTAGATAATAATTCCTTTAATTCTTAGGCTAAATAATAAAAAGAAAGTTAGTATTAGTACTTTTCGTTCCTTTGGGTTCGACAATCCAGTCTTGCCACTAAGCTATACTACTGTTCGATAGGTGCACTTGCCTCAATCATTGTCACAGTTAGTTTTTAGGCTTGATCATTCATTATATAAATTTTAAGACTCTGACATAACGATCAATACGTCCGATAATGCCTCGTACCCTATCCTAGCATCGGATACGGGTAATGTAATAGTCTGGTTTAGACCCTAGTTGGAACAGTGGTTTCGGGACCCTAAATCTAAGTCAGAATAATATTTTAATATTATTTTGTGTGTTTGCAGTATAAGAATTAGCATGTGTGAAATTTTTGTGATTAAATTTGATTATATGTGTGCTTAATTTCACATAAGGACTTGATTGTGGAAGATACTTAATTAGCATGCTTTATGAGAAGGGATCGTTTTGTCATGGCTTATTAAAGGTGAAGTCCTTATGTGGATATTATACCTTTATTCATAGTAGTGGACATTTATGTCCATTTATGAATGCTTTTTATAAATATTATTAAAGGTCAATTATGTCAGTTGTGCATTAATATGTGTTATAATAAAAACAAGTTAAAAAATGGTGGAAATTCATGTGTTCTTCCATCGAAAAACAAACAAAAGAAAAGAAAGAAAAAGAAGCTAGGTTTCGGCTAGCTTTTGATTCAAATTCAAGATATGTTTTTAATCGATTTTTGATATTTTTTTAATCGATTTTCGATAATTTCTACGTTTTTGCAATCGTTGCTTCAAGTACTTTAAAACACATGTCTTAATTTTGAGAATTGATGATGTTTTTGAAATGAACCTTTGATGAACTCATGTGTTTTGTGATGTTTGGTAGTGAAATATGAAAGATATGTGTTTGATTATCATAGTTTGTCTTTGGAGTTTTGTTGAATTTGAGTATTTTGGATTAAATTGAGAAAATGAAATTTTGAAGGACTAATTTGTGAAATAAATGAAATATATGGACTAGTATGAAGCATGCAAAAATTCGGCTAGGCATGGGTAACTTGAAATTATGTGTGTTTTATGATTTTGTGAAATAGGGACTAAAATGTCAAAATATGAAAATGTGAGGGCTAATTTGCAAATTGCCCTAAATATGTGTTTTTGGATTGAATTGAATATTTTGGTGAATAAAAGGGTTAAATTTGAATATGTATAGATCAAGAACCGAAGAAAATGGACTTAGATCACGGAAAATCAAAAGTTATTGAACAGTCGTTTA
This sequence comes from Gossypium bickii, assembly GCA_025503065.1. Taxonomy (NCBI): domain Eukaryota; kingdom Viridiplantae; phylum Streptophyta; class Magnoliopsida; order Malvales; family Malvaceae; genus Gossypium; species Gossypium bickii. The sequence continues at coordinate 44,310,132 of CP106721.1, forward strand.
TCTCCGTTCTTCCCGTCCAAGGTAAGTCGATAGACAAATAAATGTATTTGAATTGACTTATTTTTACATATATGAAATTTGGATTGCTATGATTAATGTTCGAGATGATAATATATGATAACCGAGAATGTGTCAACAATGTATTAAAGTCCGAGAAGTCCCGTTTGAACCTAGGAATAGATAGGATAGTATATGTCATGACATATGTGTCTGTTATGTAATCGCATGTAAGACCACGTCTGGGACGTTGGCATCGATATGAGATTTACGTGTAAGACCATGTCTGGGACATTGGCATCGTATTTGATTTGTGTAAGACCCTGTCTGGTATAGTGGCATCGATATCTGGTTACATGTAAGACCACGTCTACGACGTTGGCATTGTAAAACTATTCCGAGCATTCTGTGTATCTTATTAGATTCCAAACGGTTCAACGGGTAAGTCCGAGAAATGAACGACTATGTAAGTTGTATATCCGTTTCAGGTACATTTGAAAAATACACTATATGTGTATGAAAGGTAAGCATCTATATGAGCTTACTAAAGTGAATATGTATTTAGTCATGAGATGATATGTGAATATATGTTTGAATGAGCTATGTGTATATGTGATAATTGAGTGGAAGAATGTGGCAAGCTTTGGCTAAGCAAATGAGCCAAAGATTATGTGATGAATTTGCAATGAAAAATATTAATGTCATTGTATCAATATGGTTATGTGCATTTTATGCTAAGTTTATTTGTATATGGCTTACTAAGCTTTTGGAAAACTTACTTTGTGTGTATCTATTTTGTTTTATAGATCGTTAAAGCTACGAGAGGCTCGAGGACTATCGAGGATCGTCATCACATTACTAAATCATATTTTGGTACTTTGAAAATGTGTATATAGTTAAATATGGCATGTATAGGCTAGTTGTTTTGGGGAATAAGTTTGAGATATGAAATTAGCCATGTGATGTGGCTAGTTAAATGTTGATAATATGCATTTGTGAATATGGTATATGATGTTGGTTTTGGTATGTTCTCATGTCTATGAAATGGTCAAGATTATGGTAAGCCTATTGATGCAATATGAATGTATATGTTTGATCAATGAAATGGTTATATGAAAGGTAAGATGTGGATGTATCATATTTGGTTTAATTGTGAATTGGTTGTGTTATTCAGCATATAAGATGGTATGTTAGAAATGAAATAGATTTGGGATGATATGTTGATCGTTTAACATGTTCTTGGTTGCCAATTATGGGTGGAAATAGGCTTGTATGTGCTTGTAGGGATAGCCTAAGTGTGGGTGGAATTTTCGCCTTGAGCATGGCCTATAATTGCCCACACGGTTGAGCATACGGGCGTGTGGCTCAACCGTGTCCCTCGTGGTTGTAATTCAAAATAAGTCTGGATCAACCACGGGCTGGACACACGGGCGTGTGACTGGCTGCGTGGTGCAAGTCAAGATCAACCACGGCTGAGGCACACGGCCGTGTGGACAAGTCAATATGTATGCCCTGTTTTGACACGTCTTTGACACATGAGCATGTCTGAGGCCGTGAGAGGCACACGGCCTACCCACACGGGCATGTGACCTCTGTAACTTAGAAAAAATTTTAAATTTCTGAGAATTTTCGTATGTGTTCGGTTTAGTCCTGGCTTTATTTTAGATCATGCTTACGGTCTCGTTGACCTATTTAAAGGATGCTTTGATTGCATTTGATGTGTTATATCATGAAATGTCTGTAAAAGTTTCCAATCTGTTCGGTAACGCTTTTAACCCTAATCCAGTGATGGATATGGGTTAGGGGTGTGATACGATCCACCTCAGGGTGAGTCAAAACGTATGCTAGTTGCCCAGTTGTCTACGAGGAGGAATCAAGTCTTCGGAAAATAATTTGAAAAATATGGATGAGTTTGCGGAAGCTTTAGGTGAATTTGTTTAGAATGTGGGTTTAAGTTAGGAATGGAGGTTTTTAAATGAAAGAGTTGATTTGGATAATTAAAAGGATAGGTTCGGTTTAAGATGAAGGGAAAGAAGATGGGATTCTGTTTAAGGTTGAACAAACAATGATAGGCTGATGGTAATGGAATTGGATAGATGGATAAGTGATGGTTTAGATAAATGATAGGTGACAGTTGATGGGAATGGATGAAAGAACTTAAACAAAGAATTGATTCAACACTGATAAAGTGTCACCCCGGGTTCTATATTTGTTTAAGGTGGACCAAGACACGTTATCTATAAGGATAAGAACCTATCGTATAAGTTGATGGAAGAGAACGATTGACGCCACAAGCAAGAAAACTTGATAAGTCGAAATCGAAACTCATACGAAAGATAGAGAGGAGAATAATCTCACTCAATGAACAAAAGTTCATAAAACATATTCAAAGTTCAAAAGTCTTCAAAAAGTCCCTTTTTACAAGCTAATAACAAGTTTATATAGTATTTACATGTGGTTAGCTGAAGAGTCCAATGAATTCAGCTTTAATATGCATTTAAATGGATAAAATAAAATCTAAAAACTCTTGAATTCCTCCATCCAAATAACAACAACTTTATGACTCCTAATGAGCTGATTAAATGAATTTGAATGCTTTAAAAATGTCCCTTGAGTTGTCCTTGGCTAGCCGAAAAGTCTCCAGCAACTAACGGTGTTTTAAAAGGCTTAAATGCCCATCTTGAATGATTTTAAAATATGTCCCTTGAGTTGTCATTGGCTAGCTAAAAAGCCTTCAACAACTAAATAAAAATTTGTAACTCATGTGTGACCTTTAAGCTTCAAACGGTTATTGGAAGAAAAAGAGGTTGCTGCTGAAATTAATTGATGTATAATGCTTCCTTCAATTATCATAACAGCTCCTTTTAATGTTGAATAATGCTTCCTTTATGTGTGTAACCGATTCTCACTTGAAATGTAACATCCTAGAAATGGGCCTATGCATTTTTGATTTAATTATACAAAATGAGATGTCTTATGCGTTATGAATGTATTGTGAACATTTTTGGAAACTTGGAAATGTAAGGAAATGTTTCAAAAATGTTAAGTTTCAAAAGAGGAAAGTAAACATTTTTGGAAACTTGGAAATGTAAGGAAATGCTAAGTTGAAAAGAGGAAACTAAAACAAGGTGGCCTTAATAAAATTTGTAGGTAAAACATGACATGAAATTGTGCTTGGAAGAATGGCTACAAGGCGCCACTTAAGGGCCTAGCAAGTGACGCCACATACAGGTGCCAATGGTCTTGAGTTCGAGTCACTTAGGAAGCAAAATAAAATTTTTATTTTTGCTACAAGGAGCAGAGAGGTGGACGGCATTAAGGCTTTTAAAAGAGGAGTTTTATTCTCTTTAAATTTCAAGCTAAATAGGGATAAATAATAGATTTATTTTAGATTATTTTCAAGAGAGATAAATGAGATTTATTCTTTAATTTTTTTAAATTAAAGAGATAAAGCTATCAAAATGTGGAGAAGTGGTGGCCAAGTAAGGGACTCTAAGTTAGTAATCTCGGCTACTAGAGGAAAGGAGGGCCATTCATTCATTCTTTCAACTCTCTCTCTGCCGAATTCTCTCTAGCAAATATCTCCTTTCTTCATTGTTTTGCCAAGCCGAAAATACACCTTGTGTAGCCGAAACTTCATTACCAAATTGCTCAACCCTTTTCTCTTCTTCTTTCATAAACTTTCAAAAGCCGAAAGCAAGATCTCTCTAGGCCATAGTCGACTACTCTCCAAGTCTCAAAATCGAATATCCCTATGGTGTGTGAGAGATAGAGTCTTTGTCGATTTCTTGATAGAAGTAAGATTAAGTTTGATTTCTATTCTTTCCTTTAAGGACTTGTCGAAATTCCAGAGGCTAATTCTTATTATTATTCTTTGACCGAAATCTTAAGGAGAGATTTCGGGATCTTTGCTAGTGTCGACTTTTAAGGGAGATAGTTCGAGATCTAGCCAACCAAGGTAAGTGCATATTCGGCCAAAGGGCTATTTAATGGTGATTTAAATGTTAAAAGTGGAATCTAACAGGTATCCTGTAGGTTTCGACATCTCCATAGCCAAAGGATACTTTCGAGATTTGGAAATCGCAAGGTAAGTGCCTAAGTACAATCGGCTAAGGCCATGCTTGGTATTCTAGATCTATTTCTTATTTGTTTAAAAAGCCGAAAACTAACTAGTTAGGAGTTTTCGTGGCTAGCCGATTACAAGGGTGTGTATCACAAAGTGTTCGGGACTTGATTCTTAAGTCAATCTGCAGCAAGGTAGGTTTTAAGTGTACTAATCCTTCGGGATTTAGACTTATGGCCGAATAGGCTTTTACTAAATAGTAAGTGATTAATCAAATGTAGGAACTTAAGATCTAAATCAGTAGATCGGTTTTTCGGGATATCAAAGAATTCGTTAAGCATATCAGGTGTGTACCCTACACTAATCTTAATAGATTTATGGCTTAAACTTGATATATGTATTAATATGAAAGTGTAAGAATGTGGCTAAGGTACCATGTTATGGTACAAAGTACCCAGGTACGTTTCCTACTCCTACTAGGATTATGAGATATGTTATATTTAACATGTGATAAGTGATAAGAATGTGAGATTTGGCATGTTAATGTATAATATATGATATGGGGCATATGGGTTATTGAAAAGGGGAAGTGGATGTGGTGACCTAAGACCATGATATCTGAATGTGGTGACCTAAGACCACGATATCTGAATGTGGTGACCTAAGACCACGATATCTATATGTGGTGACCTAAGACCACGATATCTGAATTTGGTGACTTCGGTCACAATTATTTAATCTGGTGGCTATGCCACAAATATTTATAAGGGTGATGAGCACACGCCGATCGCAAATGCGCGCTTCGATGGTGTGTAGCGGATGGAGGGTTGACTTAGTAGTCCCCACGATGTCTTTGGATGGATGGCACGTGATGATGTGTAGCGGATGGCATCTAGGTTTGGGTTGGGTTGCATCATTATTTTTATCTGTTATATGTATTGATATGTGATATGATTATGTAAGCCTGAATTGTCAACTTTAGTGTTGGTTACACATTGAGTCTGTTGACTCACCCCATTGTGGGAACATGTTTCAGCTGATGAACAGTGATGGACCGGGACGGCAGAACTTGTGGTGGCCATGCTCAGCTTGGAGTTTTCTTTTATTTGGACATTTTATTTCATTTAAGTACCTTATAATTATTTAGGTTTGTTTTGATGTAATAAGGCCACTGTTGAATTATTTCATTGTTTCATTATGTTTACAAATTTTTATTAAGTTAAAGATTAAGTAATTTATTCTAAATGTACTTTATATGTTTTATCACCTAAAATTTAAAAAGGGGTTTTTATTATAAAACGATTTTGTTTTCTTCTCGAGCCCAAACCAAACCATTATTTCTTTTAAAACACACTATTTTCCGAAGGAACAAAAGGATTTTTAACCGGTTTACATCGAGAAACATACCAGATCCGGTCAAGGCTCGTGGGCCGGGTGTGGGGTGTTTCAATTTGGTATCGGAGCTCAGATTTTAAACACTCGGCCTGTGGTTTAAGGCCCAAAACGTTTTCAAAATCTAGCCCAAAAGAAATTTGTGGAAATTTTCAGGTTTTTTCTGGCATGGCACCCAAGTCTCCGACCCACAGTCCACCAGGTAAGTACTTCTATCCATTTGTGTGATTTATTGAATGATCTGTAGAAGGGTAGAAATGGAATAGAATGTATATTAGCATGATAAGTACTTGAACCCTAGGATTAGTTTTCCCCAACACATACATAAGACTTAAGTGCCTAACTAAACAACCCTATGGCTAAGTCGCCGAGTTAGGGTGTGGTAACCCCTGTGCGCATGTCTAGGATTGGATCCGGAAGAGCCTGGTACTTAAGCAGTCCTAGTGACTCATCTCCTCTTCGCTGGAATCCTACTTGGTGCGTAGCTTCAGTTCACCCTAACCAAGAGGACTCGGTCATAGGCTAAACACAATAACTAAAACCCGAAAGGGAACTAGCCGTGTTTTTATAAAAACCCTGTTAAAACTCTTAAAATTACCTTTTTAATTTGTGAAGACTATTTTTACAAAAAAATTTCCGAAAAAAATTTTCCATTTATAAAATTACAAAAATACCCCTAGTGGTAAAATTACAAAAATGCCCTTGGTTTATGAAACTTCCAAAATACTCACAGTTTTTATCAAAATTTTCATTACTTTATAAAATGTTCAACAAACCCTAATTTGCAAATTATCAAAAATACCTTGATTTTGGAAAATTACGAAATTGCCCCTAACTTACAAAATTACCAAAATGACCCTAACTTCCAAAATTTTTTTGCAATATCACCAAAATAGAAAGCAAATTCACAAAAAGAACCCTCAAAGGTTTGCAAATTTTGAAATACCCCTGAATTATTAAACTTTACAAATTTACCATGGTTTATTACCAAAATACCCCGAGTTTCAAAATTAAAAATACCCCTGTATTATAAAATTTCCAAAAATACCCCGAGAATGCAAAATTACCAAAATACCCTTACTGACAAAATCACCAAGGAACTTTATTTTGAAAAAATTACGAAAATACCCCTGTAGGACAAATGACGAAAATACCCCTGGGATAGGAACGGACAGAAATGTCCAAAGAGTAAATGTGTATGGGAGATACTATGGAATGGATGTCACTGAATGAATGTTTGAATGAATGTACTTCTCTGAATTAGGATAGAAGACATGAAAACTTTGATTGAATCGAAAGAACCACTACTGAGCTTCTATCCATAAAATTTCTTCGCGGATAATCAGTGAAACAAGTACTAATTCATAAAATTTCTTAATCAGATTAAAGCACGTTAGTAGAAATGAGCTCTAGGGGATGTGGTCGAAACGTGCGAGGACGCGGTAGAGGTAGGATGACCGTGTCGGAACCCGTTAGGTCGGGTCAAGGGTCCGACAACGAGGTACCAACTCCACCACCACCCCCAAGTGTTGGTGTTGAGCCAAGCAAGCTCGAGAGGGGATGATATCGTGTCGCAGTCGTGGCCGCGAGTTCTTGAGTTGGTGGCTGGTGCAGGAGGAAATTCGGGAGCTCGGAAGTCGGTACCTGAGCGACTTCGTGCCAATGGAGCTGAGGTGTTCCGTGGAGTGTCGAGTGGCACCCGCATCGCCCGAGTATTGGTTGGAATCAAACCGAGCGGATTATGGATGAACTAGATCCGACCCCGAGGAGAAGTCGAAAGGAATGGTGGCATTCTACGCGATGAAGCGTACCAATGGTGGCTCACGATTCGTGATGGTGCCACGGTGAGGATCCGACGTGGGACTATGTTAAGACGGCTTATCGGAAGAAGTATGGTCGCATCTGCGATATCTCGATGAGCAAAGGAAGGCATTTATAGGGGTGGTTCAAGCGGAACAAGTCCGTGGGCGAGTATGAAGCCGAGTTTCGAGGTGAGCCGTTATGCCCGAGGAGTGGTGGCTACGAGCATGAACGGTGTGTCCGATTTGAGGACGGTTTGAGGGATGATTTAAGGTTGTTGATAGCCCCACATCAGGAACGGGAATTTTTCGCGTTAGTGGAAAAGCCTAAGGTAGCCGAGGGAATCAAGGACTCGGTAAAGCAAAGCTCTGATAGAAATAGGCCCAAGAGGGGTTATGGGTCGTCAGGACCATCTGGGAGTGTGCAAAAAAGGCCCAGAGTTGGTGGGCCGCGAGGTTAGCAAGTTGGTGCAGGAGGGCAGTATCGTCCTTGTGATTAGTGTGGGAAGAGACACTTAGGAGAGTGTTGGAAGAGGACAGGAGGATGTTTCAGGTATGGGTCCAAGGACCATATGATTAAGGATTGTCCAATGAAACCGGAGGGAAGTCGGCCAGCAGCTTAGAACATTAATCAGGTTGGTAGAGGTGGACAACAGCCTCAACGTGGTCGTGGTCCGAATAATAGAGGTAATGGTGCTGGCAGAGGACGTGGAAAACCAGGCAGAGGTGCTGCTAACACTGAGGCAAGGCAACCGGGTTTGGTTTATGCAGTTCACCGGAGGGAGGATGGAGACGCATCGGACGCCATAACCAGTACGTTCCTTATTCATGGCAAGCCCTATTTTGCTCTTATTGATGTGGGCTCGACCCATTCATATGTTGCATGTAGTATAGTGGAAACACTAGGCCTAGACTCTGAACTTTCTGATAGGGAGATGACTATAGTAAGCCCATTAGGCCAAACTGTAATGGTGGATAAGATCTTTCAGAGTGTACCCCTAGAAATTCAGGGAGTGAACTTTCGGGCTGACTTAATGGAGTTACCCTTCGAAGAATTTGACCTCATACTTGGTATGGATTGGTTAGTAGAGCACCGGGCCGTGTTGGATTGTGCGGCTAAATGAATGGAACTAAGAACCCCGGAGGGTGAGGTGGTTATCATGATAGGAGAAAGAAGGAACTACTTGTCTAATGTAGTTTCGGCACTAAAGGCTGAAAGGATGGTTCGAAAAGGGTGCAAGGCGTTTCTAGCCTTCGTAAGTGTGTTAGATGGAACGGAAGAAGGTGTCAGTAGAGTCAGAACGGTAAGGGACTTCGTGGATGTGTTCCCGAAGCATTACTGAGAATACCCCAGTGATAGGAGGTGGAATTTGGAATAGATTTGCTACACCGCACAGCTCTTGTGTCAATTGCCCCGTACAGAATGGTACCAAAGGAGTTGGTGGAGCTTAAGGCTCAGATTCAAGAATTGCTGGATCGTGGGTTCATCCGACCCAGTGTGTCTCCGTGGGGAGCACCGATCCTGTTTGTGAAAAAGAAGGATGGAACTATGCGAATGTGCATAGACTATCGTCAATTGAATAAACTGACCATCAAGAACAAGTATCCTTTGCCAAGGATAGACGACTTGTTCGATCAGCTAAAGGGGGCAGCTGTGTTTTCGAAGATAGATCTACGGTCGGGATATCATTAGTTGAAAGTAAAGGAGGCAGATATCCATAAGACCGCCTTTAGGACAAGATACGGCCATTATGAGTTTGTAGTAATACCGTTTGGACGAACGCACCAGCCGCGTTCATGGATATGATGAACCGGGTTTTCCAACCCTACTTGGATAGGTTCGCCGTCGTGTTTATTGATGACATCCTTGTGTATTCAAAGTCGGAGGAAGAGCATAATGAGCACCTACGGATAGTGTTACAAGTATTAAGGGAGAAGAAGCTCTATGCCAAATTCAGCAAGTGTGAATTTTGGCTTAAGGAGGTGGCATTCTTAGGACATGTGATATCCGCAGAGGGAATAAGGGTGGATCCTAGGAAGATCGAAGCAGTGTTGGATTGGAAACCACCCAGTCCGTGGCTGAGATCCGAAGTTTCTTAGGTTTGGCAGGCTATTACAGGATGTTCGGGGAAGGGTTCTCGTCAATAGCCGCGCCTTTGAAAAAGTTATTGAGGAAGGAAGTACCCTTTGTATGGACAGATAAGCAACAGGAGAGCTTTGAGAAGCTTAAGAAGGTCTTGTGAAGCTCGATTCGATTCGGCTGAGGCGAGAAAGGATTTTGTGGTGTACTGTGACGCTTCGCATACGGGATTAGGCTGTGTTCTAATACAAGATGGAAAAGTAGTCGCATATGTGTCTCGACAACTAAGGCCTCATGAGGTTAACTACCCAACTCATGACTTGGAATTGGCGGCAGTTGTTTTTGCTCTTAAGGTGTGGAGGCATTACCTTTATGGAGAAAAGTCGATAATCTACACGGACCACAAAAGTCTTAAGTATCTGTTGACTTAGAAAGAGTTGAACTTAAGACAACGAAGGTGGGTAGAGCTATTAAAGGATTATGATTGTTCGATCGAGTATCACCCAGGCAAGGCGAATGTGGTAGCGGATGCTCTAAGTCGGAAGGTAGTGTCGGATCTAAGGGCGATGTTCGCACACTTAATTTTGTATAATGATGGAAGTCTGCTGGCAGAATTGCAAGTCAAACCCACGTAGTTGAATGAGGTAAAGGAAAGTCAATTGTTGGATGAAGACTTAAGTGCTAAGCTACAGCAAGTACAGAACGGAGAGTTAGAAGATTATGGTGTTAACGATGAGGGAGTATTGTGCTTCAAGGTTAAGGTCTGTATGCCAAAGGACGAGGAGTTAAGACAAAGGATTCTTCGGGAGGCGCATAGTAGCCCTTATGCTATGCATCCCGGAGGCACTAAGTTGTACAGGGATCTAAGGGAACAGTTTTAGTGGCTTGATCTTAAACGGGAAGTTACTGAATTCGTAGGAAAATGTCTGACGTGTCAGCAAGTTAAGGCTGAACACCAAGTTCCATCAGGATTACTTCAGCCAATCGAGATTCCGCAATGGAAGTGGGAAAGAATTACCATGGATTTCGTTAGTGGGCTTCCCCTTACGCCTACTAAAAAGGACTCGGTATGGGTAATAGTGGACCGTTTGACCAAGTCCGCGCATTTCATTCCAGTAAGAGTGGATTATTCTCTTCAGAAGTTGGCCAAGTTATATGTGGTGGAAATTGTGAGGATACACAGAGTGCCGGTGTCAATCATTTCGGATAGAGACCCCAGATTTATGTCTCGATTTTGGAGGGCACTTCATTAAGCTTTAGGTACTAAGTTGGATTTCACTACGGCCTTTTATCCACAGTCGGACGGGCAGTTTGAATGGGTAATTAAGGTGTTAGAGGATATGCTGAGGGGCTGTGTGATGGATTTCTGAGGAAGTTGGGAGGACTATTTGCCTTTAGCAGAGTTCGCCTACAACAATAGCTACCAAGCTAGTATTCGAATGGCACCGTACGAAGCACTGTACGGTCGAAAGTGTCGGACTCCTACGTGTTGGATGGAATTGGGAGAACATTGAGTTTTGGGTCCTGAGATTGTGGCCGAATCCGAAGAGAAGGTGGAGATAATTTGGGCACGGTTGAAAGAAGCCTCTGACAGGCAAAAGTCGTATGCCGACCTCAAGCAGAAAGAGATAGAGTTTGAAGTGAGGGACCAAGTGTTTCTGAAAATCTCGCCTTGGAAGAAGGTAATGAGGTTTGGTCGCAAAGGGAAGTTAAGCCCAAGGTTTATAGGGCCCTATCGAGTGTTGAAGCGAGTTGGACCAGTGGCATATCAGTTAGAGTTGCCACCAGAGTTGAAGTAGATGCACGATGTATTCCATGTTTCCATGCTACGTCGATATCGATCGGATCCATCTCACGTAGTATTGGTTGAAGAGGTGGAGCTAAGGCTAGACTTATCCTACGAAGAAGAGCCGATTCAGATCTTGGAACGAGACGTAAAAGTGTTACGGAGGAAGTCAGTTCCTCTAGTCAAAGTGTTATGGCGCAACCATGGATCGGAGGAAGCTTCGTGGGAGCCGAAGAAGAGGCAATGCGACAAAGAATACCCTCATTTATTTTAGCCAGGCAATTTCGAGGACGAAATTATTTTAAGGGGGGTAGAACTGTAACATCCTAGAAATGGGCCTATGCATTTTTGATTTAATTATACAAAATGACATGCCTTATGCGTTATGAATGTATTGTGAACATTTTTGGAAACTTGGAAATGTAAGGAAATGTTTCAGAAATGTTAAGTTTCAAAAGAGGAAAGTAAACATTTTTGGAAACTTGGAAATGTAAGGAAATGCTAAGTTGAAAAGAGGAAACTAAAACAAGGTGGCCTTAAGAAAATTTGTAGGTAAAACATGACATGAAATTAGGCTTGGAAGAATGGCTACAAGGCGCCACTTAAGGGCCTAGCAAGTGACGCCACATACAGGTGCAAATGGTCTTGAGTTCGAGTCACTTAGGAAGCAAAATAAAATTTTTATTTTTGCTACAAGGAGCAGAGAGGTGGACGCCATTAAGGCTTTTAAAAGAGGAGTTTTATTCTCTTTAAATTTCGGCTAAATAGGGGATAAATAATAGATTTATTTTAGATTATTTTCAAGAGAGATAAATGAGGATTTATTCTTTAATTTTTTTAAATTAAAGAGATAAAGCTATCAAAATGTGGAGA